>JAOXOE010000343.1:39443549-39508709 GCA_028565055.1 Phoeniculus purpureus
TCCCCATCCCTGGATGAGTTTAAAAGTCGCTGAGATGTGGTGCTGGGGGATCTGGTTTAGGGGTGACCTTGCAGAGTAGGGTTGATGATTGGACTCAATGACCTCAGGGGTCTTCTCCAGCCTGAATGATTCTACAGGTATGGATTTATTACATAGAGAACACTCCTGATTTAAACCAGAATACATTCTAACATCTTTTTTTTAAAACCAGCGCACCACCAGACAGAAGCTACATCAGCAGGCAAAACCTTGAGTGTGTGGACAAGCAGCTGCAATTACAGCTAAATAACCTCCAATTACAATAACAGAAGCCTGGTTTGAAAACATTTAACTCACAATGCCAGAGATGAAGACTTCTCTGAATTTTAACTGAAGCAAAGCAACCTGGGTTTTGGGTTGTTTCCCTGGGGTAGGTGCTAGCCGAAGTTTTCCTGCTTTTAATCAGAACTGCAACTCTGCATGACCTCCAGCCAGCCATGAGTGGAGATGACACACTGAACAGAGCCAGGTACTAGACACAGCTTAAAGCCATCACATCTAGTAGTTAACCAGCAAGTGTCCAGAGTCTCCACGGTCTCAATAACTAGAACGACCTGATGCTATGGAAGCTCACATACATCAAACGTGGGGTGTGCTCTAACAGTAACACCCCTCTGACAAACACGCAGGGAGAGGTTACTCTCCTAGACCATTCAGAACCATCAGAGGGCTTCCCAGGACACAGTGTTAACAGGTCCTTCCAAACCAGTCGCAGCTGTAGAGGTTGTTGCACCATCTGATACAACCCACCCCAACTGCACAAACCAACACCCTCTGACAGGCTTGACCTATTCAAGGAAAATTTTCAAGGTTGAAATGGCAGCTGCTCAAAGGAGAGCAAGGTAATTGTGTGATAAAGCTTGGCTGTGAGCTACACCACACTCGACAGCTTCAGCAGAATCGCTGACATTCAGGGCTCGTGAAGCAAAGCAGGGCCGCCGGTGCTGTATGAAAACAGCAGCAGTCACAACAAGGTACAAACAGGGAGCAATGTGAGTGCATCCACACGCACAACTAAAGGCACAACCTGACACAAGGTTCCCAAGTCACTTGCTGCAACCAGCTACAGAAACCTGATGTTTACAAATGCAAAGGTGTTAATCACTGGCCTGAAATGCTCTGACTTTTGCATCACTGTGAACCTGTGCTTGAAACTGAAACAGATGGAAGTTTCTGGCTTTCTGCACTTCCCTTTTGTATTACCTGTGCTATTGAGCACCAGAAGGGGCTGCCCAGGGGGGTTGTGGAGTCTCCTTCTCTGGAGATGTTTCAAACCCTCCTGGCCATGTTCCTGTGCGACTGGATCTAGGGGATCCTGCTGTGGCAGGGGGATGGGACTGGGTGGTCTTTAGAGGTCCCTTCCAATCCCTGATGTTCTGTGATTCCATGATCTCCAGGGAGGGGGCAGCCACAGCCTCTCTGGGTAACCTGTTCCAGAGTCTTGTCACCCTCGTGCTGAAGAATTTCTTCCTAAGTTCTAATGTGAACCTGTTTTTCTTCAGTTTAAAGCAGTTTCATCTTGTCCTATCAATGGACACTCTTCAAGAAGTCCCTCTCCAGCCTTCTTGTAGTTTCCCCTCAAATAACAGAAGTCTGCTATAAGGTCACCCCGAAGCCTTCTCTTCTCCAGGCTGAAATCTTACGGAAGTACTAAAAATCCTCTTGTGATAGAGTTTTTTCATGCAAGTGCTGGCAGGTCCTGAATTACAGTTGTGCTGCTGAGCACATAATGAATGTTGTATTTGGGAAAGTAATGACAAAACTCCTAGGTAATGGGTATTTCTGTGGAGACCGGGGGATACACATCCTGCTTACTGAGTAGCTGTTAGTACAGTGAAACTTCGACTGCAGTGTGTACATAATGATACTTCATTACAGTGAAGTCTCATTGCCCTGTGACCTCCTAGAACAAAACTAATAATAAATTCATGATGAAAATGATAAAAACCCCCATTAAATACGGAACTAATGCAAGTTTCTGAGGTTTCCACACTATTATCCTGTAACACAGAATCAGCACTACCAGGCTCTGGGGGCAGGGCTCTTTTTTCCTCTCTCTCTAAAGCTCCTACCTCTCTGAAACTGTTCAGCTACATAAATAAAAGCACAGAAAAGTTTGCCATAAAGATCACACACTAGAGCAGTTCACTGCAGTAGAAATACAGGTTTAAAATGGATGTTTCAAAACAAGGTGTCTCATTTATCGTGTTTCTATTCTGCCTAATGAGTGTGGTGAAAAAACAGGTCAGATGTCCTTCCATCAGTTCAGGGGTCAACGCTTGGAATTAGCGCTGAGCTGGTCTTAAATCTTTGCGCAAAGTGGCCATGAAAATGAAGAGAATCAGACAAAACCTGACTTACTCTGTGCCTTCAAACAGCTAAAGACAAAACGTTACGTTCTCCATGCTGGATTGATGGGTTGATGAAATGCTGTTGTAACCTTTTGTAATAAATTAGTTTATCTATCACTTATTTATCATCTATTTATCTTTCTGTTGATCATGTATCTATCCATTCTATGTATTTATCTTTCAGTCTATTAATCATCTACTTATCTTTCTGTCTGTATCACCTCTCTCTCTCTCCATTTACCTATTTATCCATCTATGTATCTATCTATGCATCTGTCTTTCTATAAATCATCTATGTATCTTTCTATCTATTGATTAATTGCGAATGGAAGTATTTCAGAATGTGATTACCATTAAACTTATCTGAGATTTCTTAAAAGAGAAACGAGAACAACACATGCTGCAGAGTCATAGTAGTAGCGTTGCAGTGTGGGTGTTTATCTGGATCCCCATGCGTCCCAGCTGGGTTGCCATTAATGTTGTGGGTCAGAGAATAGCCAGAGTTGGAAGGGACCTTAAGCTTCATCCAGTTCCAATCCCCTTGCACAGGCAGGGACGTCTTCACTAGAGCAGGTTACTCAGGGCCCCAGCCAACCTGCCCTTCAACACTGCCAGCAATGGGGCAGCCACAACTGCCTGGGGCAACCTGTTCCAGCATCTCAGCACCCTCGCAACAAAGAACTGGTTCCTCATGTCCAACCTCAGTCTCCCCTCTTCAACTCTGGACCCCTTTCCCCTTGTCCTCTTACTACCACTCCTGTCAAAAGCCCTCCCCCAGCTTTCTTGTAGCCCACTTCCTTCGGAGATTGGGGAGCTGCTATGAGGTCACTTGGGAGCCTCCACTTCTTCATCTCCCTTGACTGACTGTCAATCCTGACTATATCTCAGCCGAGAGCTTTTAGCTAGAGCATGAGACACAAAGATACAGTCACTCTTAGAGACTTACTGGCCATTCCTCTGGAAATACTACTCCCAATTATTATTAGTTTGGGTTTTGCTGACTAAATTGCACATAAAAATATAATATTTATAATGGATTTATAGTTTCACCCCTCATATTCTTTAATAACCTTATTTGATTTTCAGATAATTATTCCTTGTTACTCATTCTTGATCCATTTTTGATCCTCTTTACCCTTTGGCTTATTTTTACTGCCTCTCATACAATGTCAGAGAGGTCACAGCATGTCCTACTTCCACACCCCATCCCCTCACACATTTTACAGCATAGGACCCTGCTGTGGTGGGGGGATTGGACTGGATGATCTCTCAAGGTCCCTTCCCATCCCTAATGTTCTATGATTCTGTGAATTTAAAAGGCCAAGAAAGTCCCTTGTTTGTTGAGTAAATTAGAAGTGAAATTTCACTTGTGATGAAACTATTTGTGAGATGACTAGAGTTAGGCAAACGGTAGTTCTGTTGTATCGAAAGCACATTAAATGAATTAAAGCGATGCTGGGAAGATCATACAAGCTGTTCAAACATGAAAGAAAGAGAGATAAGAGTCAGGTGCATTGTATTTCTCCCTTTATTCTCCTTTTTCAATGATGTAGTCACAATGCATGAAGTGAAATGATGTTTTTAGCTTAAATTTCGTTTAAATATAGGAACTAAAAAAAATACAGGCTTTTTTTTCCCCAAAAAACTTCAGTTCAAACAAAACAACTGCCAGAATGCTGCAATTAAACAAATAACTTGAAATTATGGTCATTAATCCACAGCCTTGATTTAGACTGGGATAATCCGAGATTTTAGACTTAAACCCAAAGAGGCTTTGGAGATTCTTATTAACCTGCTGAAGGGCATTTCACAAGGTCAGAGCTGTGTCACCAAATGAATATTAATGGAAGGGGAAGCTGTGGAATGAAGCGTCGCTGCTATCGATTTCTGGATAACACTATTTAAAGGAGGGCTTATGGGAAAAGATAGAGCAAATGGTTCTCAGTGCACAGCAGGAGATAGATGCTCCCTGGGGTCTGGGAAGCTGGGAGTTATGGAGGATGCTTCTGGGGCCATCAGGCCAGGACCTGGCTGGTGCTGGTCTCTTCTCCCAAATGTCTAGTGATAAGACAATAGGAAATGGCCTCAAGTAGCATCATGGGAGGTTTAGACTGGATCTTAGGAAGAAGCTATTTGCTGAGAGAGTGGTTGAGCACTGGAAGAGTCTGCCCAGGGAGGTGGTGGAGTCCCCATCCCTGGAGGTGTTTAGAAACTGAGTAGCTGGAGCACTTGAGGCCATGGTGTAGGGGTTAGGGAGCTGTTGGGCTGAGGGCTGGGCTGGATGATCCTGGAGCTCCTTTCCAGCCAGGATGATTCTATGATTCTGTGACCTCACCGACCAGGGCTCATGCTGCAGCCCCTACAAGGGAGCAGGGCTGAGTCCCATGGGAAGGGGGTCAGTCTAACTCTTTGGGCATCTGGAAGTCTCTCACCTCAGCAGTCAGCCCACGGTGAGCTGGTCACTTGCCCTGGGACACAAACCTGCAGCAAGAGGGCTCTCCAGACCCTTTAAATAATAAATACAAATGTGTGATCCTATGTGGTGATGTCACACTGCCTCATGGTCCATTATATAGCTGGTGCTCAGGAGAACTGTGTGACAGGGCCTGAGCAAGAGCTCACTGTGCTCTACAGCCTCTGGGATGTTAGCAGTTCTTTGATAGGATAACATCACAGGCATCGTAAGTAGGAAAACAACAAAGAATGGAAATCTCTAGCAAATATGACAGATAAACAAGTGATTATCATCCCAGCACTGTTCTAGTACACACACCGTTCCCTCAGAAAACATTGCAGCTATTGCAGCACAGGATGGTTTAAGTTACCAAGAACTTCTTAAAAAAATGATGTAGTTCTATAGATATTTAAGTGAAACCGAAACATTAAAAGAATCCATTATACTCTTGTTTTGTCAATATCCAAAATTTCATATTTAAAGATCTGCAGAAAACATTCTTACAGTCTCTGGGTCATAAAAGCAGTGGCAGTCAGTAGGAGGTGATTCTCCCCCTCTACTCTACACTGATGAGACCCCACATGGAGTCCTGGGTCCAGTTCTGGAGTCCCCAACAGCAGAAGGACACAGAGCTAACAGAAGGTGTCTAGAGGAGAGCAACTCGAATTCTCAGAGGGTTGGAGCACCTCCTGTGTGAGGACAGGCTGAGCAAGCTGGGGTTGTTCAGCCTGAAGAAGCAGAGGCTCCCAAGTGACCTCATAGCAGCTCTACAATAGCCGAAGGTGAATACAAGAAAGCCTGGGGGAAGGCTTTTGACAGGAGTGGTAGTGAGAGGGCAAGGGGAAAGGGTTCCAGACTTGAAGAGGGGGGACTGAGGTTGGATGCGAGGAGCCAGTTCTTTGCTGTGAGGGTGCTGAGATGCTGGAACAGGTTGCCCCAGGCAGCTGTGGCTACCCCATTGCTGGCAGTGTTGAAGGGCACGTTGGCTGGGGCCCTGAGTAACCTGCTCTAGTGAAGGTGTCCCTGCCTGTGCAGGGGGATTGGGACTGGGTGATCTTTAAGGTCTCTTTGAACCCCGGCCATTCTGTGATCCTAAAAATGTTGGCAGTATCTGCTGTTTCCTGTACAGAGTCTCTATTCAGATGTTACTGATTTTCTTTTACACAGCTTTCAGGTCTATTCCTTGCTTGTTTCAGCAGTCCCTTCAGCATTCACTGGTTATTAAAACCGACAATTTAACATGTGGGAAGGCAGCTTTTCAAGTTTATCTGCTATTCATTTATCCTTGTAAGTAATAGTTTCCAGTTTTGAGTTACGCAGTTCATCTCTGTTCATGGTCAGCTGGCAGATTATCGCCTTACTGATATAAATATCCACCAATATAAGTAACAGTTGCTGTCTTCATATGCAAATATGATTAAGTTGGTGGTTTTAATCCCTCCATCAATTCATGTGCTGTTGCTCTCTAATCTGCAGTAGCTGTTGACATTAATACTGGCAACTCTAGTGCTCCTGCCCCTCGGTATAAAGTGTATTACTTTGCAGCATCTTTCACATTCGAGCCAATATCAGTGCTTCATGGAAATACTGACTATAGATCCATTTAAAAACCTAACCAATCTGCCATGAATCTGTAGTGTTTTCACAGAATCAGAAAATCACAGAACATTAGGGGTTGGAAGGGACCTTGAAAAGATCATCTAGTCCAATCCCCCTGCCACAGCAGGATCCCCTAGATCCAGTTGCACAGGAACATGGCCAGGAGGATTTGAAATGTCTCCAGAGAAGGAGACTCCACAACTCCCCTGGGCAGCCCCTGCCAGGGCTCTGGAACCCTCACTGGGAAGAAGGTCCTTCTCACATTGATGGGGAACCTCCTCTGGTCCAGCTCACAACTACTGCCCCTTGTCCTATCATTAGATGCCCCTGAGCAGAGGCTGGCTCCATCCTTCTGACACCCACCCTTTCCATACTGATCAACATCCATGGGGTCACCCCTCAGTCTCCTTTTCGCCAAGCTCAAGAGACCCATCTCCCTCAGCCTTTCCTCAGCAGGGAGATGCTCCCCTCCACCATCTCTGTGGCTCTGCACTGGACTCTCTCCAGCAGTTCTGTGTCCTTCTGGAACTGAGGGGCCCACAACTGGACACAACATTCCAGATGTGCACTCCTCAGGGCAGAGTAGAGGGGAAGGAGAACCCTTCTTGACCTATTAACCACCACCCTTCTGACCTACCACAGGATGCCATTGGCAGCTGGAACAGAGGAGGTTCCACATCAGTGTAAGAAGGAACTTCTCAGTGAGAGTCATGGAGCACTGGAAGGGGCTGCCTGGAGGTTTTGGAGTCTCTTTCACTGCAGACATTTAAAACCCACCAGGCCATGTTCCTGTGCAACTGGATCTAGGGGATCACTGTGGCAGGGGGATTGAACTAGATGATCTTTTGAGGTCCCTCAAAAACATTACCACTGTTTTTATAGTAAAACTTTTCTCAAATTCAAGAGATTAAATGATCTGAAAAGCACCTATCTGTATTCATTCTTAAAATTAGAATGCTGAATGAATGTGATTAGAATCACAGAACTACAGAATCACAGAATGCTCAGGGTTGGAAGGGACCTCAAAAGATTATCTAGTCCAACCCCTCTGCCACAGACAGATGTAAAGGCTGTGAGCACATAGCAGAGACTTAAATCCAAAAATTTCCCATTCAAAGATTGAAAAATGAAAACCCTAAACCATCCTGACTTCATTATTCAGGCTGCATAAATGAAAGGAAGAAGTACACAGCTTGCAAAGTCAATAGATTACACAAATATTTGCAAAGTTGGGACTGAAGCAGAAATATCTACAAATTTAGTTCTCAGCTTTTAGTGATGATTGCCTTGACATTGCTACTCCTGATTGAAATTGCAGTCACAGACCTACATTTTAGCATAGAATTTATTTTCAGTTTTCATTGTCTGTGTTGATGAGTGTTCTAGCTCTGTACCTTCTTTAAATTGACAGCTTGGAAGATATATGTCAGAATCACAGAACGTTAGGGACTGGAAGGGACCTTGAAAGATCATCCGGTCCAATCCCCCTGCCACAGCAGGATCCCCCAGATCCAGTCGCACGGGAACATGCACAGGCAGGTTGGTCTGTCTTGGAGCCAGGTAGCAGGATCTCTTCTCACAAAGCCAACCCTGTAGCCCACCCACTATTAAAACTTTGCCATGCAAACTCAACATACTCCAGTCCTCGGGCACATAGAATCATAGAATGTTCTAGGCTGGAAGGGACCTCCAGAGGTCATCCAGTCTGACCTCCCTACACAGGGACAACTCTACCTAGGTCAGGCTACTCAGAGCCCTATCAAGCCTGACCTTAAATAACTTCAGGGATGGGGCCCCCACCACCTCCCCAGGCAGCCCATTGCAGCCATCAACCACCCTCACACTGAAGAACTTCTAAATCATAGAACTTCTAAATCTCTCCTTTCCCAGCCTGAACCCACTGCTCCTTGTCCTGTCTGTATAAACCCTCTTGAAAAGACCTTCCCCTGCCTTCATGCACACCCCCCCAGGTAGTGGAAGGTCAGAAGAAGGTCTCCCGAGAGCCTTCTTTTCTCCAGGCTGAACAGCCCCAACTCTCTCAGCCTGTCCTCATGTGAGAGATGCTCCATTCCTCTGATCATTGCAATGGCCTCCTCTGGATGCGCTCCAGTCTGTCTGCATCCTTCTTGTGCTGGGGGCTCCAGAACTGGACACAACACTCCAGGTGAGGTCTCAGCAGGGCAGAGCAGAGGGGCAGAATCACCTCTCTCCTAATTGCCATTATTATTCAAAGATTATTGAGATAGACCTTGCAGTAACACCTCTCAGCTCTATGTAGTATAGTTAATCCTCCTACTGCGTTTTGCTGAACGCTAGATTGACGCTGGCAAGCACCAGGCTGTTCAGCTCAAGTGGGGTTTCTTTAGTACTGTTTTTCTCCTTCTTGACATAATGGATAACGTGAGGGATTCACTTTCTATAGAAATTGATCTATTTTTCAGTCCCTTGGTTGCTTGGGTATTGTTGTATCAGCACCGGTCGGTAGTCTGGGGAAATAAGTAGAAATAAAAGACAAAGGGAGCTGGGGACAAGGGGAGATGGAGAGTGAAAACAAATTACTGCATAAGTGATAGACATTGACCTGATAATGTAGGTCCCTTGCTGAAACCACTCTAAAAACTCTGTGACTTCTTAGCTTTAGACAACAGGGTAACTATTACACACTGTGCCTTTGGAAACCAAAACAATTTGATCTTTGATAGCCATACCTGGGAAATTTTGAATTAGGTTGTCCATCATTTGACTTGATCCGCTGATCAGGAGAGGTGCTGCAAGTATTGAGGCTGTCAGTGCAGTTGAAAGAGCTGAATCGCTTGGAAAGTTTGTTCAGTCTGTAGAGGACATTTTGGCCACAATAACCCCCTGCAGCTACAGACCGGGGGATGAGTGGCTGGAGAGCGGCCCCATAGAGAGAGACCTGGCAGTACTGGGTGACAACCAGCTGAACAGGAGCCAGCAGGATGCCCAGGTGGCATCCTGGCTTGGATCAGCAATAGTGTGTCCAGCAGGGCAGAGTAGAGGGAGAGGAGAACTTCTCTAGATCTACTAATCACCCCCCTTCTAATCCATCCCTGGATGCCATCGGTCTTCTTGGCCACAAGGGCCCATTGCTGGCTGCTGGCCACCAGGACCCCCAGAGCCCTTTCTCCAGCAGGTCAGTCCCCAACCTATACTGGTACCTGGGGTTGTTCTTGCCCAGATGCCAGACTCTACCCTGCCATTGTTCTAGTTCATTCAATGTCTCCCTGCCCAGCTCTCCAGCCTGTCCAGGTCCGGATGAATGGCAGTGCTGTGGTGTCGGCCACTCCTCCCAGCTCTGTGTCATCAGCAAACCTGCTGACAGTGCTCTCTAACCCCTCATCGAAGACATCAATGAAATCAGCATGTTGTAAAATCAGCAACAAATAGTGTAAATACGTGCAGGTAGTTGGGAAACTCTCTGCTGAAGCAGCTTAACTTGGGAGAAGGGAAAAAACCCCCTCGGTATTTTACTTATCCAGACTCTTCATGAACAGCATGAGGACCTCCCAGGGATGGCTAAGTGCAACAGCTTGCAGACTTTCTGCAAGAATTAAAACAACTGGGGTGCTGCAAAGGAAGATGTGTTGGAGGGGAGGGATGTGTTTGAGGTATTTTCCCTATTTGAGCTTTATTTATTCTGTTTATAAAGTAAATTACTTGTCTGTATTGCTGCTCTCGCAGCAGACTGGTTCTCTATGGGGAAGAACTGGATCAAAGCATTTTACTTTTACAGAAGGCAGTTGGGCTTTAAATTGAGAGTGAGATCTGCAAGGTTAACAACTTGGCTTTCTAAAAGAGAAATCAATCTAATTTGAGGAGAGTGGCAAACAAGCTGAAATAAGTCAGGTACGGTGGAAATCACCATGTCTATGCACAGGCACACCCAGAGTACCAGTACAGCTTGGGGACTGATCTGTTGCAGAGCAGCATAGGAGAAAAAGACCTAGGGGACTTGGTAGCCAGCAGGAAGGCCAGGAGCCAGCAATGGGTCCTGGTGGCAAGGAAGGCCAGTGGCATCCTGGGGTGGATCAGAATGGGGGCGATTAGCAGATCAAGAGACGTTCTCCTGCTTCTCTGCTCTGCCCCGCTGAGACCACATCTGGAATCCTGTGTCCAGTTCTGGGCTACTCAGTTCCAGAAGGACACAGAGCTCTCTGCTTGAGAGTCCAGCACAGAGCCACAGAAGTGATGCAGGGAGGGGAGCGTCTCCTTGCTGAGGAAAGGCTGAGGGAGCTGGGGCTCTTGAGCTGGGCAAAAAAGGAGCCGGAGGGGTGACCCCATGAATGTTGATCAATATGGAAAGGATGGGTGTCAGGAGGATGGAGCCAGGCCCTGCTCAGGGGCACCCAGTGACAGGACAAGGGGCGCTGGGTGTGAGCTGGAACAGAGGAGGTTCCACATCAATGTGAGAAGGAGCTTCTTCCCAGTGAGGGTGCCAGAGCCCTGGCAGGGGCTGCTCAGGGGGTTGTGGAGTCTCCTTCTCTGGAGATGTTTCAAACCCACCCAGAGATGTTCCTGTGCGACTGGATCTAGGGGATCCTGCTGTGGCAGGGGGGCTGGACTGGATGATCTTTCGAGGTCCCTTCCAATCCATAATATTCTGTGATTCTTTGAAATACGAGCAGGGGTTTTGTAAATGGTGCTGAGATTCTGTGACCCCATAACAGGGTAATTTAAATAAACAGAAACAAACAACCAAAATCAGACCAAACCCAAAGCATCTTAAACTTATGCTCCTTGGTGAAATGTTCTGTGATGTTTCACAGATGAGAAAGGGGGCTGCCCTCAGTAAATATTTCCATGTTAACTCTCGCTACCTCTTTAGATCCTCCTTAGTGCTGCTGTAGAACAGTAGCACAGAGCTGGGCTGTCATTACAGGTTTGCTCAAAGGCTCTCAATGCAATGATGCACAATCTTTGCTGTAACAGATGGTCTTCAGCTGTAGCCCGCTTTGCGGAGCTGGTACCTCATAGCTTCCGATTCGCCTCGAGCATGTCCTTACAAGACTTCAGTGGCCTACCTGTCAGCACTCCACCACACTTTTAATGGGCATTAAAAATGGCTTAAGGCACTCATGTTGTTCATCTTCTGTGCCAGATGTCCAGAGCAGCATTGCTGAGCCTGCAGGAGCCTCACTGCAAGACTGAACATTTGATGGTGATGTAAGATAACACTGGCCTAGACTAAGAACTTACTCTAATGCTATTTGTCAGCAAGATTGTTTTAACATTTTAAAATAAGATTATGAATAAATATAATAGAATCATAGAATCATAGACTCCTGTAATCAGAGCTTCATAGAACCATATAATCACAGAATGACCAGGGTTGAAAGGGACCTTAAAGATCATCCAGTCCCAACCCCCCTGCACAGGCAGGGACACCTTCACTAGAGCAGGTCGCTCAGGGCCCCAGCCAACCTGCCCCTCAACACTGCCAGGGATGATGGGGCAGCCACCGCTGCCTGGGACAACCTGTTCCAGCATCTCAGCACCCTCACAGCAAAGAGCTGGTTCCTCATGGCCAACCTCAGTCTCCCCTCTTCATGTCACAAGGATGGAGCCAGGCTCTTCTTGGGGACATCTAGTGATAGGACAAAGGACAGTGGGTGTGAGCTGGAACAGAGGAGGTTCCACATCAGTATTAGCAGGAACTTCTTCCCCATGAGGGTGACAGAGCTCTGGAAGAAGCAGCTGCCCAGGGGAGTTGTGGAGTCTCCTTCTCTGGAGACATTTAAAAGCCACCTGGCCATGTTCCTGTGCGACTTGATCTAGGGGATCCTGCTGTGGTGGGGGGATTGGAGTGGATCGTCTTTTGCAGTCCCTTACAATCCCTAATGTTCTGTAATGGGATTCACTGTGATGCACTTCACTCTGAATTAATACTGGGAGACAGTAAAGTAACTTACTAATGCGTCTGGGGAGAGTTGAGTACCTCATGCTGGAAGAAATGCACAGCATCCAACATGCGTGGTCGTGGGCTGCCTGTGTGCACACACTAAGGAGGGGAAAGTAGATGGGTGAACTAGAGGCAACTCCTGAAGAGTGGGGGAATTTCACTTTAAGTGTTTTGCTGGCAGAAGAAAGCTGAGTGGAGACTTACAAAGCAAACTGTGTCTGCATGTAAAACTGGTAGTAAGTCTGAGCCATTATATTCTGTCTCGCAGTAGGGCTTGTTATTGCAGGCTTAGAGTTGAACCTACCACAGCTTTATTGTGCTGATGTAGCCTGAAGCCCCAAACCAGGAAGCTCCTGTCCGTTTAGAATTCATAGGGTAGAATGGTCTCCTGGGGATGTCTCCGGAGTAATTGTTAGTGTGGATAAGGTTGCTTTGATCAATTTGCCTTCAGATATTGTTAAAAAAGACAAGGCTCACTAGGCTTTTGCCACATGGGAATGTGTCCTTCTGTGAAACACACCCTGCTTTTACAGTTCTGTTTTATTGCTGAAGAGACAAATTGTATCAGATGTGGCAACTCGAAAGAGGAAAAATGTAGTAGAAAGTTAAAGAAAAACAATTACATGAAATCATGAGCAGTAGGGAGATAGATTTATGGTTTTTAACCTGAAATAAATGTTGGTCATTCATTTTTTGTATTAATTTGAAGAGCTTGAGTTAGCTAGTGTTGTTCAAGGATGTCAGGAAAGCATGAAAACTCAATTGTGGAGCAAAGTAAACAAAATCTATATAAATCTAGATGTGATGTACACGTATATGTAGTCAGCACATCTTCTAACAACCCCTGAAACACAGCTTTTGCAAGATAAAGTGGGTATCTTTGCAAAACATCCTTAAATTAGAGCCACAGAGATGATGAAGGGAGGGGAGCATCTCCCTGATGAGGAAAGCCTGAGGGAGCTGGGGCTCTTGAGCTTGGAAAAATGGAGCCTGAGGGGTGACCCCATGAATGTTGACAAATATGTGAAGGGTGGGTGTCAGGAGGATGGAGCCAGGCTCTGCTCAGGGCATCTAATGAGAGGACAAGGGGCAGCGGGTGTGAGCTGGACCAGAGGAGGTTCCACATCAATCTGAGAAGGACCTTCTTCCCAGTGAGGGTGCCAGAGCCCTGGAAGGGTCTGCCCAGGGGTTTTGTGGAGTCTCCTTCCCTGGAGACATTTAAAACCCATCTGGGCCATGTTCCTGTGTGACTGTGGATCAAGGGGATCCTGCTGTGCGAGGGGGACTGGACTGGATAACCTTTCAAGGTCCCTTCAAATCCCTAATGTTCTGTGATTGTGTGATTCTGTGACCAATCCAAATCAAACCAATCCCACTTTGCTATCAGAGTAACCTCATCAGGTTCCAGCAGGCACCACCACTTACCTAACTTGCTCCAGAGTAGCAGGCAGGCAAGGGGACAGCTCTGCAAGGCTGTAATTCTCAGCAGTACAGAGGACAGGTCTCCGCAGCTTTAACAAGACGTGATTAGGGTCATGCGCGTAGGTTCCTGCTTCACACTGCTCGCAGATATTGTAGGCTGGACAAAGGCTGTAAAACAGAAAAGGTAAGAGGTTACCAAGAGGCAAAGACTCAATGCACCAGAGAAAGACACTGAAGGATAACTAATCCTTAGGTTTTCACAGTATCACAGAACATTAGGGATTGGAAGAGACCCCAAAAGATCATCTCATCCAATCTCTGCAGAGAAGCAGCTCTGTATCCTACTACCATTGTAAGCAGAGCCTGACTGCAACAGAAGTTGGTTCTCTCACTTCTACACCAATATTTGAAGCCATATGGAGTATCTAGAGCAGTATCCCTCTTCCTGGCAAAACTGCATCACAGTTTCCACATCCTTCTGGAATACACATTGAAAAAAGAGAAGCCAAAGCCGAAGCTTCCTTTAGCACCAGTGAGTAACAGTTTTTGCTAGGAAGGGTAAAACATAGCAAAATCCCGTTCCAGAACAGTATCAATACTTATGAAAACACAGAGGAGAAGCCAACTGAAGCATTCAGGGATGCAAAGCAGATCGGTCCTGCAGGAAGAGGACTGATAAGCAGGTTGTCATCTCCTACCAGCAAGAAATATAAACATCCTGAAGCAAAAAACCTGTTGGCATCACGTTTACCACTGCTGCCTAGGCCACAAGTACTCACTTTCACAGCAACTGCCTCACTCAAAACCCTCACCTTTGATACCTGATTTCAGACAGTAATCAAACTGATTTCCTGTTACTACACTGAAAACAGTGAGACCGCAATCACAGCACATCAGGGATTGAAAGGGACCTCAAAAGATCATCCAGTCCAATCCCCCTGCCACAACAGGATCCCCTAGATCAAGTCACACAGGAACATGTTCACATGGGTTTGAAATGTCTCCAGAGAAGGAGACTCCACAACCCCACCCCAAGCAGCCCCTTCCAGGGCTCTGGAACCCTCACTGGGAAGAAGGTCCTTCTCAGATTGATGTGGAACCTCCTCTGTTCCAGCTCACACCTGTTGCCCCTTGTTCTGTCACAGGAGACCTCTGAGCAGAGCCTGGCTCTATCCTCTTGACACCCACTCTTCACATATTTACCAACATTCATGTGGTCACCCCTCAGTCTCCTTTTCTCCAAGCTAAAGAGAACCAGCTCCCTCAGTCTTTCCTCAGCAGGGAGATGCTTCACTCCCCTCATCACCCCTGTGGCTCTGCGCTGGACTCTCTCCAGGAGCTCTGTGTCCTTCTGGAACTGAGGGGCCCACAACTGGACACAAGATTCCAGCTGTGGCCTCACCAGGGCAAAACACAGGAGAAGAACCTCTCTCCGTCTGCTGGCCACACTCTTCCTGATCCACCCCAGGATGCCATTGGCCTTCTTGGCCACATGGGCCCAATGCTGGTTCCTGGCCTCAGTCTCTGTTTCTCCAAGCTCAAGAGACCCAGCTCCCTCAGCCCTTCCTCATAAGGGCTCCCTCCATCACCAATGGGTTTAAAAACCGATTTAAAAACATTTCTTTCGCAATTACAATGTGTTTTAGGCAAAAAAGTTGAAGTGGTTAAGGACACAGCCAGTGCCATGAAGTTCTCTAACAATCACGCTTTCTCCCCTGCAGATAAGACACAGCCTCTTATCAGAGAGCACAAGGTCTCTGTGAGAGAAACACTCTACCTTCTCAAACATACAGCTTGCTGCAGATTAGAGAACTGCAAGTCTGAGAAACAATCCTGTTGTCACAGACTCATTCACATGCCCACTCCCCCATCTGTCATCATGTTCTACCTGCACTGGTATCGAACTCCAACAATTCGGGCCTGGCAACTGCAGCAGGAGATCAGCCAGTCGCACTGGTTGTCGTTCCTCAGCTGGCTCTCCGAGGCTGGGGGTGCTGCTACAGCAGAGCTCTCAGGAAAATCTGGAGGCTGATTGTGATGAACGAGCTTCTCATACAGCTTCTGCTCCAATTTCTCAACAGTTTCCTTAACTACTTGTTCCCTGAACTAGGAAAAAAAGTTACAGGCATGGCTGAGAGCCACCTATGCAGCCTCAGAAGGTGGAGTGATTACAGTTTACGCAGTTCTACCCAATCCCAATCACAAAGCAGTTCAGAATCCACAGCCCATCCCCTCAACAGATTCTAGATGAAATTAAACAACATCACATTCCTCAGAGGATTTCTGTTTGAGAAAACACCAGCCCAGAGCTTATAACAAAGATAATTAAAGATCATGTACTCACGCTGACAGTATTATTCTTTCCTAACCTTGCACTAAAGGAAATAAATTAATCCCTGAGACAAACCAGGAAGTCCCAACAAACCCCTCTGGAGCATCTACTGTTAAGTCACAGAATTACTTGGGCTGGAAAAGACCGCTAAGTTCATCCAGTCCAGCCTACGATCCACAATTAGCTAGACCATGGCACCAAGTGCCACATCCAGTCCTGGTTTAGTCCACCAGGGTTGTTTTAAATAAAAGCATTAAGTTTCTTTATATTTTGTTTATATCAAGAGATGGCAAAGGAAATAAGTAGAATAAATAGTTAAAGGTAAAAGCAAAGTCTACTGTACCCTGCACCTTCCAGTTTAAAGAACTCACTAGATGATTAATTTTTAGCATTCACAGAATCACAGAACCGGATGATCTGTCGAGGTCCCTTCCAATCCCTAATGTTCTGTGATTCCTATGACTACCTGGAGTGCAACATGGATTTTACCCTGGGAGCTACCCAGCGCTCCCCACACATCAATTACACAGAATTATTAAGGTTGGAACAGACCTCTAAGATCATCAGATGCAGCCCGTGACCTAACTGAGTGCAGAAGCCAAACAAACCACTTCTCACAAGAGGCAGCTTCTATCAAACTGTTGTTTCCCCACCTAACACCTACACTGCTCATCCACAGTCAGACATCTCCTTTCCATTTATCACCACAAAAACACAGCAATTAAGATGCCTAAACACTCTTTAAGATCCCGGTCACAAGTACTGAGGGAAGGATGATCACAGCATGAGGAATGAAAGGTATTTTTTTCACCCACCGTCTCATACATCACAGTACATTAGGGATTGGAAGGGATCTCAAAAGATCATCTAGTCAAATCTCCCTGCCAGAGCAGGATCACCTAGATCCAGCTGCACAGGAACATGTCCAGGAGGGTTTTAAACATCTCCAGAGAAGGAGACTCCACAACCCCCCTGGGCAGCCCCTTCCAGTGCTCTGTCACCCTAACTTTGACAGAAAGCACATCTTCCTTAAGAACACTCAAACTGCGAAGAAAACACACTTACTGTTTCCAAGTAGCTAGTAAACCATTCTGGGGGATCTTCATCCGTTCTTCCTGTTCTAGGAGGATTTAACTTTTGCTAGGGGGGAAGAAAAAAACACAACAAAACACAAAAGAAACAAACCCACTTAGTTTTGTTAACAAACAATTCTTTGGTTCAATGAACGTGCAGAGCAGTTTTCACCCCCTACCTGACCTGGCTGCTCCTTTTCATTCTTCAAGTCTTCTAATCCCTGAGCTGGCAGGGAAGGGTACAAACGAGGTTTCCTCCCATCTTTAAAAGCTGCTGACTTTTCTCTCTCTGTTTTTTCAGGCGGTTGCAAAGAACATGAAGTTTCTTTCCGAGGTGAGGTGTCTTTGTACACATTCATCTGGAGTTGATTTCCTTGTTTAACTGCAATCTGAACAAAGAGTACACACACACACACTTACTCCCTCTATTAACCCTTATATAGAATCCTGTAGAAATACAGCCTAGGCTACGCTGGAGAAGCTGGGTAAAGGGTAACACACACAGAAACTGAGTGAAGGGTACAGTCAGCAGCCATTCTGTTCCGCCTTTCTTAAAGGCTGCCAATATGCTTGTGAAAAACTGTATCATAAAGCACAAGGGATGCTTGCATGTGCAATAAAGCTGTTCGTACAAACCAGTAAGAACTGGAAGGGGCTGCCCAGGGGGGTTGTGGAGTCTCCTTATCTGGAGAGGTTTAAAACCCGCCTGGCCATGTTCCTGTGTGACTGGATCTAGGGGATCCTGCTGTGGCAGGGGGATTGGACTGGATGATCTTTCGAGGTACCTTCCAATCCCTAACGTTCTGTGATTCTGTGATGCCCACTCTAATGGCAGTGAGGAAATGACCAGCTGAGGCAGCCTATTTCTCACTGTTACAAACTTCTCTGTTGGTCAAAAACTTCCACTGACCTGAGACCCTTTTCAATTTAGCAAAGTAAACACAAAGTTGCTGGGCTGTAAACTTCCCAACAACAGCAGAACCTCCATGCTCACCCGAGGAGGAGGGAGTGGGATTGGGAAGGAAAAGGAACAGGTAGCAATAGAATGACAGAACAGCTCGGGTTGGAAGGGACCTCAGAGATCATCCACCCAGCACTCGCAGCCTTCTCCCCGAGAATACAACTGCTGTAGCAAGAGGTAGTCAGATCCCAGCACTTCTGTGCAATTTTTATCCTCCTACCACATAGTAACATCCATCCCCACCTTCCAAGGGGGTGGGAGGACTTGGAGGTTCTTCCCTTGGATGTGTGTGGCTGTTTGACACAGGGACAGCTAACCCGTCACACGCAGAGATTGTGCCAGCTCCCCTTCCAGCCCCTGAGAGTAAACCAGGACACAGGAACGATGATGTCAGGAAGAAAACCAAGATGAAGAGCTACTCCTGACACCACAACGTGATGCACTTGGCAAAGACTGGATATGCAGCAGGCTTCTTGGTGCTGAACTTCATGCACCCTGAAGTTCCCTGAGCTCTCTTCCCTATGCAGAAGCAAACCTTTCCCAAGCTGTGGGTCCAAGAGACCACACAGGGCAGATATGATAGAGCTAAGGAATCAAGACGTGCAGCAGGTAACTGGAGAGGGAGGGCATAGCCTTGAGCAATCAAAGGTTTTACTTGACAAAGAGATTTCTTGCTGCTTTTGTCTTTCTTGCAATACATCGTCTGCTTTGAATGGCAGAGAGGTCAAACCTTCATCCTCAGCAAATATCTACCTCCCAAGCAAAGCCATGAGATACACAAAGTAGAAAGAGACTTCCTGTAGGTACAACTCCCTGAGAGGCATGAGACTGCGTTCAAGGCATGGTGCTCCTCACAAGTGACCTGCAGCTGGGAACCTACTGAGTGGTTGCTGAAAGCACAACTGGAACAGGCTTGGAATCGTCATTGTGAACCACTTCTGAAGGTTCCTCATCGCTGACTGACAGATTTTAGTGCCAGAAGTTCATCATCTGCTCTGATCCCAACTTAGGGCCAAAACTGCCCAGGAGGTTTCACATCAATTTCAGTGTCTTGTGGTTCAACCCAGGTTGTTCCTTGAGAAGTCGCCCTCAGAAAGACTTGGTGCTGAGCCAATGCCAGACATACGGAGTGTGTGTCCCTGTGTAAACAGGGGATGAAATGTTGTCAAGCACAGTCCTGCAGCCACCTGCAGTGTTTCACCACCAGCCTGTTCCCCAGCATGGATACTGCCCCTGCTAGCCACACTAGTCCCTTCCCAGCTGGTGCTCTGGTACAACCCGGGGTCTGACACAGAGCAGATCATGCTCCTGGTAAACACAGTCAAACCCTGCCATCGTGGGGGTGAGAAGATTAGCCATATGGGCACGAGACATGTTGTCTGTCACCCAAAGAAGAACAGAAGGAATCACAGAACCATTGAGGCTGGAAAAGACCTCTAAGATCATCCAGCCCAGCCTAACTGTCCTAACCTGACATCATCCCCACATCATCCAGACCATGGTACTGAGTGCCACATCCAGTCTGTCCTTAAACACCTCCAGGGATGGGGACTTCCAGTCCATTCCAGTGTCTGACCACCCTTTCCACGAGGAAGGGCTTCATAACGTCCAACCTAAACAACTGATGGCAATGCAGGGGCTACAGAGCAACCGTGACTGTGGCTACCTGTTATCTGTTAGCACCCCCAGCTCCTGCTCAGCACGGTGCTTGAGAAACCTTTCATGGTTCACTTCTGGAGCTTTTAACCCAAAAAGGGAATGGTTGAAGTGCTCCCTCATGTCATTTTCAACATTGGCAAAGTTCATCGCCTGGGACTCCAAGGACTCTGAAGGAGCCAAGATCACAACAGCAGCTTCTTTCTCCTGGTTTCAGTGTTGAGCAGCACTGGTCTTTCAGCACAGACAGGGCATTTCTAGGTCAGACACATCCAGCAGTGTCCCGATGTCTACCATGTTACTGGAGGACACCTTGGCTAGATGCTAGAGCCTTGTACAACACACAGCACCTGGGGCTGCACTCTGGGTGTTACCCAGCAGTCCAGGAGAAGGCTACTGCACCTCCCAAGCTAATGGAACTTAATTAAGGGCAACTTCCCCCATTTCTCCACTTCACAAGTTCCATGAAATTTAATGGATGTGACTTACAGCAAGAACCTAAACCCCCGAGGCTGACACTCGGCAGAAAAGAGCTGTACAGACGCAGGGAAGGTGTAAATTCCAGGAGACCACAGCAATGTCATTCTAATTTACCATTTCTGGTGCTTGCAGGGTTGTCTGCAGCTTCTGTCTCGTGCACCCCAGCCCATAACTTACGCGAGTTAGGCTCCTATGCAAGACTCATGTCACTAATGAGGCAGAAACACAACCGCAACGCATGACTGCGTGACTTTTCCCGTCAGAGATGGTCCAAACCTACAGCCCAGTATCCCTGCAAAGCAAAAACCGATGCATAAACGTCCCAGAGCAATGCCCCAGCACTCCTCTGCCTCCCCAGCAGGCTGTCTCTGGGCACAAAGTGAACACTTCTCCTCGAGGGAATGTTTGAACAGCCCCAAAGCAAGAAGAGAATGGGCACCATCTGTCCCAGGGGCCAGCAGGATGAGGGGCTGGTTTCCATCCAAGGAGGTGGTGAAGGGAGGGAAGCAGACACCAGGTTTCTGGGTGGTATTTTCTCCCCTGGGCACAATTCACCGCTATCTGTGCCAGCCCTGGAGCAGGATGTGCCCTGGCACCTCAGAGCAGCTGGCAGCCACCTCCGCACGGGAGGGTGCCGCGTCGTGCCGGCCAGCATCCCGGGAAAACAACCCATCAATCACCAACAGTCACAGGAGATGCTCCTTCTGCATAGGAGTAGAAGCCAGAAAACAGCTGAAGTGGGGGCTGAGGTTTATTTTTAATTTCACCAAGTAAATTTGCCTTCTGCACGATGCTCTCACTCTTCCTCTCACAGTCAGTGGCCCACGCGGGTCTCAGCAGACTGGGGCACAGCACAGGGCTGCTGCAAACCTCCCTGTCTCACAGAGGAGCTGGTGCTGCACACAGGCACCACCTTCCCTCTCCTTACACCCTCTAGGAACACGCCAGGGTAAGCACAAGGAACAGAGCCCCACAGGGTGACCCCTACAAGCACCTTCCAGCTTGTTCACAGCTTCTGCCAGGAGACAGACCAGTCCCAAACCACCAAACATCTGGCCATGGAGAAAACCTCTACATGCAAAAACCCTTCTCAGGTAGAATCAGGCTTCACCACTGGATGGTTTATTTGCCAATCTACAAGAACTTCTAAATAGAGTTTGTGACGCTCCCTGCCACAAAACGCCCTCAGGAGCCAACCATGTGAGGGATTTACCACAAGCATCACTGGAGTGTGGTGGGGAAGGGTAGCCCTGGGTGCAGGGAGACTGAGCTACTTCCTACAAACATCCCCAGCAGCTCCAGCACAGCCCTTCTGTGGTTGCACTGAAGCCACAGAAGCTGGCAGCTGGTCTTGGAGGGATCTGATGCCCTTGAACCAAAACCTCTCTCATGCTCTTCTGTTACTGCCTGTCACTGCAAGAAGCAGGCAGTGGTTATAAAATTAGGGCAGCTGCTGCTGACAATTCATTAGCTCCAGATAAAGTCTTCAGAGTGGCCGTTGGGAAATCAATTAATGCAGTTTAAGCAGAACTGCAGAGTCCCCCTGGCAATCTCTGCCAGCTCTCATCCTGCAGCAGGCACCAAGCTGTAGAGGAAGGGCTCTGCTCAAAGGGCTGGCTGCCCACCAGCACAGTCAGCATCGCCCCAGGGCCAGCCTGCTGCGATGAGGGGCTGCAGCTTCATGAGTCTCTGGTTTTTGGGTTATTTTCAGTGAGTTGGTTTAATGTAATGTGAAACACTGCTGTCCCTCAGGAAAGGAAAGCACTTGCCCAGCATGGTACAAACCCAACCTTTATCCTGCTCTGGCAGGGGGATTGGACTAGATGATCTTTCAAAGTCCCTTCCAATCCCTAATTTGTGATTCTCTGTACCTCACCACCTCACCCTGTGTTGTATTTATGAACCAGAGCATAGAAGGGGACGTTATAGCTGCTTGTCACACCAAAGCCGCCTTTCCAGCCTCACATCCATCATGCACTGACTGGGCCAGGTGCTCCCAGTGGCTCTGTGTGACACTGACCAGTACCCTGGGTGAGGACCTGGCTTCCCATCTTTGAGGTCTATGGAAAGTGCTTCTTACTCCAGCTGCACCCATCCTTCTGAACACACAGCACCCACGCTGAACTTCACTCATACATGAGCCACTGTGGGGAACTTCAGCTTTTCAGCCCTACAAGAGAGCGTAAAGGGGGGGAGGAGAGTTCCCTCTCCTACTTGTGGGTAAAAATAGTCCTTTTTGTGTGGTTGATGTGAAAACAACCAGAGCCTGCTAATTCGGACCTGCCCTCAGCACTAAATAAATTAGCAGCTGCAGCACAAAGGAAACAGAAGTGGCAGCAACTGGTCTCCTTTTTGCAAGCTTTGGGTAAGATGGTGGGAGCTTAAAACACGACCAGCGTGTGCTACTGCTGCCACTTACATCTAATGGAAGTGAGGGAGAAGGAGGTTTGCTAAGGCAGGTATCGCTAAGGCAGCACCCAGAGGACGTGAAGGTTAATATCATAATTAATATCGTAAGTGACACGAGAGCTTAAACACATCCATCGAGAGCCTCGTGTTTCTAAGGACAGAAATCTAACGGGCCCAGGCTGAGTAAAACCAGACGGTGGCAGGGGAAAGTGGAAGAAATTCCAGGTGGAGTTAAAAACACCATTATTTTTTAATTATATGGGATTTTCTGCTGCTAATGGACCTTGCTGTGGGCCATGTGAAAATGCCCAGGTTTATCTCAGGATTGTGCACCCATGAGATCTGGCTCCCATTAGGAGCCATAGAACACCCCATATGCATCCCATGCTGTGACCACGGTGGTCGCAGCTCAGGAGGACTAGAGGGATGAGAAGGAAATCTCAGCAGCTCACGTCTCCACCCTGTCACAGGGCTTGTAGCATCAGCCAGTGCCATGCTTCCAAAGGTGGCTCTGAAGACAGGAAACCTCCTCACTTTGCCCTCAAAGCCTGGTGTGGGAGAAGCTGGAAAACCACTGTTGGGTCCTGCACCCTGTTCAGCAGAGGGGTTAGACTGAGTGGTCCAACAATGGGGAGACAAAGGAAGAAATGCATTTTCCAAGGTGCCCATGCAGAAATGGTGGCACATACAGCAGTGGCTGATGGAGTGGCTGCAGACATCTCCACATGTGGTCCCAGCAGCCCATTAGAGAGGTGGGTACTGCAAGGAGTGAGGCAGCTCTGCCAGGTCTTGTCATAGCACCCATCTCTGAAGGAACCAGTTACACAGGCGATGAAGGAAGTCATTAACACCTTCAGCGCTGATAGGCTGTAATTTAACTCGATTTCCCTTCAAACTGAAAGCAAAAAGAAGCCAAAAAGGGATAGGCAAGGCTCTTCTCAGGAGGCAGAAGTGTCCACTACTACCACTGTAAAGTAGCCCCCGCAGCACCATGGGTTCTATCATCCCAAGCTGCCCTGGGACTGCGTACCAAGGTCTGAACAGCCCTTCCTAACCTGCTTTGAATTCATTAACGGAATCTCTGCTCTACAGCTAGCTAGACAGAAGGAACTCACCAGCTTTTTGATAAAAAGCCCCCCCAGACCACACCAACCACATGAATGCACAGATGGCTCTGAATCCAGGCTGGGGTCAGCAAACACAGCTCTGATCAGCATCTGCCCTTATTCTGTCAGCCCCTCGCTTCACTGCAGAGTAGGGCTCTCCAAGGGGCTCAGCAAGAGCTGAGTCCAAGCCAGGCAGGACCTTCAGGCTGAGCTGGAGCTGAAAGGTCACTACATCACCACAGCATCCATCTGCATGATGGGCAGAGAAGCAACCACGCAGAGCTGCTAACCGAACCCTAGCAGTCCCATTCCTCTGTGTAGCCATTGAGAAGTACTTGTGTCATGACATTTAGGGACATGTGGACATGTCCTGCAGGGACAGGCTTTGAGCACATCACAAGCTGTCCAACAGTCACTGTGCCTGGCACAGAGCTTTTTTGATGTTCACTGGGCACCAGAGAGACAGAAGCCAAAGTTGGTTGCCTCTGGTTGAAGTCACAGTAGCATCCAAAATACCTTCTTTGCATCAATCTGTTGATTTCTTTTGAACACCTGCTGGAGATGACCTTCTCCAGCCTCCACAGTGAGGCCTCACCAAAGGAATGGGCACCACCAAGGCACAAATGGCCTGTCCTCATGGCAGGAGTCACTCCCTCATCCTTGATGGGAGCTGGGGCAGTTCTCATACCATGAGCTTACTAAAGATGCTGCAGAGCTAGCCAAAAATCAAAAAAGAAAATAAAACAGAGGATGGGGATTTGCCCCCATGAACCTGCCAGCAGCCATACTAGAGCTAAAGCGGTGATGAATGGTGAAAAGCAACAGCAGTCCTGGGGGAGGGATGTGTTTGAGGGCACTAGAAGCCCTTCAAGCAGGATGGGGAAGAAGGATCTGCAGTGCACAAGCCCTTCTGCTCCAGGGTTGGTAAAACATGACATTTAAAGGCTTCTCCCCTCAGCTCAGCTTTTGCATAGGTGTAGTGCTACGTCTAGGTGTACTGGCCACACGCAGGGACATACCCACACACAGTTTACTCTCACACATGCATGTCTCCGCGGAGCACAGTGCAGGGGACAATCCCCAGCCACAGAAGCACCCTCCTGGCAAACACACACTTGTAACAAGAACACATCAGCATCACCCCCACGACTGCTTCTCTCCTAGAAGGAGGTGTAGGTAATATAACCAGAGGAACATTAATATCTGCTGACTCGAGGGCTCCACCAGGAGGAGAACAAGCTCGGATCATGCCCTCAGAAGGGCGAGAAGAACGGTGCTCCTGGTGGGGGTGGGGGGTGACTGGTAGTGCGGGGGTGTCTCACCAGGCTGCTTAATCGCATCCAAAGTCAAGGAGAGAAGTGTGGCAGAATCGGATCAGCAGTGCCCACCGGCCAGGGTCTGGTCACAGCTTGGGGTCTGCTGCCCACATAGGTAGCATCTTACCTGCTGCAACAAAATCACACCAGCCCAACAACGTGGCAGACTGTCAAGAAGTCCCAAGAGCAAACTTACTAATTCCTCCAAGCTGCTTGAACAAAAGCAGTGGCAACTACAGAGGCTGGTTTGGATGTTAAATGTAGGACACTGGCTGTGAGCCTCAGCTGCCCTTACAGCCCCGAGACAGGTTTCTGCTCCACTGACCACTGCAGACATGTCTTCTACCATGAGATGAACCCCTCCATAAGCACCTTCTCTGTCCCACTGGCTATAATGGGAGTCATACACCAGTCCCAGACTCCAACCCCAAAGCACACAGACCATGTGTTGAAGGGATACACCACAACTTCTCTCCCACAAACACTTCCATCAGGCTTTTTTAAGCTTTAGAGCCACAGCATGGAACACGTAGAGCCAGACACAGCTTATCCACCCTTGAAGGGACATGATTTCTGCCCAGGATCCAGAGCTGGCAGCAGAGGAAGAGCCCTTGTGCCCTTCATGCCTGTGTCAGGGAGACACAGAGAGGCAGCAGAGACAAGTCATTTGACTTTACACCACTGTGGATGCAGACACCATCAGATATGAAACTGCTAGCTCAGACTCAGTTGCTGAGAGCCTGTAACGTCTGGTTGGCCTCACCTCAGGAGACTGAAACCACACTGCTCTGCTAAGGTTCAGCCAGGGCACCTGGGCTGAGGGTGTGATATCCTTAATATATCAGACACCACCCACTAAAATCACATTTCTAGAGTTTCTTCTCTGAATCTAAGGAATCCCCCAAGAGACTTCTCCTACAGCCAGAAAACTTGCACCCCCCAAAAAAAAAAAAAACACAAACCAACCTCAAAAACCCAAACAACCACATCTGTTTGCTCCCTAGTCTGCAAACCTCATTCTTGGGAACAAGAAACAGTAAGTCAAGAGCTCATGAAGTACAAGACAGTGTATGAAGCATCATAACTTCCTCACACCACTCAAAAGCTGTGAACACCAAAGGATACCAGTACAGCCCGATTTTATCATGTTTAATTTCACAAGAAAGCACCTTGCTAGCAAACGAAGGCAGGTTCCTCTCCTCAAGTTTTATTGACACTATACACTTATTTCACACACAAATGGTACCAGAGTTTGGTATCTCCTATTACGTGCAGAACCTGAGCACAGAGCAGCTTCATACTGAATAATCACAACACTCAAATGCTTCCTAGTACCTTCAGTGACATTACAACAGGTTCCAAATAGAAGACCTAACAAGAGAGCCGTTCTTTCTTCCCCACCACCACAGTATTTCCAATAGGACCTGAATTTTCTCTCCAAGTTCACAGCTTTCTTGCAGTTGCTGGATATTAGTGAAGGACACTAGTTTCAGCTTCCTCTCTGCCCTCCCCAGGTACCTTATGTTAAATAACACAGGCTCTTCTCCAGGAAAAAAGCTGTGCTGTTCCCATGCTCATACATACTCAAGAGTCTTTCACCAAGACAAGAGCCAGTTTTGCTGCTGACCCTTACAGTAGGGTCAACTGTCTATTAGCAACTACACTAAGGTAGTGAGGGCCTGTTTCATGGAGCTCAGGGATCTAGGGCTGTGGCTGAACTGGGCTGGCAGGGAAACATCACCCCACTGCCATCATCGATAACCTCGGCTGTCAGCTCATGCCAGGAGTATCCAAAGCAGTACAAAATGCTTGCAACACAGACCTATAAAAGCTCTTGTACAAATTGCTGGACATTAATGAATGGGCTTAATAAAGCAGAAATGTTTGTCTAGCTCAGGGACACTGACTGACCCCACTTTCGAGAAAAATGAGCATAGCTATCTGCAAATAATCCTCAGAGAACCAAAAAACCACCCCTTCCATCTCAAGAACCACTGCAGCATTTTGGCCACTCTTCTATTGCTCTATTCACTGCATGTGACATCAGGAAATTGAAAGTTTCCAGGCACACACTGGAACACACCAAAACCCAAATAGCAGCCCTCTCTAAAATGCTGCTAATCCATAGTAACCTTGTTTTTAAAAGGTTTAATACCTTTCTCCAATGGTTTCAATGGTTCCTTTGAAGTGTGGAACTTGAAGGACTTTCCTGTATTATACCGGGGCTTGCTTAGAGCCCATGTGGCACACAGCACCTCAAGGCGGATCCCTCGGAATGATACTTCTCACCCCACCATGTGAAACCAGCATGACAGGGGGAAGACAGACAACACCCACAGCTGGCCGTTCCACTGTCAGAGGCTAACTCAGTGCAACTACAGACTGCTTATTAAGGCACTTGTTCAAAGAAGCAGGCAAGAGCAGGCAGCACAAGCCAGAGAACCACAGGACATGGTTTTTCCCCCCGAAATTAACAGGCTTGACTTCTCAAGGACTAAAGTCCACTGATCTGCTCAATAACAGCTGTAAAAATAGTAGGTATTTGACTTGAACTCTTACCCACAGATTATCAGGCTTGCAACCAGAGTAAAAATGTTTTCAGACAGAACCCAGGTTCAGGGAAAGAACAAACTATCCCTGGGTTTAATAAGATTTTACAGTCCGTATATTATTGTCTCCCCACATTCAGGTATTCTATCTGCAGCAGGGCAAAAGGGAAGAGCTTTTACTCTAGAACAGGTCTATAAACATAAAAATAGAAAGCATGAAAATAATTTATAGCAACATATATACACAGAATGATACCTCATCTGGCTTTCAAATTAAAATACCATAACACGAGGTAAATGTGTTTCTTAAAACTCTACCAAAGGCTTAAAAAAGTAGTAGTATCCAGATCATTTTTGAAGAGTTATCACAGCAGATGAGTCAAGAGCATCTTAAGAAGGCCACCCTCTTAAAAAAACCATTTACAGTTTTTAAAAAGGACCTCCTAATTTGGTTTTCTTTAAAAGACTCCAAGAAATACATTTACTTCTCAAACAATGTGAAAACTCAGGGAAAAAAAAAAAAATCCCAGTAGACTCCAATTCCAGGAGCAGAACTGAAGACAACTTCACAGCAGAAAGTGAGATGGGGAAACCACCACCATGTGACTGGCAAGCTATCAAAAATCTGCATCCAGAGTGAATACATTGTCCATTGTCTCTGCCATCACAGCAAACCGCTGGTATTCCGAAACTCGCTTCTCAAAGAAATTTGTTTTTCCTTCCAGAGAAATGTTCTCCATGAAATCAAAAGGGTTTTCTGCATGAAAGACCTGGGGAAGAGAAACACTATTACACTGCTGATTCTGGCAAGGAAACAATGCTTTTGAAAAGAAAACAACAAAACAAAACCAACGAACAGTCAAACCCTTTCGAATTAGGCCACCCCTCACTGTAACACACTGTGGAATCTATGGACACCCCCGGGAGTTTGGTCTGTGCTGAGTTCCACACATGCAAGGTGCTTATTATTATCCTTCAAGGACTCAAGCACAGCATTAGTTTCCCATTACAAACCTGCAGAGCAGCTGAAGGGAAAACAATGGCCTGAATTGTTCTCGCTCTTTTCAATAGCAGTGCATTTATTAGCACTGTGGTTTCAGCTGTCTCTCGAACAAAGTGCAGGCACTAAACACGAGCTGCTCCCAGGCACATCAAGGGAGTGCTTTGTGCTGGCAGCTCTCCTAGGCTGGCCTGGCATTTCAGGTGATTGCACTCCCTACCTTTGAGAAGCCGAGCTCCATCAGTAGCCGGTCTGCCACGAACTCAATGTATTGTTTCATCAAAGTGCAATTCATCCCAATCAGACCTACAGGTAACGCCTCTGTCAGGAACTCCTGAAAGGTAAAACACAGACAACATGTGGAGAAATTAACCTTAAAAAGGGAAAAGACGACACCTGTGTGTCACAGTAACACAATTTGTGATATTCCAGGCTCCCCAGCAAGTTGTCTGAATAACTAACTTGCATCACTGAACTGAACAAGTGTCTTCTGATTTCAGCAGTTGATTGTATCTTCATTTTTAGCAGGTTTCTCCGAAAAAGCACAAGGATTTTTATTACTGACACTCTCTCTGCTATTTTCCCCCCTGTAAGATCCCAAGCTTCAGTGTAATCTTGAGCTCAGAAGTCAATCAAACCTATAGACCATAGCAGTGGGAACAGGAACAGATCCAGAAATCTCCAGTTTTCTTTGGCTTCCAGCCATTACAGAACAGTAAATCTGAGAGCAACACATGAGCCCAGGACCATGTACAGGTTAAACATCAATGTTTGTCCACCTGGCAGCGCCAAGCATCACAGTACTTAGATGACCACAGAAAAGGAGGAGTAAAGTACAGTCCTGACAAATACTCAGCAGTACAGAAACCTGTAGCTGCAGACAGGTGATGTATCATGTGAAAGAACCTGAAAGCAACTGTGAAAAACCAGAACCCAGCACGGTACATGTGGCCACAACACAAGAACAAGCATACAGTAGGGAGAGAAAAACAACTCGAAGGAACACAGATAAGCAAACTCTTCTCTAGGAGACAGTTGCAAGATGACTGTTGTAAGTCCAACTGGAACTATTCTATCCATACTCAATAAAACAGTTGTTCTCCCTTCCTGTCATTAAAGAGGAAACCAGCTGCCAACTCTAGCTTCTCCCAGCTTGACAATTTAATTGTAAAATCTCTGACTCTTAACTGTTACCAACACAGAAGAGGGGAAGGATGGCATGATGTATCAGGGATCCAGGCCTGACCCAAGTATCAAACACAGAATCCCAAAAGTTAGAAGTTAATTCCTCTACTTTTGCACACAAGCCTGGTCCTGTGCTGCCCACAAAGCTGTCCCAGCCAGGCTTACCTGCTCAATCTCCACAGCATTAACAATGATCTCACGGACCCGCTCTTCTGATGGTCTCTTCACTAAATAATGGAACATTAGACAAGCAAAATCACAGTGTAGACCCTGAAAAAACAGAACAATACAAAAAAATTAGCTTTTCCCCTCCTCAAAACACAGTTTGCTCTTACTTTGAGGCAACCTCATTCAGGTTGTCCATTCACAGGTGTCAGCTGATGAAAAGGTGGACAAGTGCAGCCCAGAAGGGCAACTGTATCCTGGGCTGTATCCAAACAACCACATCTGGAAAACAGGCCCTGCTGAGGGACACCACTGGCCACCTCCTGCAGGGCTTCTTGTCCAGGGCAGCATCACCAGCAGGATACAGGACACGTCTAGCTTCTCACCTGGTGCTCCCAGAAGCTTTGCATCTTTAAGAATCAGAGATTCACCAGCTCAAAGAGCAGCCTATGAACCAGAGCCTGCTGCTCAAAAACCATACTGAGCATTCACCAGCTATCTGTTCTGGACCATCAAAAACCAGTTTGTGGAGTTTTCTGTTTACTGCCACTGCTTCCGTAACAGCGCTTCCTGGTTTCCAGTGCAGGTGCTATGCACAAGCCTTACCCTTTGCAACAGCTCTGCAGCTGGGATTATACCAGCAGAGCTCAAGAGAAGTGAGTCTTTTAGGGTTCCACTCTGCAGAGGTACTGTTACACTGCTGTGAGGAGGAACACGCACCTCATTCACCTGCAGGTGACCCTTCTAACAAACACTTGTCGGTTGAACACATCAGTTCATGGCACCTCCCAGAAGCAGAAGACATAAGGAAGGCCGAGGCTGGAGAACTGTTTGGTTTCGCTTAGTGACCATACCACTGTCTTCAAACTCATCTTTTGAGCTAAAGGCACCTTGTAAGATGCCTCCTTTCAAACCTATCTAATCTAGGGAAATTACTTCCATTACGATAAAGCTCTTTATTTTTTCAGACCAGCTCTGTTAAGTCCAAACCCCTGGCACATTGCATACCAAACCGGTTTTTCCACTTTCTCAGTGCTGACAGCACCCTAGGTTGTGTGGTGGCTTGAAGACAGGCTCCAACTGGCAGGTAGCGGTGCAGGAAGCAGTGAAAAGGGCACTTACCAGCACAAACCTTGTCAAACTCGCTGTGCTGACATGCAGCCCCTCACACACCATGTCTCAAGCTAAGAAACACCAACCTCTGACACAGACCTCTAACTGCCCCCTCCTAGCAGGTTCTGTCGCTGCACAGTAGCACAAGAACATGGAGAAGAACAGGATCTTCTGCCTCTGCAGACCCCTGCCCCAGCTGGCCAGACAACGGCTGCATCATGCAAGTTCTGGGACCCGCAACTAGGGCAGACAGGAGGGGGTACAAGGAGGCCACCCAAACGTGCCTGAAGCAATTAAGATACAACAAGGCTCAGAGTCACAACCTAAGTAGGTCCTTGCAGCCAGCCCCACTGTAGCTGGAGATCATGCAATTCTACACCAGTTCTTGGGCAGCCAGGCCTTTGCCTCCCCTCACAGCAAGGTAGAGCAAATATGCCCTTAAATCAAAGAAGTCCCCCTTTCTGATCACACTATGCACTGAGGCACTACCAGTATTTATGTTCATTCACTTTAAAAACAGCTGTTTCTGCTGAGGGACACAGCAGCACCCAGGCTCTAAGTTCACTTACAGCTAGGAGTCTGCTTCTTTCCCCCTTTTTACAAACATTCCAGGAACAGCCTGCTCCTCTGCAGGACTCAAATCTTCCTACACATCAGCAGTTCCCACTCCAATGTCAGGCTGCAGAAACAGGGTCAGGAACTGCTCTAGGGAAAGGAAGTCTCTTCTCTGTGCTGCCTTAGAAGAGCTGTTAGAGCAGACATAGGCAGCTTACTGAAGGAGAAGCTCTAAGGAGCATCGCCTGCAGTTACCCAGCCTGTAACCAAGACCTCTCGTCCTACCACAGACCTTCCTTGGAAAACCCTGCTGCTGACACTGGCTAGCAGAGAACATACACAGACTTCTACCACCCCCTAGGTCTCCAGCACTGTCAAAGTTACAAAGGCTCCATCCTATCCAGAAATTCATCCCTACTCACTGATGGATTCTCTTTATCACTGGTTCCTACCCAAACACTACCTTCTGCTTTCTTCACCCTCCCTGCCACCAGAGATAGGCTGCTCTGGTAAGACTATGGGATTTTTATGTATAATTCTGCCTTCCCCTTTGAAACTCACTTTCCTTCCCAGACAGTATGAAGAACATGATGCATTACCTCATCTCTGCTAATAAGTTCATTGGAGAAAGTCAGTCCAGGCATCAGGCCCCTCTTCTTCAGCCAAAATATAGCAGCAAAGGAACCCGAAAAGAAGATGCCTTCAACTGCAGCAAAGGCAACCACTCTCTCACCTGTTTAACAGAACACATGTTCAGTTAGACATAAAACAACGTGTTGTTTGTTAGCCAGCCAGACCAATGCTGGAGGAGCAACACCCTCTGCCACACCAGGTGCTGTGTCTGACCACATCTTTCAGCAGATCCCTGGGCACACATGTGACAGGGCAACCTCAACAGAACTGAAGAACCAGAGCACCCACTGACACAACCACAGGTCAGAAGGGAAAAACCTAATTGACAAACTGGCCTAGACATCAGGAGTCCTTTATCTCATTCTCCTAAAAAACAGGTCAGCTGTGTAACTAACAGAAGTGAAGAGCCAACCTCCTCTAAATCAAGTGAAAAACGCCAACACCTCAATCTCTGCTTGTTCAGAAACCATATTCTCACAAGAGTGGAAAAACATCCAACACAATCAATCCAATAACTATTTACACCATCCCACCTTTCAGCCAAGGGGAGCACAGCATTAGTGGTCTCAGTTCGACCTGTTCTCTACAGAAAAGTATTTCTTCAGACTACAAAATCATCTGACTGCTTACCAAAGATAAGTCACCCCATGTTCTCTATTTTAAACAGCTTCACAGCATCCTTGGGTATATCCTAATACGAGAGCTTTTGCACTAAGTTCCCAATGAGAACTGATGTCCCACTTCATCTACGGGATGCAACTGCCATCTGCTGGCTCAGCTGAAGAAATTCAAGTTAGGAAAAAAGCATGAAGAGCAACACCAAGACGTTTCACAGAAGTTGCTACAAAGAGAATTTGTCCAGCAGCACCAAGTATCTTAGTTCTGGAGAGGGTTGAAGGAAGGCTGCTTACACAATATGATGAAGTACAGACTGAGTATTGACGTTTTTTACTGCATCCCGCCTGACTACACAAATGGGTTATGCTGAAATAAAACCAGCCCATCAGCAGCACCACACAACTTCAGAGCTGGGAGGCCAAGTGTTCACAAAACAGATACAGCAACCGAACCCTCAGCATACGAAACCACCAGCCAGCTGCCACATTTCATACTGCACAACTGTGACACACGGGCCCTCAAATGATTCAAACTTGGGAAGCTTTCTCAGAAAGATGAAAAAAACAGAAGAGTGGAAAGGCATTTTACAAAAACATGGATAGAATGCATGAAGTTTGGGGGCTGCAGGCCACAAACAGTTCAGTCAGCCATGTTGCTGGTCACACGTATATCCCACACCATCACCTTCATTAGAAAGAGGAAAGTTCGACGAGCTGAGGAGAGCTCCTACTTGGGCTCCTCCTGACCCTCCTCCTCTTCCTTCAACTGTACATTTGCTGGGCTAAGTATAACCTTGTACGCTTTATACCGGCATTTGGTATTCGTTAGGATGTTTCATTAAACCAGTTTTCACACCAACTTGTGGGTTTTCTCCTTTGTCCATTACTCCTTCTCTTCTGGGGAGGGGACATCAAGTTGTAGAGCAACAGCCACAGTTCAGCCCTGGATACGAGCTACACATAGATGTGGGCACTGCCATTACTACATTGCTATAGCTGAAGACAAACCTATACAAACTCACCAGAAGTTACTGCTAGCTCTTTAGTTAAACCACAAACCCACTCCAATTGAAAATTTAATTCTCTGTTCTAGGGGTGCAGCTCACTCACAGAGGATTAGTTTGTGACATGCAATAGGAACAAGTTTTTAAGAAGCTACACACCAAAAGTGGATTCTTGGTCTTCAATCCACTTCAGAGCCCAGTCAGCTTTTTTCTTGACACAAGGCATTGTTTCAATGGCATTAAATAAGAAATCCCTATAGAAGAAAACAGAAAAAAACATCAAAATAGTAAGAAGTGTTTTATGCAAATCTGCCTTGGTTGTGCCTTCTGGCTCCACCAGAGGAACCCATTACACTATGCTCTGAACTAAACCAAGCAGGAGACCACTACCACCCCAAAAGGGTGATGATCTTTGGTAACAAGGGCACAGGGAGGCAGATGCTCAGAAAGTGACAAATCTGAGGCATTGAGCTGCAGAGACAGGAAGTGAGCTCAAACATCTCGTCTCAGGTGTGCCCACTCATAGGTCCTAGCACTCCTCCCCATCACCATACAGGATGCAACCATGAGAAACTGAGCTCTGGCTAATCATCACCCTGGTAGAGTCTGAGGGCCATCTCTTTGCAAACACATGTGGACTACGAAATCCTCCAGACAACAAAGGTGGTGGTGTGTCTTCAAAGAACTCAGTATTTTAAAAATACACAGCTCAAGTTGTCTGAAAAGTTACCAATGGAAAAGCTGGAAGGATGTGATACATCGACCAGTGTGTATCAAAAACACCAACCAGATCACCAGCACTCATTTCTCAAAGTAGATTCACTCCTGATGTGAGAGCAAGCACCTTGGGAGCACAAGAACCACAGGAGCTTGCCTAACCTTTAACAATATTTCATACAGCCCACAGTCCTTCCTTCAAATATTTACACAAGCATTAACCAACTTTCAAACACTCACACACAAGTCTGTTAGTGATACTTCTCCTCATTTTGGGGGTCAGGAACCATCCCAAACTGAGTCAGTATAGAATAACAGACAGCTTCAGTGCCACTGGACTAGGTGAGATGTTTCCCACAGATTTGTATCACACACAGAGGTTTACCTTTTCTGAGGATCTTTGATGTAGGTGTCTATGAGCAAGCTGTACATCTCTGAGTGAACATTCTCAATGAGAATCTGAAAGCCATAGAAACAACGAGCCTCTGGGATCTGCACCTCCTGACTAAACCGTGCGACCTACCGAAAGCACAGAGCACAGCAATGAGCACAGTAAAACCAGTTCTGTGTGGCAGCACCCTCAGCTTAAAGGGAGAGACAACAGAATCATAGAATCGTAATGGCTGGAAAGGACCTCCAGAATCATCAAGTCCAGCTCTCATCTCAACATCTCCCTAACCCCTAGAACATGGCCTCAAGTGCTCTAGCTACTAGATTTTTAAACACCTCCAAGGATGGTGACTCCACCACCTCCCTGGGCAGTCTGTTCCAGTACCCAAATACTCTCTCAGCAAAGAACTTCTTCCTAAGATCCAACCTAACCCTCCCCTGATGCAACTTGAGGCCACTTCCTCTCATCCTATCATTAGTGATTTGGGAGAACAGATCTCCACCACAGTGAAAGGATGGGAACAGTCCGGCCTTACTTTATTCACACATGTCAACAATCATGATAGGTGTAGGGTCGAAGGAAAGAAAGCAAGCTAGAAGTAAATACATCTGCTGTGCATATTGATGGAGCTGCAGCAAAGCACAAGGGCACATGTACACAGGAGAGCAGCCAAACACTGCAACAGGAAACATTTCTTACTGAACAAAGCCTCACACTTCTTGTTTGTCATTGAAACAATAAACAGTGTGACAGAAGATGTGCTTGTGCAACATATGCTCTATGATATGTTCTACATATCACAGACATTCAAGACAGATCTAAAGGGGTATCTGCAGTCATACACCACAGATAGCCTGCTGTGAGAGATTCTGCAGCCCAGAAACTATTTCTGCAGAAAGATTTTCCCATGTTTTTAGCAGCAGCCACCTGTAACATAAAGATTCTAAGATGCTGTTCAGTAAGGGCAAAATGGATTTTAGCCAAATGAAGAATACAGAGCACAGTGCCACAAAATCCCTCATGGCTTCTCATCTAACACAAGTATGGGAAGAAGAGAGGGGTTCTATTAATTCACTAAGAAATATAGACCAACACAGGCAGGAAGAAGGCTGAGCTTAAAAACTGTCCAAGAGTACCATGATCTGCAATCTTGCTGACCACAGTTGACCCAATCTAACTCAGACATGGGCCCCAGCAGAATAAGCTGCTTATTCCCCTTGGCAAAGGTGAAGGGATGGGAAGGAAAAGTAATACATGTTTAAGAAACATAAGCAGTAATGTGAGAAAAGCAAAATGCAATAAGCCAATAAAATGAGTATGTATTCAAGTCCCCTGCAGAGCTTTCAGCTTTCTCACCAGGTTTTCATTGACAATTCCATCACTTGCTGCAAAAAATGCCAGAACATGCGAGATAAAGTATTTTTCATCTGCTTTCAGCCTGTTCCAGTGAGGAAGGTCCTTTGACAAATCAACCTAACAAAAAGAAAAAGTCAAATGTTATTGCTCTTTTGGGTTTGTTACTATGTAAAAACAGAAGCAGTGCAGTCAAATGAGTAAGGCAGAGTTGTAGCATCGACTCTCCAATTCTTACAAGTAGGGAATTTAAGTACACACCACTGTAAAAGACAGGGAACACACTGCAGCACTGCTTTCCCCCTCTGCAAAGTGTGTTTACTTTGGAGTTTGCATTTTCATAGTTTGGAATAAAAATCAGTGTCTACTGAATTATAAATCTAATTTTGAAGAGTATTAGTATCTTTTTGTCATGAGTACAAATATGCTGCCATAAGCAGAGCTCACTCTGAGACACTTTAACTCTACTGGAAATAGAAGCTGATCTACAGCCAGGCTTGCCAAAAGCTGGGCTGGAGGGACTCCTGCCTTTGGCAGGTGTTCAGCCTCCATCCTGCCAAAGGAGGTCACAGCAGAGCACTGTGCCATTGCTCTCACCTATCAGACCAAACACTACCTATGCTAGTAAACCACAACTTCCTCACACAGGCCTCTCTTGTTTGTTTGGAGGGATTTCTGAACCACAGGAGCAGGTCAGTAGGGCCAGATGTGAAAAATACAGAGGCCTGAACTCTTACATAGGTGCACAGGCATGTGTATAAACACACACACAAAGCAGTTCTACAGTTAACTATCCAATGTCTTTGCAAAGGCACTGATAGATGGTAGGACAGTGTAAGAAGGAACCAGTAATACCTTTTCTTTAATGGTTTAAATCAAAGAGGAGGAAGCCTCCCAGTCAGGCATTGTAGTGTACATCCATGGAGAGCTGCTCGTCACCATCCCAGGGTGCTTCCTAGCCTGTTTAGAGCCTGCCAGCACCTTCAGCTCACCCCTTTGAAATTGCACACCATTGCTCACAAACAAGCAAAGACTGAAGAAGCTTTAGATGGGAGCAGCCAGCTCAGAAGGCAGGTAATATCTCCATATCAGTGGAGAGTTCAATCGCCAGCCCTGTCACAAGCATAGCAAGCTGAGTACTCATCAGGTCTGGCTAATCAGCAAGCTGGGTAAAAGCCTTACAGCTTGCATTACAACACTGAGCAAGCACCTAACCAGGGCAATCAGGAGTCAATTGGAAGCACTTTTAGCAAGTGCCGCTGATTATCACCATTCTGGAAACTACATGACTAACATTAAAACATACCATTCACATGAAACTGCCCAGAACATCTTCCAAGGGCCAGTAGTCGCAGACATACCGCAGGGCAGGAGCTTTGTGACTGCAGTCAGAGCTGATTATAACCAGAAAATTGCCCCAGGACACAATTTAATTCCATTCTAGAACCCCCATACTAAAACAGCTTTCTTTCCACTCCCCTTGTAACACTAAAGCCAGCAGCAGAGGTACGAGGGATGCGCCAGGGCCCTTGATATAAGAGCCTCGTGCTGACCCACTGGCTCCAGGCCTCACCTCTTCTGCTGTCCAAAAGGAGGCCTGAGCCTGTTTATACATTTTCCATATATCTGGGTACTGGATGGGGAAGATGACAAACCGGCGGGCATTTTTTCTGAGAAGGGGCTCCTCATCAGGGTCCAAGCCATTTTCAGCAGCACTTGGAGAGGAGCTCTGAAGACAAAGCACATATCTGGTTAATCAGCCTCCTCTTCCCCATATCCCAAAACCACCAGTGTCACACAGACACTTACCTGCTCAATCTGAGCGGACACAAATGGAGGTACCTGCTTCCTTGCCCTCCGGCCATGCTTCTGCTGTTGGGCCAGTAGCTCTGCCTGTCTGCCTGGCTCTAACCCAGCACCACTCACATCCACCAGGCAGGTGGTAGCTATGAGACAGTTTGTTCTCTCTCTCCATTTTGGTTTCACTCACCTGAACCTAAGTTTTAACAGGTGTTACTCTGCTATCTAGCCTGTTCGTTGCTGCAGTATGTCTCTTAGTACAGCTCAGCTCAAAACTCAAGGAAAATCCCTCTGTAATTCAAAGTTGGATGTTCAGCACATTCTGATCACTGATGAAGCTTCAGTGCAGCCATCACCTTGTACTGAAGGTGCACAACACATTCCCAGCCTTCCTGGCCCTGGGGGGCACTGCCTGGGGGGCACTGCCTGGGGTATTAGGAGTTGAAGAAGGCAAAAGACCCTAAGTCAATGCATCATGTGCTTTTAATCTGTACCCTAGATCTTTTCCTTAATCCCATGATGGTGCCCAAACAGCCAACACTCGCTGTAAAACCAAAAAGCATCCAGTTCATAATGCGAATGTGCTATTGTCTGTCCAGACAGCACATGGCAAACACACGAAAGAGCTGAGGCTGGCTGGCACAGCCTTACCCCTGCTCTAGGAGGGTCAGCCAGAACTGACTGCCCAGGACCCTACCCAGCCCAAGTTCCTGTATCTCCAAAGATGGAGACTTCACCACCTCTGTGAGCAACCTGTGCCGGCATCTGACCATCTTCACACTGAACAAGCATTTTCTTACACGTCCTGCATTGTGTGCGCCCGTGGCCTCCGGTCCCAACACGAGAGCCAAGCTCATGTGCTGCTCCTGGTTCTGCAACCCGAGGGGATGCACTGGGCTGCTGTCTGCTCCCGGCAGGCCAGGGCCAGCCCCTCTGCCCTCCTCGCTGTGGGCACAGAATAAAACACTGAGGGTTTTTAACTCTGCACAGACCAGCTTCTGGACAGTCGGGTACAGCCGAGACGCAGGGATCTGGAAAGACCTTGTGGGTTTCTCTGCCACAAAGACCGTTTACCCTCACACACTTTACCTGGCTTTGCAGGCTCCTACTGGGAATGCGAGCTCAGGCCCTCGCAGGGGATAGACCCCAGTCTCATAAGGAGCTGGAAAGGCAGAACCACCGCGACAGCCCCTCCTGCCTCTACTGGGCGGAGGGGTCGAGCTCTGTCTCCCCGCCCGCAGAGCCCCAACCCCGACCCTCGACTCCTGCTTCATCTCCTGCACAGCAGGGTCCTCCCTAGCGGGGCAGGGACGAGAGGGCGACCCACGGCCCTGCCAGAGGCCACCTACAGCGCCGCGGCCCGGCTGTTCCGGACCCTCCTCGCTGCTGGGGCAGGGCCCAGCCGGACAGGGGCCCCCAGGGCCGGGTATGAGGCAACAGTTGAGGGCTGGGCCCGCTCTCCCCCACCCGCGGCTCCCACCAAGACCCTCGGCCTTACCCGCTCCGGCCCGGCAGCTTGGTCCCGGCGCTCGCCCATGACCGGCGGCGACTGGGCCGCGGTCGCGAAGGAGGTATCGGCGGGCAGGGGGAGGGGCCGCGGCGCTGGAGCCGCCCCGCCGCGCTCGGCAGCCGGTGGGGAGGGCCGGGCCTCGGAGCTGCCGGCGCTGTCTGCTGCGCCGGTCCGCAGGTGCCGAGGCAGCAGCAGTGAGGGCACGGGCTGGGCCCGTTTTGTTAGGGAAAAACCAACAAAAGAAACAACCACCCACAATCAGTAGAGCTCCTAGAGCAGCTCCTGAAGGGTGAGATGAGCCAGGGCACGGAGGTGACTGCTTTGCCGCAGGTATTTGCCGCAGAAGGCAGTGGTGGTCCCTGACAGAGATGGGGCTCAGTGTGGCTGGGCACAGCTGGGCAATGTGAGGGTGTGCAAGAAAGCAACTCGTGTAACAAAGATAAAACAGTCTTTCTCAGTCTATCCCGAGTTAATATAGACCTTATGACACTCGGTAACCGCATAACAGATGTAGCTGCAGCGTGTGCAGGTGTGGGCAGGCCTAGGGCTCTGTGAAAACACTAAGAGCAAAAGTACCAGTGATGTTTGTGGAGCTCGAACTGCCAGTGGTTTCCTCTTCCTGCTCCCAAAGCTGGATTAGCCCTCAGGCCTGTTTCCTGTAGACGTGTGATCTACATGATCCAAATCAAACAGTCCACAAGAAAAAGGTCCAACCCCGTTTGTCACCAAGAGCTGACATCAGACACAAACCTAAGGCAAGGACTCACAGTTCATGAGCAGCGAGATGGCCAGGCAGCACACCAGCAGCATTCTGACTCTCTTCAGAGGCCAGGAGAAATGCTCACAGCCCAGGGTGGTCCTTTCAGGAGAAGCAAGAGAACCTGGAGGTTTCACCATGGAGAAAAGTCTATGGGCAAAGTGCACCATCCCTGCAAACACTGCCCAGTGCTCCCCAGTCCAAGCATCAGCCAAACATCCCCAAGCACCCAGCAGCCAGGGAGTACACGGGTAGGGGCACCACAAAGTTACCGAGACCTCCCATCTCTCTTTCTCACATTGTGGAAGCGGCAGCCAGGCTGGCTTGGCTCCTCCAGACCATATCTGACTCCTGAGGCTTTTTTACCCCTTGAGATGAGCTCAAGGTAGGGATGAGGAAAGTTCAGCAGCAAGATCTGTGTGGCACAGGTGACCATGTTAGTCCTAAGCATGGCTTTCTTATACGGAGGTTTCTGAGGCGCAGAAACCCATGCCTAGGCAGTGAGTTACTGGCAAGCACACTAGAAATAAACAGAGAGTGAAAACAGGTGGTTTTTCCACTAACAGTTGTTACCTGACTACTGCAGCCTTTCCGTTTTATTAGTCAGAGGTATCCACACAAGTTGCTCAGTAGTCCCATCCAACAACAGCTCCACTCATTGGAGTTGGGTCCCAGTTTTTTGTCCAGAGCAAAGGAGGATTGGAACACTGATCAATACAGAGCAAACCCAACCAACCTATTAACACCAACAAATTATACTGGTGTGGGTGGTGCAGTGTGCTGATGACTTAGGAGGGAGATGCATGAGTTCCTGGGCCAAAACAGTCAAGCAGTGAAATTCACACGAACTAATCGCATTAAATCACGCTGACCTATCTGTTATCTCAGCCCTCTGGCCTGATCATTATATCATTACCCTGGCTGCTGTTTCACAGTTCTCCAAATTGTCCTGCTGTGTGTTTGACAAGGTTTAAAGCTACTACAAATTAATAGAATTAGCAACAGAAAGGAGTTTAAACGTTCAGAGATAACTTTGTACTGACACACCTGCCCCTTTACAGATGCACAGCAAATGTTTACTTAAGCAGTGCCTGAAGATGAACATACACAGGAAAAATACCCGCGAGGAAATGTACCACAAGGATTAACAAACAGCAGGTGGCTGTTCTGACACTTCCACAGAAATCCCCCACCTTCCCATAGCTTTGTTTTAGAGAAATTAATTACATCCTGCACACTGGTAACTGAAATACAGAAGAGCACTTGTGGAACTGTGGAATAGTTCACAGCAGAATAAACACAGGTATGAAATAGCATTATGCACTATTCTGCGAGAGTTCAGATTCCTCAGCTGCACCTCTGATGTTGTTTTGAACAAGTTCCCAATGGATGGTGGGGGCTGTATTCAATTCATTCCTCAGCTCCCAAATACCCAGTGGAGCAGCAGTTCTCCCGCCCTGGTCCCATATCCTGCATTCACTCAAAACAAACACCTGCACTAGGAGCTGTGCAGGAGATTCTGCTTGTGGCAGGGGGACTCTGATCCACAGGATTGCATCCACTGTCACATCCTGCAACTATGGCGGTACATCCCTGAGGTGCAGGAGGGCAGAAGACCCACCATAAGGCAGAACACCAGAATGGGCATCCCAGAAGGTGCCCTGTGGCTTCGTAACAGCTCTCTCACTCTGCTAACTGCAGTGAACGGGGATGCAGCAGCAGCGCACACCCTCAGCTCACTGCTGGCCAGACCCAAACCTTACAGCCTGTCCAGCACAGCTCTGCATTCCCATTTGCTCTGTCCAATGGGGAGATTTTGATCTACTCCAGAAAAAAGAAGTCTGTTCACATTCTCCTTCGTTCTCACATGAACGAGAACAATCTGCAAGTTCAGATTCTCCTGCATTGAGTAGTTCTGAAGAGAATAAAAGCACGCTAGCATCAGCAGCGACTTTTTGAGCCACGTACTCTCATGGCAAGGCAAAGTAAGTCATTGTCCCAGAATTTCATCTCCAAAATGCAGTAATCAGGGCTTGAACTATAATCATAGAATGATTCAGGTTGGAGAAGTTCCTTTCCTCCCTCTCCCAACAAGATACTACTTATTTTGGAAAAACTCAGCTGCCTTAAAAAGCTTAAGAATGCCAGTGCAGGCAAATTGATTATTTTTCTTTCAATTTAAAGCAAAATCCACTTTTCAGCCAGAAACTGTTCAATGTATGAAAATCCCTTTGTGAGTATTTTCAGTATGTCCAAACCAGCTATTTTGTTAAGTCTCCTTGCAGAGAAACCACAGGTTGTGGCTGTAGCATTCAAACACAGGCATCTGTGACAGCTGCAATTGTCACTGGAAAAGGGATTCATCCAGTTTCACCATTATGGAAGAAAAACCCCTGAAACACTTGGGAACAACCAACTGCTTCTTGCTAAACAGTGTACAGCTAGAATAGGAACTTGTGATATTTAATAACACAAAATATCTTTACATTAAGAAAGTCATGGAAAAGCTGGGGGAAACAAAAGCCCTCCCTTCCAGGCTTGTGTTTCAAGCAAGACATGAAGTTAACCTCCTAAAAGACAACTCTACAGAAAATCCTGAAAAAAATACATAAACACGCAAGTCCTCTGTGCTTCTCATTTCATCAAATCAGCTCAGTGCCAAGATAATCAAGCAACCGCAAATGAAAACTGGTACAGTAATTACCAACTAGGAAAGGACCCCTGACGGTCCTGATGATGTTCCTAGTGATGCTAGGAAGTCTTGCCTGGCAATGACTACATTGCAATAGGGCAAATGTCTAGCTGTGAAACCTGTTCATGTCCTCCCCACACTGACCATGCCAGAGCTTCCAGCATGGAGAGTTCAAAACAGTCACTGAAGCTTTTGCATGACCAATTCACTTGCACGTTGCAATCTGTGTGGACATCCTGACCTCAGGGACAAGCAAACACCACAGGCATTGAAACCTAGAGTCTGACTCTGGCAGACCTGAAGAGCTCAGAAAAAAAGGTCATACCACACAAAGTTTGGAAAGAGAAAGGGAATCAAAGCTACTAATCTGGGCATCAGTAGCTTGCCCTAGAGAGAAAGCCAGAGAAACACCAGCAAAGCAAAGAATGCAGACACAGAAAAAGCTCAGACTGGCATTTAGAGATTCACACACAGAAACACGATCTGCGGGTTGTAAGGTCACTGGAGAGCAAGTTAAAGAACAGCAGGCTTTCTCCTCCAATGAGGCTACTACTAATCTACCAAACAATCTCCTGTGTGGCACGTGCAGAGCTGGAGTTCCCCGTGAGAAGCAGAACCACAAGGGAGGCGTTGGAGGTGAACAGGGTCCTTCTCCCACCTGCACAACAGCTGTCAAGAAAGGCTCCAGATGCACTCATGGAAGTAGACTTCGCAAAAGCAGCAGGTCTGTGCACAGCTGTGCAAAGCACACAAAGATCAGTGTAGGTTAAGATTAGGACAATTTCTGTTCCTTTGCCTCCCTGTATGACTGCTGCTGTACAAAAAGGATATTGCTTTTCATTCTCTAATTTTCCACTTTTCAGCTTTTTCACTGCATGCTGTGTAATGAGTAAAGAACTTTCAGGAAAGAAAAGTCACTCCCAAACCAAAACAGATGGGAAAGGCTCCTTGACGACAAAGTACATAGCAATTCTTCATTGTGGAAATCGAACGAAGCTGAAGCAAGCGACTTCCCTTCTGTGTCCGATACAGTTCACTAAGGAACAGCAACCACCAGGAAACAACTAGTCATGGAGGCAAGCACTAAGGTGCCAGTTTACTCTAGGTTCAGAACAGGAACTAGTCTACGAGTTGGCAACAAAAATTTATTAATAGCTACCTTCATCTCCTACTTCAGCAGTCAGGAACAGCTACAGACTACTAAAAAACTGTAAACATTACAGAACTTTTAACTACTTTCTCTAGCACATCTTATAAGTGAACTAACAGAAGGGCTTAAGTCAAAGGGAGATGAGGTGTAGGATTTTAATAAACATTTTTCTTATTAAAATCTTGATATAGTTTAAATATACCATACAGAGGAAAAAAAGCTATTTATAAAGCTACATACACATTTCAAGTCAATGACGACAGCATAAATCATTCTAGATTCCCTCTCCACTTATCAGAATGCCTCGTGTGTGTATGTATGTGAGCTACTGTGAGTTATCTGCATCATTTTTGTCTAGCTATACATTACAGGACTTAAAAAATGTTTAAGCTATATACAGAAATATATATACATATAACATATATTTATATGTTATACATACACATACACTTATATACATATACACACAATACATATATATATATATATACATAGAGTACTGTACATTTATATACGGCCTCGCATCCAAGGGCCTTGGATACTTTTTAATACATCAAAACTCACAAAGCTTTGTGAGGGAGGGAGCTTTATTTTACAGACTGCAGAGCTGATGCCTAGTCTAAACAGTTTCTTTTGTTGCTTTCTACTACCTTTACACATTTCAGTTAGAGGCGTTTTTGGTAATGTAAGTAATTACATCAGTTAGAAATCCAGGCATAAGGTGTAAGTTGCTCTGTACCTTTGCTCAGTGTATGAGAACATCCAAACCAGTATAAACTTCCTCTGGACTAAGACACTTCCATCTAAACTTGTGTAGCTGCACTGCTTTTTAGGCTGATAACTAGCACAGTAAAATCTGCTAGTTTTGAACTTAAGATAAAGTGGAAGTCACAACAGGAAACCCAGAACAGCCCTCCATCCTTACACCTTGAAATGATCCCCTTCTAGGGTGATTGATTTAGGAAGCATTAGTACATGCATCTGTTTGTTTATCTGCAGTTTAACTAGACAAGCCAAGCCTCAGTCAGCCTTATTTAGAAAACAGGAATTTCAGCATCAGTTTGGCAACTGGTGATCAGAATTTCTGATCTCAACTGTCCTCCATACCTCTAGCAACCAAATAAATGATGAAAACAGAGGCTTTTTTCAAAATCATGGCTGTAGGTAACTTCTGTTCATCCTCAACTAGCTGACAGAAAGGAAAATCCAGGGGAACTCTGGCAAAGGTGAATTCCACTTGGATTTTGATGGAACATTAGTTTGTCTCTTCCCAATAAAAGGAAGAAAAACCCCAAAAATCACTAACATGAATTCATGGGGTTGAAGAAGCAAGAAAGAGGGAAAACATCACCACCACAATAGCTCTTTACCTTCAGCACTTCAGTCTGCTAAGCCCTCGGAAATTTGACACAGAAAAAGCAGCTCCTTCCTTTATTAATCACTTTCTAACTCTCATCAAAAATGTCTCCGAGTCCTACTTTACAGTCAAAGACTGCCCTCCCCAAAAGCAACCAACAGCTTCAAAAGTGAACACACAGTAGAACCCACTACAATGCAGTTTGGGGATTCTATTGTCACCTAATCACCTTGAGATTTTTCAGAACAAGCCCCTTTCCCTTCAAACCAGTTCTGTGAAAAGAAGAGGTTGCCTGGCCTGTTTCATCCAGGATTCTCTGCTAACTGTAAAATGTGGGCTGAATGTCTTCTGAGGGTCAATTTTTTGGTTACAATAGTCAGCTTTTTAATGAACAACTGTCTTTAGTGTATGCCGTTAGCTAAAGTATAAATGGCTAAATAAATAAAAACTATTGTTTCTTCAGTTTGACTTGGTATTTTGTCTGTAATTTCTTTATTAAAAAACTGTAACAAGATACTTAAAAAAAGGCTAGATACAAAAGAAGTTAAGCTGCTCACGAACATTAAAGTTTTCCAAAATGTATCTTCAATAATCATGATCTTATAAACATTTTACAGTTACCAGAAAGTGCCCAGGCTGAGTTTACATAGTTAGATAACGTAGTACAAGTGTCAGGTTAGAACTGGTAGTGGAACAATCTCCTGACTGTCTGTTCACTGAGACAGGGATACAAAAATGTTGATTGTGAACTATGAAATACTGTGCATTGGCCTCATCGTATGTACAAAAAAAACCCCCACTGAAAGTACAGATTACATGCAAAATATTAGTGATGGTATCTGATGTGCCAGAGTTCAATGCAATCAGAACAAAAATTGCAATGAAAGTGGTTTCATAAGTGAACGATCCCAACTCTAGGATCTGAGCTGTAAGGAACTTTTTACAAGTTCAATATACATGATACACAACTGCAGCCAACCACAAATTAAACACCATTAAAAAAAAGTTAAAATAAAACACAGAACATACTTAATTTTTTATTTCGAAATTCCCTACTCCCTCTATACAAGAACCTTTGCTGAAACACTTTCCACAAAGGCAGCAGTGAATTTTCAGAACATTTTACATATTTTTCCCTCAGCAAAAAGATAAATCACAGTGTAAATTATATTGTTCTGCTGTCATCTTTGGCTGGGGTTAGGCAAAGGAGTTATTGACTAGCACACTGTTGCGATCAGGTATTGCCAGTGCTCCTTAGGCCTTCACGTTACAAATTTTAGTTCAGGAATGTTTGCATTTAAATCTTTAAAGTACCACCAGGGGTATGACAGCATTAACTTTCATAAACTTTTATAGACAAATGGAAAAATCTACAAAACTTAGCTAGTAATATTACACAGCAATACACACTTTTTATACTCTACACAAAACCAAAATTCTTGGTCTTAATGGCGAGTAACAATTTCTGTTTCAAAATCTGCTTAGCGGAATAAAGTGGAACATAAAGGCGAGAAATGCAAGTGTTTGCTGTAGGAAGATGTTGGTCATCTGGTGGTCTTATTGTGATTGATGGCATAGGCTGGAATCCCTCCTCACTGGCAGGCAGTGATGGACTTGAGGTCCAAAAGTAAACCTGAAAAAAGAAGATGGTGTTTAAACCTTTGCTGCACAAGGTTATATTCAAACTGCCTACAAGTTGTGTAAGAGTAGACTAAAATCCTCTATAAATGAAATATCCCCAGATCCATCTGAGAAGAAGGTGACAGCCATCAATACAAAATGCATCACAGATCTCTCACAAACCAGTCAGCAACTACAGAATATCTGACTGGCAGAGCAGAGTCACTATCCAAGTGCAATCAATCACAGCTGCTCCTTAACAAACACGATTTGTAGTATTTGCCACTTTTTGACACTAATCTTTGTTTAGCTTTTGCAAACTGTAAGGGAAAGAGAAGATCTTGGACAGTAGGAAGTTAAAAGCAAATAGTTTTGTGAAGTGTACAACAAATATGATTTCCAGCTGTTTTCCAAATGAAACCCCCTAAGCAGTATCTTGTTCTCATTAGCTTCAGCTTCTCATCAACTTTTCTAAAAGACCTTTGGGAAAGAGTATCATTATTGACATCTTACAGAGAGGACACACATGCTGACCTCAGGATACACAGAAGTCAGGAGAGTAGATGATACAGGAAGAGACTCGGCCTCAAAACCCTGCTAGCCCACAACACAGCTGACTAACCACAGTCACTCTGCTTATGGACTACGTAGAGACTGTAACTGTGTTTCCATAAGAGACCTGTGAATGTGGATAAGGACACACTGCATTTGGGAAGGTCTAGGACTCATATCTGATGCTTCCGGTTCTGAAAGTCTAATCAAACCCTACTAACCCTGCTCTGAGACCATAACTTCATATACAAAGTCTGCAGGTAGACACAGGTAAAACAGTAGTGATGCTAAAGTTATCCCAGTTCTTCTACCTGTTTCCACTGGGAACAGACAACTTACAAGATCTTGTCTTTCTGTCATACTCATCTTCTCAACTATGGACCAAAACCAACGCTTGAACTGCAAAAGCTTCTCAGCATTTTCTCCTGTGTGAAACAAAAAGACCAATCATTCAGCAGGTACATTGGACAGCACATACCAGAAGATGTGTTTTACACAGACTGCAAGTTGCATATCAGCTAGAATCGCATTCACAGATTTCTGACATTGGAGTGATTTCAAAACTGAAACACACGCTTTTGAATGTAAAGGCTAACTGACATATCCCAGTACAATTCCCATCCTCTCCCTCCCAAGAAGCTAAATATAGTTTAAAATTATGTAAGTAGTATTAAGACAGCATCCAACACATCTGTAGTTCTAAAGCCAGATCAGAACGTTCAAAAGTGCAGATATGCTGCCACTAAAACCACCTTTGTGTTCAACATCAAGTGACAGCAAAGTTAGAGAATGGCTTCTCCCCCTCCACAAATAAAGGTAAGTATTTTCAAAGGTACATAAAAATACACAGCAATAACATTATGAGGACTTTCAGTGACTTATGTCAAATTTGAAGAGGTAGTTTTAAATTTAATGCTGGTAATTCCACACAGAACAGTGTTAACTGTTTGTGAATGAGTAAGTTGTTTCATACCTGACTCATCATTGAAAGAGGTAAAGCTGATGAGCATTTGTACATTTACTTCACCACAGCCATTTACCAAAAGTCTGAAATCTTCTGCTGTCAGATCTTCTAGTGAGTTCTTTGGAAGTACGTCCAGGAGACCCTTCCTCATTGCCTTTAGTGAAAACCACAAGATTCACATTATAGCTCTATCACTTTCAGATTGACTTTAAGTGCTTTATGAAAAGTTCTGTGGAAATCGCCTAATAACTCAAAATTCATTATTCTCCTAGCTGTTCTTTTCTTTCAAAGCTTCCCCATCTGAAATGCAAACCTTTGAAACAAAGAACTGCATCAACCTGTTAAACACTACCTAGTATTGCAAAAGAAAGCAGTAGTGGTTTGAATTGGTATTTTACCAGAAGCAGAAACAACTGCACGCTCCAGTACTAAAAAAGTTCAGGTATTTTGCTGAGCTACACTGAATCTGATAAAGGATTATGAAAAATGCATCTCGCATGTTACTTTCGCTTCCTCAGACGTTCACATGCAAACTCTGCTTTGAAAATGTTACACATGCACAGTCTACATAAATAAGGAATATCCTGAAAAAGACTGGAGATTCCATTTTCCAAATGCAAATATGAATACATTTTAGTAAATTCAAAACTGAATACAAATGTTACTGTTTTAAACTCCAAATAAGAGTCAAACTACTAATATAAGCAGACATGGAGTAGCTTAATACCAAGGACCTCTTCTTTTAGTGGACATTCTGGATCTAAACTGCAGAAGCATTCAGTGTATCTCAGAAATGCAGCAGAAAACAAGAGCCAGGAGCAATGCCCAAGTTTAGATGCAATATGCTACAGACAGCAAGTGTTTCTAAGTACAAGACCTTCATTAACTGCTTACGGAACTATGTAACTTCATCACTTCCATTTTAAAAAAGCTTGAAAATCAAAATTATTTTTAATATAGTCAGTTGTCACATTTCTCTCCAGTAAAATCAGAACGAAGTTTCATAACTGATTTTTCCTTTCAGAACAAGGACACATGTCAGAATTTCAAGGTGGTTTATGTAAATATTTTGAGTTTTTTTAAATCTCTGTAATGCTAAAATCAATCCACAGTGACAGATTATTAGAACAAAGTAGCTACTAAATACAAAGCAAAAAATTCCAAGAGGATACAGGCCATTTGAGCTCAAGAAACAAACAAGTGTGTTTAACAAAGGAGATCAAGTTTGAGAGAAATTATCTTTCATTCTATAAAAAAAAGAAATTGCTTACAGCACTCAGTCCTCACAATACTGCAGAAACAGTTATGCAACTACAGAGACGTTAGAGAATTAAATATTCTCAATCAAGCTGTCAAGACTTCAGAAAAAAACTGATTAGAAATACCCTAATAAGGACAAAAATTAACTGACACAAGTCATAAACATTTATTAAAAAAAAAAACCAAAAACCAAACCACTCCATCCATAGACTTACATGTAGAGGCTGTTCTGCTACTACCAGCATTCGGTGTTCTGCGTATTTCCGGACATACTCATATACATTCTGAGGAGTGACTGGTATATTTACACCATTGGAAATTAGTTCAACCTACGACAAAGTAATGAGGGCCATTTAAAAAAGAAAAAGGATGGAAGAAAGGAAATAAATTCATGACAAAAGTCCCAGTACACTGCATAATGATTTGCTGCCTAATATCCCTCTAAACACCAAGCAAAATTTACTAGAGCAGGTTAGCTTTTAAGATTCCCTGGGACTGACTGTGGTAATCAGGCTGTATGGTAGGTTCTACATTACCTTCAAGGACAAACCTCATACTTTGCTGTGTAAAGATAACACTGTATTTGAGTCCAGAAAGGGTAAAATGCCACCTTAGAAATATACGAGTTGTGCTTACACTGCAACACACACAGTCAAATTCTCAAACTATAAAGACACAGATACAGGTTTAGCAGTACTTACCTGCCCTCCACCCTCCTCCTTACACAGGTCTATTGCAAAGGCTAAGTCCATTGCTGCAAACACAGCATCAGCATCTGTGCTCTGGGAAGCCAGGATAAGCTGACGAAGGCTTTCGTACATAACCGGATCAAAGAAAGCAAAGTCATGCCAGTTCACCTATAAACAAAATAAATGTGTGAAATTACATGTTTGAAACATACTTGTCGTTTAAGCTCATGTGACAAATACCATGATCTGTGCCTATTCTATGTGCTAGCACACAGCAGGCATAAGCCATGTAAAACAAACACTGAGAAATAATGGCAGGCAGACTTCTGTTTTCAGCCTGATTTTGAATGTGCATTGAATACACAACCAAAGTGCTTTAGCAGAACATGAAGACAGAACTGTAAAGCCTTTCCTACTACACTAGTGAGGGTATTAAGTTATACAAAAAAGTGTAGGTTTTAACAAATTCTTCTACATATCACGTAGATCAACAGAGATTTGATGGAGGTTGTCTGAAGCTAGAAACAACTCGCATCAGTGCTCCAAAATGCTGAAAGTTTCCTTCCACTTCAACACAGACACACTGCTGCTATATACATGTATATATATATAATGTACATACACACACACTTAAATGACTGATGGCCCAGCAGCTGCATACCACAGTTTCCAACGATTCAAATATCAATGGCTACTTCTTGTTGTTTTCTGTAGTTCCTTGCTTCTTTGTTCTTTATCAGCCTGGAGAAAAAAGTCATCCACTAACTACTCTAAACTAAACTAGACTAGACTAAACCTAACCTAAAACTAAACTAAACCTAATCTAAAACTAAACTAAAACTAACTACAATATTCTTTGCTGTATCCAACCTTTAACTGTAAGGAATACATATTCAACACAAAAATAATTAGATAGGAATCTCCCTTGGAAGAGATATGGGGATATTTGGAGCCATGTCTTTCTGTTCTTAACCCTGTTCCATTAAGATCATATGTATGTTGGAGAACTCACTGTGTGATCAACATTGTTTTTGAGGAAAGACCAGCAGCAATCAACCTTGATTTAAGTCTGTCGCACCAGACAGAACTTACAATGCGACTGGCTAATGCATGAAATACACAAGACGTAATTAGCTTTTACTGGGGTGGGGAACTATTTTTGCTGGATATTTAGATAATTATTGCTCCAAGTTCAGTTATATCTACACCCGAGATAAAATTTTAATTGCAATTTAATTCAATGAGTTCTCTCAAATATTGAGAAAATGGGTTTTTTGCCAAGCAGAGATGCTACTGTCTAGCACTGTCCAACACTATTTGAGGCTTCAGTCTCCCGAAGAGCAAAAGCGAAGCAGTAAGCTGTTTCTGAAGAGAGTAAAAAGCCAATGTAATTCAATCCATCTTAGTGAAATATCTGACTCCTAGACATATAACTCAGTTCAAAATCTAGGAAGTGAAAAAAATAATACACCTCAAATTGAATTGAAGGGAACCCTTACAGTTCCAATATCAACTGAGGCAATACATGCATGTTAAAGAAAAAAAAAAAAAATCTTTGAAGAGGAGATTTCATGTACTTAAAGGAAATTAAAATGTCTGTGTTCAACTTACCTTTCTGCCAAGAAGAACTTTGATTACATGTCTATTTAACGTGATGGGACATAGTTCATTCTGCAATAAGCACAATCCCAGGATTCTGAAAAGAAATGTTTGGGGTTTGTTTTGGTTAGGCAGAAATCACATTGCAGATTTTATATCAAACTCACATTAAAAAAGTCAAGCTGCAGCTAGCTTTCCAGCCCTATGAATCCCTAATATAAAATTATAAATAGTTACAGTATAAAATGTCCAGATTGGAAAACGGTAATAATAAAAATTTAACAGTAAAAGAAACCTCAAGCTGACACGTGCAGATACAGATCATGAAAGTAATTGAATTTTTTTGTAGCTTGGCTCACTGGTGCTTCCCTGGTAGCTTCTATATTCTCTGTGCTTTTTTCAGACTGGAAGGTTAACAGCAACATACCTGCCAATGTTTCTGAAACAATTCAGCCTTGCTTCTGTGTTTTTACCAGGTCTTGGTGTATAAAACCCTCGTTTTCCAGGTTGGTAGAAAAGTGGTGCATTATCATCTCCATCATCTGTATCATCTAATTCCATATCTACTACGCTGCGGCTGGAACCATGTCGCTTTCTGTTTTCCTGCTTTGAAAGTCAGAATAACAATTAACATAAGTATTTCCAGTTACTGACACACATCAACAAGCTATTAGGTGCAGACCCAAAAATTCAAATAATGATAACATCTGCCACTTTTAAGTAATTACAGTTTAATCTTTCAAAGGAAAATAAAAAAAGATAACTCCACAAGGTAATTAAACATAACTTTGTCTCGTGTGATAAAGAAAGGCTCCAGGTTCTTAGATTTTTTTTTAAATTAACTGATACCAATGCATCTTAAGTAAATTTAATTTGTGCAACAGTTCATTACCTGCACTTTGTCTGAAGAGTCCAGTAATCCAAGATCCAATATACTGTCAGCACCATTCTCCCTTAACAAGGAAATCAAAGAAAAAGGCAATTTAATTTCACAGTAAGAAACTGGGATATTCTGAAACGAGACAGATTTGGTTAAGCCAAAGTCAACAAGTCACTTATCCAAAGAAAAATATCTAGAACAAAGCAAAGAGTATGTTGCCTGTAGAGAAGTTAGAAGTCACACAATACAAGTGCTTTGGCACAAAAGCAGTTCTTGTTTCTCATCTAAATCGTTGATACTTTACCTGCCATGTGCAATAATGAGTTCCATTGCTTCATCAACTCTTGCTCTAAGGGAATCTTCACTAGCTAGTAACAGAAGCAGCTGAGCAGGTGACAATTCCAACAACATTCCTGTGATTTTACTTGCAAATGCCTGGGGATAAGGAATGATACATCTTACTATTTTCTCCTTCAGTTCTCTCATTGTCAAATATTGTTTTATGAAACTATGTTTTATCATTTTAAATACAGAATCCATTACAAGATACCTCCCAAAGCTAAATGACACATAAGAGAAAAAAAATCTGAAGGAAATGTCAGAGAATATAAAACCAGCCCTACATCTTCACATATTTTCAGTTATGGTACACAATAAAGGACAAGGGAGTTAATTCTTACATTAAAAGTAGATGAACAATGTATTGTTAAGCAAATTAGACACATAAATCTTACTGGCTGCATTGCTTGCACTCGAGGGTAGAGCCTTTCTCCAAGAGCTTGTCTGTGTGGTGGAAGAGGATCAGGGTCATCACTAGGATTTCCTTCTGATGCTGGTCTGAAAGGCCGTGTGTCAATGGAAAGTTGTCTTCTAAAGTCCCTTAAGAAAATTAGAGCAGTTTGTACTCATTTGAGAGGAAACAGGCAAAAACCCTCTGAAACAATGGAATTCTCACAGAGATTCAAAACAGCATTAGCTTTTAAGCTGGAATAGCAGCACTGCTCATAGTTGCTTAGAAAATGATTGAGAAGCAGAGAATCAAAACAAACCAGAGATCTTCACACTACTAGTATTTTCAATATAGCAGCCAAACGTGCCACTGATGGCAATAGGTCTGAAACACCTCACATGTCATTCCAGACCCCAAGATCTTGTTTTAGCAGGTAAGACAAATAGTATATGGGTCTTTAAAAAGTTAAAGCATATAATGGACTGCAAGAAATTAACTGACACACACTTTAATTTGAGGAAGTGTCTTTCCTGAAGGCACTTACGCTATTTATCAAAGTTCAACAAACTAAAAATGTATCGCTTACCTATCCCTATCTCTCCGAGAACCAGCTCGTAAGCCACTACTTCTCCGCATTTCTCTCTCGCGCTCCCTTTCCCGATCTCTCTCACCGCGATTTCGCAATCTCTGCATCAGACCTGAAGGGGAAATAACCTTGTAAAAATTGTTGCTTTCAAATACAAACACAAACATCTCTTACTTCTCTCTCTCACCTAAGTTGAAGTGTAAGGACAAAAAAGTTTTGGCAGATAGCTTGAAAGACATCAATGAGACAGAATCACTTTACTTAAGGGAGTTACTGGGGTTCAGCCACACTTAAGGAACCTGATGCATTTGTACCAACTGAGAAGTGTTAAAATCCTTCAGAGTTCATATATTCTTTCAAAAACACTAAAATGTATTTGTGATAAGCCAGATGGAAAAGTCATATTAAAATGTGTAAGGTCTTACTAGCCAGAATCTTGGCAATTGTTACCTAGTGGAAAGAACGATGCTCAAAAACATGAGAGCACCTAAAGCAGACTCTTGTTTTGAGAAAAACAAATGCTTCCTATTAGAAGAAAAGCCACTTCTTTGCCCAAGATAAGTAACATGCACAATTTTCACCTTCTCTGTGATGAGCTAATAAGAGAAACCTCTCAGACACCACCAAGCATATCAATGTAAATTAGCACCCAAAGCTTTAATGGAAGTTATCTGTAGAATAACTGCTGTGCATCACTTACTTGTATGGGTACCCTTGTTGGCATTCTGAATACAATCTAGATTTGGCAGTTTCTCATTTGACAGAAAAGCCTGTGCAATAGCAGTATAAAAGCTTCGTGCTACACCACTGCCTTCTCCTGGCTCATCCTTAAAAGTCACTTTTACTCTGTGTACAGCCATTGGAGTGGTAGCACACCTGCGACCAAAATGATTGTTTAGCTGCCTCATGGTCTGCTGAATTAGAAGATCTCTGTCTCGATCAACCTAATAAACAACACAAAAAAGTTGAGAGAATTTCAGCCTCCAGAAGTTTCTGGACATCTCTGCACAGACTCAGAAAACATTAACTTAGATTGTGATAAACTACAGAGTAACTGCAACACAGTAAGGTTTAAGACACCTGCTTGCAGACTCTGAAATACAACTTCTATCAAGTTATTTCAATGCATAATAATCCAACTACTAGTGAAAAAAAAAAAATCAGAAGCTAAACTAACATTTTTTACCTCCAATATTAAATCCCTGGATTGCTGGTTTCTAAGTTTTTCCATCTCCCTTCGGAATTTTGATTCCTTTACTTCAAAGCCACCCAATTCTGTCAAGATCTTAAATAAAATACAAGAAGAAACCAAAATCAGAAGGATAACATACGATCACGATTTCGTTGTAAGAGGGCATGTCCTTACACTGGGAAGTACATACCGATCCAGGTTCTGCTCCAACATCTTCCATGAACACTCTACCAAACAACTCCAAAGAAAGGCGCCAACGTCCCAGCAACATGTCATGAGATATAACCATCCCCATGAAGCTACACTGTGGCCTGACAGAAGGAGGGAAGAGAAGTAAAATCAAGTTACATTTCAAACACATTTTGTGTCCTTCTGCTTGTCCTACCCTTAAACACAATCACACATGGAACTTCAGTGCTATATGGAATTCACTGTTACTGCTCTCCCTACAATCAAGACCTTAATCATTTTTTGTGAGTTGCAACTTGAAGTGAGGGCAGTTTAATCCCCAACTGCATAAAGTGTTGTTGGACTCACCAGACACAGATGGAAAGCTACCCATCCCACTTTTCAGAATTAGCTACTCAGGACATCATAGTAGGTTCTACAGCAGAAAGTGAGGTAGTGAAGGACTTCCACTGCAGTTTTCACAGACCTCTTTTAAGACTGGTCAATGGTTCATGTGAAAAGCTTTTCTACATAAACTACAAATCCAAACTAAAGAAAGCCACCCATTTTAATTTTAAAAGGCTTTTCAGAAACCCAAATATTCTTGCATCAGTTCAATAGTATTTCATAACTGCTTTCAAAAGCAGTTTTACACTACCTGAAAGATGTGAGAGGTGGCCCTTCACTTTCTGTCAAGCCTATCTCTGCCAACAAGCTGCTTTTCAATTGTGCTGCAAGATCATGAGCTGAAGGCCCTGGTTTGGAATTCTCAGATTCTTCTGTAGGCACGTTTTGTTCCTCCCCTTCCTTCTTTTGCCGATTTTGCATGCTCATAACATTTTTTAAGTTGGCTGCATAAGACATTTTAGTTGGAAGAACCTGAATGAGAAGATGTAAAATTTATTTGTACTGAAAAGACTTTTCCAGGAGATATATTTAAAAAATACTGAAAATTATATATAAAAATTTTAAACAATACTAAATTGACCTCTTAGAACATAATGGCCTCAGTCATTTCAATGACTATATTTTCCCACTTAATGACTGCACTTCATATGCTTGCCATTTAATACCCAGTCTATAGGCAAGTAAAATCTACTGGTCTATAGGGAGCTTTAGTTCTTTTTAGCACAAATAATTATGTAATTGTCATTTCAAATTTATCTTTGGACTGTATTGCAGCCTTTAAAAATACTGCCTGAAATCTGCTATTAATCAGTCATCATAGAAGTTCCTACATTTAAAAAATAATATTCATGCTTTTAATAAAACGTCTACATTTTTACCCTTTAATGATGTAAGCCCTTAGATGATGGGCTTTAAAATAGTTAGTTTGAAGGCTACTTAAAAGTCTCTCTGAAAACATTAAAAGTGTCTTTTGAAGGGATGAAGGTACTTACTTAAATGACTCTATTATTTAAAATAATAAAATCTTTAAATCTACCTCTAGGCAGTTTCTATCCACTGTAGCCTCCACTAAGCACTTGCCGCTGTTGGCTGATGATGAATACAGACCCTGACTTGGTCGGCCGAACAGATCTTCCTTGCGAGCATTTGGCTGAAAAAGAACAGAAGCATTCTGAGTAAATAATACACGTCAGTTAAAAATGGAAAAGCAAAGTGCAGCTTTCTTGTAGAACACCATCTCTGATATCACCTGTAATAGATGGGGCTGGTCTGCCAGAGGGATGGCCTCTGCCAGAGGAACCTCAAAAGGATTGGGTGGAATACAGCCGAGGAACGTCATGGAGTCTGATCGTCTGAAGAACGGATGGTTTTGGCCAGTCTCTGCTGGAAGGGAGTCATCATCTTTGTCATTGAGCGTAGCACCTAAATATCAGAGAAGATGTCCATTCAATTTTCTCAATTATAAAAGCAATGGATTTAAAATACCAAAAGTTAATCCTCTTTGCTATCTCACTGAAGGAGCATCTCTGAATTTTAAAATACTTCTACTGGACATGTCCACAAATCTACTTTTATTAAAGTACTTTGTCATCACTTTTATTCTTTTTACTGTAACTAAGTTTACTGAACAGGCTCTGCTACTGTATCTGGACTCTATATTGAATATATTTTCTACTATTTTCAGCAGCAGTTTCATCACAGTTTAAACAATCAAACAGTTTGATTCACATTTTATAGTCTATCACTGCATTTAATTATACGTAAGGGCACATATTGTACAGTTTAGAGAGAAAGGAGACAAAAAGAGGGCCCCAAAATAACAACAGGCAGTGGCAGAAGAAATTTGGTAAACAAGCAAGTGAAGAAAATCTTACTAAATCCCAACTTTAATGTAACACATACAAGCAGCAAAATTTATTCAAAGCCTCAGCTAGCAAAAGGAGACAAAAAAACCAAGAAAGTGCTGCAGTTGGCACACTATATAAGTGTTGTATAAATCAAAGTATACTAACTTTGATTGGTGTCATCATCATTTTCGTGTTCTGAATCTTCATTGTCAAGACCCAGTTCCACAAGTTCCCTCGTTCTTAAAAAAAAAAAAGAAAAAATTACAACGAAAAGAAGAATCAATCCCCTTGAAAAAACCCACTAAACGAAACATTCACATCTGTAGTGATCAATTAAAGCAAGATCATCACTGTAGGTGTACTTGAGAGCTACACATAACAAGCTCACTCTAAGATGAGAGTACTTCTCATTACATACTCACTGCATTACTCAGTTACCCTTACAGACACCTGGCCATCTACCAATTTTGATCTAAGAAGTTACAGCTTTATACAGTGAAGGGTATGCTTGTTTTTAAAGACTATATCAATATCAAAACAATAGCAACCCTTCATTAGTGGGAGAAATAAATATGTAAGTGAAAGCTATTCTAAAATTTCCTGCTGTAGAACATGCTTAGTCTTATAAAAATAACGTCATTGACCCCACTTCAGAAGGTAAGTGTGCAAGCTGCATATTACAGAAATGGATTTCACTTTATTACAAAAAGAATCAGGAACTTTGATTAGTATCAATTTGTGGCAGTGATTAATTACTCGGCAGTGATTAACTAATTTGAGAAATACGTTAGAGCAGATGAAGACAGAATTTCATTTCACAGAGGCTACTAAAATGTCATCTAACAGAAGCAACTGATTGTTTCAATGTGAATCACTCACTTGTAACTGCAAAGATCTAGTCCTTCACAGTTTTATAAGCATTTCATGGGAATGTTGTGATTCTCTAGTAAACAGTTACTTAGACAGATTTCAGTATACGAATTTTTAGGGACAAAGCAAACTCCAGAAGCATGTTATTGCCTGGAAAAGGCTTAAATTCACGTCTTAACTACTCAAGTCATCCAGTGTAAAAGGCCAATCAGGTACTATATTAAATAATCCCCCCTTGTCAGGAAACTACTGTTGCCAACTACATACTCTGGTAAGCATGCTGAGGTCACAATAAACTGTACACTGCCAAGATATATTGAACATAGTATTGGAACTAAAGCAGCAGTCCAATATATACCTAGAATATTGCTACCTCCCATTTTAGTTACTAAGTACGTAAAGGAAAAGTTAAATTCAATCTGTGATACTGAATTTTAGGAGCTTGAAGGGGCAGAGATAAGTATTTATTTAACTGTTACAACTAGGGCTGTTAAGGTACGTTTACCTCAAAACTTACTAAGAAATAGGAACACATGGTGTAGACTACCAACACATGGACATTGCTATGATTATTAATTGCCATTTCAAGTCTAATAACATCTCTGAAAACATAAAATCTTACAACAATTTAAAGTAATAAATGCATCATGTACAATGCTACAGTTGAAGTAGCAGGCATTTTCAACTTAAGGACAATTTTAGCTATTAATTTCCCTACTGTGTTTTAACTCAGATAGCCTAAGACAGCCACAACCAAATGGAAAAATACGATTAAGCCCATCATACTAAGCTGACATTTTATCATGTAATTCTTAACACGTTTGACAGAATTCTAAACAACATGCTATCATATTAAATGTGAGGAGCAGACTGCATTTTTCAGCTGAGAAATCTTCCTGAGACACTGTCATAGAGACACTGCCAGGGATTTAAAACTCCAAATTTCACTGGTAAGAAAATCTTTTACAGCAAAGAGTGTGGAGAGGTTTGAATAGGATACTACAACAGGTCAAACATACATACATATTATCTACTACCATATTTATTCTTTTATTTGTTACTACACACAGAAATATAAGTGTATATCTATATATTTATATGAATTGCTGACTAACAATGCCACCAACGAAAACATAAGGGCATATGATGCCACTTTTGCAGAAGTTTTTATTTTCTGAGTCAGTCTTGATACCTTTTCCGTTCCAGTTGAGGAGTATCCAATGTTGTCTGCTGATTCATTGCTTTAATCCAATAAATAAGGGCTTGAAAAACGTATGCTACATGCTTGAGTGAACAGACATCTAGAACAGGAAGAACATCTGAGTGCTCATCATTGTGAGAGCGCATCAAAGACAGTGCGTAGTTCAGGAAATCCCCACGTGCAGACATCATCCCCTGACGGGCACTGAGTAGAGTAGCACGTCTAGTGAAAGAAAAGAATTGAACACTGAGAGATTAGGCACCATAGTAGAGCACATCCTTTCCATACCAGTCGCTGTGTTTGAAATATAGATTAAAACCAGACTGAAATACAGAATAAAAGCTCAAAAAAGCCCTTCCAAAAGCAGTGCAATAATAAGAGTAATGACCACAGTTTCACACTTTACACAGCCCAGGTACACGTATTATAAACACTTAACACTCAAGACGAATGTAGATTCAAACTGTAGAATAAACCAAACAATAGCAGCAACACATGAAACCAACTTAATTTAAAGCAAGATCTTTGCCGCTGCATTACAAAATCAGATTCCTGAAGTGTCAGCGAACAAGATTTGACTGTAAAACTGGTAAAACATATTTGCATGCAGTAGTCAAACTATTTTCATACCTTCTTCCCTCAAGTGTTCTTAAGCTAGCTTCCTCACGAGCTGTCATCCTTTCTCTTCTGGCTGAGTTCTGAGAAGCATGGAGAGGATGATTGGGATGCCCAGGATCACCAGCTGATGCTAATGCAGAGCCATAACGTAGCTGAGCTTCAGTAGAATCCATGATAGAAACCATCCAATTCCAAGTAGGAATAAGCTTTTCTTCTACATAATTCTAGAGAAAATGAAATTAAATGAGTTTTGCAAACAACAGAACAAGATGATGAGAACGCAATCTCAATGTAACCTCCCACCATGGCATTTACAGTTACACCTGGTTCCCTACAAAGAGTAGGAACTGTAAAACTACAATCAAGAACAACCAATGAATTGTTTCCTAAAGCTCTTCTGAGGCTGCTCATCACGTAATACCTTGGTGCCTGTACCATATTCTTGCACTCTCTCTTTCTCATTTGAGCATCTCTTCTACTCCTCACGACCACCCAACATATTCCAGGTGTGTACATCTTTGGGATTTGGGTCCATGTTGCTTACATACACTTTCAGAAACCATCAGTCAAGAACACTACACTAAAAAATATTTATCTGTATAAAACCTTTTACCGCATTTAAGTTCTTGGCCTTTATTATCTTTCTTCTTTTATTGACTTAACAGTTAACATCAAAAAAAATAAAGCAAAAGCTTTCCTACTAGAGATCACTAGTATCACCAAAGCAGTCAATCTTGTTGTAATTATTAATTAGATACAAGTAAGACTTTGTTGAAACAAAAATAAAATCAACTGAAATGCCTTTTTGAAAGAATGCATGTAAATGGTTCATATTTCATATAATGGAATTTGTACCTACAGCTACTTCAGCCTGTGCTCTCTTATATGAGAGGCTGAGAGAACTGGGACAGTTTAGACTCAAGGAACAAACTCAGGAGGATCTTATCCATGTGTATAAATACCTGATTAAAAGATATAAAGTATACAGAGCCAGTGATATCCAGTGAATGGACAAGAGGCAACAGTCACAAATTTAAATACTTGGAAGGTCCTTTTCAACTCAAGCAAAAACTTCAACTACAGGAGTTGTTAAACACCCAACAGGCTGCCCAGAGCACATGTGGAGTCTCCACAGAATGATCATGGCTAGAAAGGACCTCTAGGATTAAGTTCAGCTCTCATCCCAACATCTCCCTAATCCCTAGACCATCACCTCAAGTGCTCTATCTACTCGTTTTTTAAACACCTCCAGGGACAGTGACTCCATCACCTCCCTGGGCAGCCTGTTTCAGTGCCTGAGCACTCTCAGTAAAGAACTTCTTGCTAAGATCCAATCTAAATATCCTTGTAGATATTCAAAACCTGACTGGACACAGTCCTAAGCAGTTTTGTCCTGTTGACTCTGCAGAGATTCTGGACTGGGCAATCTTCAGAGGTCACTTTCAACCCAAAAAATCCAAAACTGTTGAAATTATGTTTCTCTACAGAGGCCTGGATGTTCGTACCTGTAAGTTCACTGCATCTTGGTAAGTCAGCTTCACTGCAGCTGGGATCTGGGAATATACTAAATGATTGTACTTGGGAATCAGGCCCATCAGATCAGATATCTGCCGAATCACAATACTGTATGCTCTTGCTAAACTGCTTGCAGATGTTAAGTAGCTGCTTGCATTGCTGGCTTCAAGTGCTGCTGCTGCTGCTGCAGCGCTCGTACTGATGGTACCACTCCGACGTAGGTTGGATGGATCAATGTATATCAAGCCCGCTGAACTTGCTAAACATAGATGGAGGAATGATACGAATTAATTTATATAACCATTGCTATAATACATTGCTATGCATTTTCTGTACTGACTAACGAATATTTCTAGAAATAGGTGTGCAAATATTAGACATACAACTGTAACCAGTAAAACATGAGTAGCTACAGTAAGCATGCTTGTATCTTAAGAACTATGACAGATCCTTCCTTTTTTTAACCTCAAACCCACAACTGGAACAGTCAAGATAGGTCATCACTCTCCTTCTAAGAGAAATAGATTAAATTTTATCCTTAAGAGAACAAACAAAAACAGAATAAGGAACAAAGCTAGAGTTAACAGACGTTCATACAGCATTTAACTCAGACTTGCCTGCTGGAGTTGATGTACTAGAAGGAGCAGCACTAGTAGTCCTCTGGTTTTGGGTGTTACGTACAGCCCACTGCATAGATCGGGGAGCTTGGGCAGCACCATTGGCATGTGAGCTATTTGTGGTTCGTTCTAGAGGCTCATCAAGCATGAAGGTCTCCTGCTCTATGTCATCACTCTGACTGCTGCTGCTGTCAGAGTCACTGGAATCATTTGATTGTGAGTCATCTTCAGAAAAAAATGCTGGAACACTGCTAGCTCCTATTGAGGAAAACAAGCAATAAACAGTCATTGACAACTGCACATCTGTGCATGTTACCATGTCAGCATTGTAAACTTTTTCCACGAGAGAAACTACACAGACTGAAATCTGTAATAAATTATACTGCTGATTTTGTATAGTTTTCATTAAAAAGCTGTAATATTACTTTTATTTCAAAATTAAATGTGTGTGTGTATATATATAAAAATGAAAAAAATATCGTTATGTTTAAATCCTTCACTGATTCTGACTCCAAGCAATGAATACTAAACTTCATGCTTCTAAACAGGACAGAAGAGCAGCTGCTTTCAAAGTCTTAGAACGACTGCCCATGTTTTCTGTTTTAAACTGTATCTAACTTCTACACTACAAATGAGCTAAAACATTTCATTTCACTCCACAAGAGCATGAGGTAATCTCTGACTAACACACGCAGAAGTCTCATAAAAGCAAAAAAAGATAGGCCACATCTTCGTGCATCTCCTGGTCTGAAAAGTCTGCACATTACCTTTCAGTTACAGGCAAAAGAAAAGCAAAGGAAAAACAGAAAACGTGGGGCAGGCAGAGGTGGGAGGGAAGAAAAGAAATGGAAAACAAGATTACAAGGAAAAGGTAATTTGTTAAAATGCCGTAACTGGTTAATTCTTATTCTGTCCGATCTAAATGTGAAGTAAGTCTCTCAAGCATACCTCTGGAATGCTGGATGAAGTCCAGACTCAAAGGCAAAAGATAGTATTTTATATAGGTGAAGCCAGCTCTGCCCTTGTTAAAGCCATATTCAATATCACCAACACATTTCTTTTTCCTGTATGACTTCATCCTAACATCTAAACAGCTGGATGAAACACAAGATGATGTGGCATACCTGCTTCTGACCCAGCAGTAGCTGCAGTGACAACACTTCTGCGCCCACTAGCATTGTCCTGATTACTGTGGTTACTCTCACTGTCACTCTCTGTTTCAGCAGCAGCTAGCAAATCCAACTCCATATCACTGCCTATAAAAACAATACACAAACCATCTCAAGTTTAGAAAGAGAAAAAAAAAGAATGACTGTTGTGCCTCATATCAGACACATTAAACAACCCCCCAAGCCTCTTACTAGAACAGAAGTTAATGGATAGGCAGGGACAGGTCATAAAAGCAGTGCAAACATGCAGCAATACTTGGAGTGTATGTTCTTATTTTCCTGCAATTAGAAACCCCCTGGCCCTCTCACTCTGTACTGCACACAGACATTCAACACGCACACTGATAATGAAGATTTTAAAAAACAGGTCCTATTCAGGTTTAAGGTTTGAGAATTAAATATTCTGAATACTCAGCAAGTGAATAAGCAAGTTTCCTGTACTATAAATGTGTTGATTTGAAACATAGGGCACAATTAGAAGAGTACTTTTTCCTCATAGCTTTGGACCTTCTAATCCACATCTAACAGATACAAACCAAGTCTCATTAATGGCAAGCATTTTCAAATATATACATAATTTATTTACATTTTCATTTCCTCCCTCTCTACTCTGCCCTGGTGATATCACATCTGGAATACTGTGTCCAGCTGTGGGCCCCTCAGTTCCAGAGGGACACAGAGCTGCTGGAGAGAGTCCAGTGCAGAGCCACAAAGATGATGGAGTGGAGCACATCCGTGATGAGGAAAGGCTGAGGGAGCTGCATCTCTTGAGCTTGGAAAAAAGGAGACTGAGGGGTGACTTCATTAACGTCCATAAATACGGAAAGGGCAAGTGTCAGGAGGATGAAGCCAGACTCTGCTCAAGGGCATCCAATGACAGGACAAGGGACAATGGGTATGAGCTGGAACATAGGAGGTTCCACATAAATATGAGAAGAAACTTCTTCCCAGTGAGGGTGACAGAGCACTGGAACAGGCTGCCCAGGGGGGTTGTGGAGTCTCCTTCTC
>JAOXOE010000343.1:39508809-39560757 GCA_028565055.1 Phoeniculus purpureus
GTGACAGAGCACTGGAACAGGCTGCCCAGGGGGGTTGTGGAGTCTCCTTCTCTGGAGACATTTAAAACTCACCTGGACATGTTCCTGTGTGACTTGATCTAGGTAGTCCTGCTTTGGCAGGTGGATTGGACTAGTTGATCTTTTGAGGCCCCCTTCCAATCCCTAACATTCTGTGATTCTCTGTGTGTGTGATTAATTTTGTCTACAAAATACTGAACTGCAGTTTAACACATATGTATTGAGCACAAGTTTAATATTTGATGACTAGTTTGAAAACACCATGATTCTCATCTCTTTTGAGAACACATCTATCATAAACACTATTCTACTATTAGTCGTACAAGAGCTAGGTGAGGTTCTTCTAGCCCTTAGAGCTGTTTATGTTAACAGTTTACAGTAGCAAATACAAAAGGCAAAACCAGACAGCTAACCAAGCCTATAACAACATTTGTGGCTTTTCTAATTCTTTGGTACCTTAATGTTTTCTCACTGTCCAGAAAGAGAAAAATGAAAATGTCTGTGTACTTGCCTACTACGAGTTATCTGTAGTTTTACTTATCCCCTTCTGTAAGTCTCCCAAATCACTGCGACTGGTGACTCCAAGATGCCTTTTGTTTTTGATACAGTTTGCTCATCCAAGCAGTAACATGCATGATGCACATTTTACGTACCATCTTCATCATGCTCATCATGCTGTCCTTCTGCTTCAGCATTTTCTTCACCATGTTCTTCCTGTTCGTCATGATGGTCTTCTTCACCAGCTACCCCTTCAACCACCTCAACCTGGAAAGGGCATAACAATGTTATGCTAGAGTATCATCTACATCACACTGTATTTTCAAAAAATCAGTGCAGAATTTAAAAACTAAGAAACAACCCACCCCACCCCCATGACCTCACTGAACTTACAGCCACAGTTTGCTAGTCCACAGTGTTGTGGGAAGAAAAATTAAAATCTGAGCCACTAATAAAAAATAGGCTTAGATGCTAGATTTTAATGCTGAAAGGCTAAAACTGACTATAAACCTAGAATTGTTTCTAAATACTAAAGAGCTGATATCCTGGTAAAAGACCACCTAAGTTCTCTAAGTGAAACTATTGTGGCAGGTGCAGCCACCCCAACAAGGATCTGACAAAGACCAGGCCTTGCCCAAACACCTAATGAAGATCAGCCTGATGCCTCACAGCCTACACCTTCTCAGCTAGCCTTTGTCTTGTGCTTCCTCCAACTAATTAGAATGACCACAGTTCACGCTGACTAGGTATAAATGCCTCAGCTCTCCTCAGAGCAGCTGGTTTGCAGTCAGTGACATGGGGTGCTGTCTAAGGAAACCTCTTCATTGAGGGAGTCCTCATGCTCCACTCTGGTAAGTGAATTCTTTCTTATGGATATCCTTGAACGAATCATCATGCCCTTCTCTGAGAGCGACCCCTTGGTTTTGGGAAATTTTCCCTTCTGTGAGTGCAAGCACATCTTGGCTTACCTTTCTTATAGTATTCCTTAGGCATTTATGAATTTGCTGTGCAGTACTACACTGACATCTGAATTTGTATTCTGCCAGGCTCTGCTAGGCAACTCTAATTGCAATAAACCTGTGTTTTTTGCGTAGCTACTGCTGTCTGTTTTTGGGTGCCTCTAGAACATCTATGCAATAGCAACCACATTCTAAAAGATTTAAAGCATTTTAACAGCGTCATTTTATGCATAAAGGAAATTGCAGATGTATTTGTTATATTTACGTTTGACACTACAACTCTGTCAAACGTAAGGTATGCTCTGAAATTACTTCATACAAAACACAATGACAAAGCTCTGATAAAACAAAATGCTTATGATGCAGCAGGACTTCGTGAAGTACTAGTCAACATCTTTGCAAAACTGAGGCTTTGATGTATGACTTTCTGGTTCAGATGCTAAAGCATGTGCAAATATATTAGGGGCCATTCCAGTAAGAAAAGAACTTTAAACCCCCTGACCTCTTCCACATCTGCTGAAACGATATCATCTTGTTCTTCATCTCTGCCACGAACAGGCTGTGACTGGCTGATTCGTCTCTGCTGAGGATTCCTTATGATGTAGGATGACTGAGATTGACTAGAGCTTTAAAAAACAAAAACAAAGTAGTAGATTTTAACCTCTGGATGTCACTGTGAACCTAAACTGATGAAGAAATCTGTCAGTTAGAAAGTACTTCCAAACTGCTTGGCCAGAACAAGAAGCCTCACCCTACTTCTGTTAATGAAAAGCTAACAAAAAAACCTCCCCCAAACCAAACCCACTTTTAACAAGTTTCTAAAAGAATGAATAGTGAGATTTTGCCCAATTTTACCTGCTGGACTGGTCAGATGATGGTCTGGGTGGCAGAGGCTCCACAGAAAACAGTTCTTCACTTCCCTGCATGGCATCTATACTAGTGCTAGCAAGAGTAAAGGGTGCTGTAGGACGTGCAATTCCCATCCTGACTGGAATAATCAGAGATTCTGCTACATTGCACAACTCTTCAACAGCATAAGGCAATAATGCCTGGAATACACGTTTACATTTTCCAATTGGCTGTGGAATAAAATTGCTGGGGGAAAGAAATACAGAAAAATAAAGGTCAAATGTATCTTTTTTATCCCAAGAAAGTGTATGACTATACCTCTTAATGATTTTCACCCCTCCAAAAACAGTCAAGACCAACACAATCAGATCTTCAGTAGATACAAAAGTGTGTGTATAATAACAACATGCACAGCTATTCAAATCAATAAAAAACATTTCTCATTCAAAACTAAGGCTGGATATCTGATTTTTTATTTATGAACAGCCACAGATTTGTAATTGTAACATCAAAAACCTTACTTCCAAACCTCCTAGCACTTTGAACAAAGGTTCAGTATGAACATGTCAGTTTAACAAACACAGTCAAAAGCTAAATGACATACCAGCAGCTATTGTGTAATCTTGAGGTTTCCATGTTTTCACACAATGCTGCCTACAGACTGCAAATTCAGATGTTTCTGCCTATTGTTGATTTGTACCAACTCTTTTAATATGATATCAAATTTTTAAATATAAAAACCCCACGCCACGATAATCAACAACCCTCTTACCATCCCCACACTTACTTTTTCTTTTTGGAGGAAGCCATTTCCACACTAAGAATGACAAACACTCTTGCCACTGAACGCAAGAATCTCATTGTAACAGCAATAGCTTCTTCTCTGCGTCCTGGTGTATACTTGTTTTGTAATTCCTTTACCAGAGTACCCAGCAAAGTATCTAAGAGCTGTAGGAACAGGTCATTACAATCTAATAATAGTGTGTAATTTAGAAACACAAACCAAGACAAATTAAGATCTGAAGGGAGACCACATTATAAATCCACAAAGCCATAACTAAGTTGCACTTTTCAAAGTAGTGCCTAAGCCCATCAACCTGAAATATACTACAAGAAACCAATGTAAACATGGCTGACTGTGCTCACCAGAATGTCTGCAGTACACTTGACAATAAGGCAGTGTGTAAAACAGTCCAAGCGAATAGTTCCACTCTGCTGATTAAGATAAACTTGTTCTTCAGGCAGAAGATGACCTATCCTACTGCTTGCACTAAGACTTAGGGGAAAAAAACAAAAAGAAAAGAAAGAAATTTTATCTAAGTCAGCACATTTCAAATATCAGATCAAACATTACACTGAGAACTATGCCTAAATACACACGGGTCTTTGTTTTCCTGGGAGCCGAACATGATCATGGACTTCAGTGCGTTCCAGTCCTGTAAAACACGTTCCAAAGCAAGCTGGGCAAAACGAGGAGGTTCTAAATCATGATCAGGCATATCAGAATCTAAAGAGACAAAAAGGCAATATAAGCAAAAGGTAACTGAAATACGAAATTTGCCATTAATTCCACTGGATTAGCTTTTACCTTCAGGATTTGCAGTTTTACGATTACGATCTTCCCTAATTCTAGGTGGTCTATATTGGCAATGTTCCACAGTTTGCCTGGCAACTGTCTGTACTAGAAAGAGCAGCAGATGTTCCCCCCTGTAATGGAAAATTAGTGATTAGTGGAGATATATCATGCCATATATTTGAAAATAATTCTAGAAATATTCTGCCCTAATCACTGCAAATATAAGCTTGCCTGCTATTTGGCATGGTAACAAGGTTGGTGGTGGTAAGCAGGCGGTAAAGGAGATCAAGGCGAGCAGACTTTTGTCCAGCGATTAGTGTTTTACACTTGCACTTTTCCCAGCAATCACAGTAGGCTGTTGGAGATGTTCGTTTAAGCCTGTAAGAAACAGAACAGGTGAGCTACAACACTGCTCAGTAATATGCTAAATCTTTTCTGCACAGGCTGAGGCTGTAAGCATACCTTTAAGATCTCAGCTAAAGTTTTCTGTTTACTATAGTAGCAAAATGCCAAAACTCAGCTTGAAAGAGAAAAGCGGTGTTCATATGGCAACACTTGACATTTGCGGTTGTTCTCTATGAGGGTAGTTTCACCACAGAGCTGCCTTAGTAGAACTTATCAAGGACCATTTATTCTTCCCCAAAATAGCCACCACCCAGGAAATTTAAGTTGGAAATCCTCATGGCACACAGTATAATCTCAGTAATTATTACAATGCTGAGAAAAACTGTAATAAGCTAACAGATACAAATATATAGACATTAATGCTCTAAAATTTACACCCTGTTAACAGCAGCACAAATCATCTGCCACTTGCAAGCTTCAGTCAGATTGATCAGAGACTTCTCAACTGTTCAGCTTGATCCTGCTCTCTTTTTCCTTTATTATACTTCATCTTAGAGATGAATCTGCTACCCTTCTTTCTGAAAGTTTGCAAGAATGATCTGTCATCAGGATTCACTGGGTTCACAGAAATTCTGGAGGCCCCCCAAAATGAAAACATGTACTTTAATATATTTTTCTTAGAATATTAAACACTTGGAGGGTGTTAGAGTTAATAACTTAATCTTCATTATATAAAGAGAGGAGTAAAAGGCTGCTTCAGGCTACTGTTTCAATTCTGACCCATAAATTTTAGAGAGCAGAAGTTAATATTTTATAAACATTTTCTCTAACATTAGAAAACTTCAACCAAGGAAAAACCCTAACTCTCAGTAACTGGTAAATATTGATTTAATGATAAGAAACAGAACCTAATACTTACTTGCAGTCATGTCCTTTGTGACAGACCCTTGCACATTCTGTGCAACAGCAAAGAGATTCCAACAGACCACATGTTCGGCATTCAAATATATCCTAAAAAAGATTTACCAGAAAGATTAGGCATAGTTTTCCCCCCAACCCCAGCACTTCCAATCTCACAGAGTAATTTAAGGTTACAATAAAACTCTGTGTGTGTAGTCAGACTGAAGTCTTAAATTCAAAGTAAGTTAATTCTAGAAAGTTGAACTTTCTTGTTAGTTAGGATACTCAAAAAGATGTTTCCATCACAATTCTTGCCAAAGCTAGCCAGAGCTGAAAAGCCCCACATACAAACTGCCATATTCTGACCAGTCCAAAGCAATCAGGGGAGGCACTAACTATACCAAACTTCAGGTACAAACATTAAAATAATGCAACTTTTAACTGATTAAATATATACAAGTTAAATTAGTAGACTAACACAATGCAGGGTTGAAACATTCCTGTTTACTTACAAAGAACAGAAGAAAACAAAACTTACTTGATTAATATGTTCTGCACCAGTCCACGTAAAACTGCAAGTATCATTACAGCACAAAACATACAGAGGTGAGTCGTCTGGATTCGTACCAGAAGGACAAACCATTCCCATAAACACGTCATCCTCCTTCTCACTGGAAGTTGCTTCGGCTAAAAGAACAACAGAATATCAGTGTTGAAGACAGCCCCCCAAAACCAAGAACAACCCACGTACTTCACAGATGTCTGCCATTATAAAATTCCATGCAGAATCAGAAGTTTGAGCAAAGTCTGCGGGTTTTTTGAGAACATTTTCTCACACTGCTGGTATTTCTTACAGAAGCTGCTGCAAAATTCAGTCTGAAAAATACAACCATCTTCCCCAGTTTTCAATTCACTGATACTCTAATCAAACCAGTGGAGCACCATTTTGAAGGATTAAAAATAATTTACAGGCAACAGTCTTATAAGGAATAGACACAGTCCTATAGACCTTGTCACACCAGTTCTAATCTGCTTGTGTTTCTCAATAAGTTCAATTTATTTCTCTTGACAACTAAGTGCCAAAAGCAAAAGGGAGCCACATATCATGTTTGTATGAAAGTCTTTTCAGGAACAGGATCTAGCCTGGCACACTGCGTCATGATGTTGCGTTTTTTCCAATCCGGAGTAAGGAGTTCCAGTAAGAAATACCTTTGCGCTATTGAAAAATGGTACCGTAATTCTCTGATGTTTGTAAAACAATGAAATGTTGAAAGAACTATAAAGAATCTAAAGGCAATAATACAATAGATTTGTGTGAATATATGCACACTGCAGAAGAAGAAGATAGTCCACAACAGCAAGATTGCCAAGACATGCAGCAATACACTACAGTATTTTGGAGTTTACCGCCATCCCCAGTAGCTCAACCACACGTAACTTCACACAAACTGCCCAGATCTTAAATGATGAATTTGCACATACATCCATGCTTAGAAGGGAACCACACGCCAATAATTACAGAAACTGGTGTACCTTTAGCAATTTTCTGTGCAGTTTCTAGAATTGTAATTGCAGCAGGATATGCCCGGCCACTCACTGCTGACATAAATGGTGTCATGCCTCTTGCATCCCTAGGGAAAGAACCAATAGACAAGTTAAAGCACACTGAAATTTGTTGTTATAACAGCAGAGGAAGGAAACAAATACAAAAAAACATAGCACTTACAGCCTTGTGCAAATATAGAATCATGGAATTATTTAGGTTGGAAAAGATCTTTAAGATCATGAAGTCCTACCATTAACTCAGCACTGCCAGGTACCCACTAAATCATGTCCTTCAGCACAGGCCCAAACACAGAGCCCAGGAGAACACCACTTGTCACTGGCCACCAACTGAATTTATCTCCATTCACTATCACAACGGACCAGTTTTTTTGTCCATCAAAGAAAATAAATCAGTAATCACTGTCTTATTTTCTTCTGTGAGACAGGACTAATTTTAAGGGACTGTAGCACGCAAATACAGCCAATAGCCTAACATTCTCTGTTTTAACTACTGCACCTTTTTAAAGTGGTTATTTGAAGGCTTCTGTGCAATAAATTTCAGGTGATGCTACTTTACAAAGGATGGTGAGAATTCATAAGAAAACCCTTACTTCGCTGACAGCAGCTCTCGAAGGTAAGGTTGTAGAACAACGCTATCACATAGTAACTTCAGTATGAAATGAGCGTTTGCCTTCCGATCCTTTGATTCCACAACAGATGGTTCAGTAGAAGGACCTGTAAAGAGAAAAAAGTTGCAGAGAAACAGCTTTTCCTTAAAAAATTTGTATCTTTTAAAAGCAAATAATACAGTGTTCATAGGGGTGATCAATCAGTAGTTTGACTATTGGTTTGCCCATTTCAACAGAAGTAGTGTGAATTGTAATTCCAATTACATTCTGAAATACAGACAGTAATCCCAGTTTCATACTGATTACCATATTTTTACATGCTTGTCATTCCCCAGGTAAAAAATAATTATGGAAAACACTGCACAGTGCTTCATTTATTTTCTGCACACTTGTGAAATTCTGCTTCAATCCAGTCTTCATCTGATAAGAGGCATGTCCATATGCAGCAAGTCTACACAAGCAAAGACAGCTGCTGAGATCATTCTCCTTCTAAAGCATAATCAGATAAACAGTAAGTCCTCACCTGGTATCGTGGAGGTGCTAGGTCCTTGGCCGGTGCCAGTCGCTGCTGTGGTAAGAGATCCCACAGCGGGGGCCAGGATAAAATCAATGTCACCATCTTTCAGTAAACAGAACAGCAGGATGTATATCAATACATAAAAACATCCCTAACAATATGCTCTTTCTGCAATGTCTAACACACTGCAGGCTTTCTGTCTGACTGGTACTCTTCCCTACAAACGGTCACATGCTAGATTAGTAATGTAACTCAACATCACACAACACACTTCACAGAAGTTTGACACCAGGGTTAGAAAGACATATACTGGATTTAACAACAGCTGTTAAGTCTTCATTAAACTCTTATAGCTACCTCAGTGACCTCTTGCTACCTCAATGACATTCCATGTTTTATTCTCACACTGAATTCTAAGTGATTCACCTTAAAAGTCACCAGTTCCTTTTATTAAGAATCTCTCATTCTACAGTCTAAGGTGAGACATGAACAGACTTACCTGGATCCATTGCAGGAGGATCTGGAACCCAGCTGGGAGGAGCTATTGGTGGAGAAACCGGGTCCTGGTGATCACTTGATGAAGCACCAACTTCATGTCTGCCCAATCCCGCAGCTCTCAATGATCTTCTCATCATTTCCCTTAATCTCAAACTGAATACAAAATCAAGGTTAGAAATATCTTATCATTAATTCTAGTACCAGGAAAGGCTTCAAAAAATCCACTACAGCTTAGTTTAGTACTCAAAGTGAAATCTGATTTTAAACTAGCCACAGAGACTATTCTTAAAATAGACTGAAAGAATTAAGAGATTGGTAACTAATACAGAAATTAGCATATAGAAATCAAGAAGAAAGCTTCAGTCAGTTTACCTTCTGCTGCTTGATGATCCTGCCCGATTTCCTGGACCATTACTTGACACAACGGAGATTGCATTTGCAATAGCTTCCACAGCAGACAGCCTTTCAGCAAATGTGTTCCTTTCAGAGCGCTCCGCTTCTGAAAAATTAAATAAAGTGTTTAATGTCAAAATTTCACTTGCGAAAACTCTAAGGTAGTAGTGTAAGTATGAAATGTCACTAATCGTCAAATGCTTCCTACGTGGGTTTTTTTAATAGATTCATACACAAGTTTTTATTTTGGGACAATCACAACTCGGACTGGTTTTGGTTTGTAAAAGGCCAACAAGGACATTCAAGGTACCCCAACTGCGGAACATACTTCTGTCTTTCAGTATCAACAGACAAGGACCCATCACACAGATAATTCCACACACTTTCTGAGTGAAAGCTTCAAAAGCAAAGACAACCACAAAACCGAGGACACCACAAAAAGCCCCTACACACTTCACCATTCTCTGCAACAGAGAGGTCTCATCTGTCCTTGATCCCACAGTAAGCCGCAACTGTTCCACTTACAGAGTTAGTACTCATTTCTGGAGACCAAACAATTGGAAATGCCCTGGTTCTAGCAGTAATTTGCTGCTCTGTTGTCTAATGAAATCTGTCCCAATTCTCTAGGAAAAAAACCTTACGTTTGTAGGTGTTCAGTAAAGGTACCTGCAATTCAGTATCATAACTCTTTAATGATGTCATATGCTTCAGACATTTCTTTGGAACCTTTCTTTTACAAGATCCTTTCTATTGACAAGACTGAGAAGATACCAAACCACAGAGAAACAGAGCAGCATTCCAGGTCTGCAACCACTTTTTCTGCAATTCATTTACTCAGCACTGCAGGGGCTGTAACTAAACTAGGCACAGGATCTGGCAACAAAAATAAGCTTATCCCTGTCCTCAGTATTCCCTTTCTGGCACTTAAGAAGCAATCTATATGAAGGGGAGTTAAGATTATGATGCATGTACTAGCTGGGAAGGGGCAGGATGTTCTGTAATTGCTAAGGAACATCATCATATCTGGAGTCCGGAACTGAAGTCTTAACTCCTAAATCAAACTTCTTTCACAGTGTAACTGATTGCTGTGTAGATTAGTGACAGTAACACTGATCACCACTACCCTCCAGACGATACTCAGAAAATAAGCTTGTCCTAATATATATTGCTAACAGTTACAGTGGAAACTGTATGTGGAAAGTGAGTATGATTTGAATTGAAAGATATGAATCCCTCTTAAAATAATTTTTGTGAAGGGAAAGAGAGGCAGAGGGGTACTTAGAGTCTAAAAAGTTCACATTTTTTGTTTGTCAGAAAGTTAAATTACATCCAAATTTAGTTACTGAAACATGTCAAGGTTGCAAAGACAAGCACTCAAATTAGGAAAAGTCAGATTAAGTTTGCCCATGCATCCTTATTTCAGCTTCCTTGTGTGCTTAACATCTCCAGTTACACAGTTTGGGTAGGTTGGTTTGTCTGATTTGGGTATTTTTCATCCCTCTTCCTTCTCACCCACAAGACCCCTGCCTCAATCAGTGCACAGGATGGACGACACACTAAAGATGAAGGGTTGTACAATGAGCAAGCTGTTTATGCCTTCTTGGCTGTAACACTTGGAAGACATGTAGTGAGGCAGTAACAGCTTGTCAAGGAGAAGGGGAAGCACTGCCTTGTGTTTAATGCCATTGAACATCACACTTTGGAGAACTGGAACCTATTTCCGCCACATTTAACAGCACACACAAGTTTGTGAAACAAGGTTTTACAATGATCATGGTTTTTTTTTTCTGGACACCTAAAAGGTGCCTGACTCACAGAAATAGTTAACATTCACAGAACAACTAAAACTACTATTAATCCAGCTCTACAATAAACTGTCTTGAAGCAACTTCTCCAAAAATGGTATTAGGCCCTAGTCTTCTCAAACAGAACCCTTCAAATTAATTAACAGCTTTGAATACAGAAAAACTTCAAGCTACAATACCTTCAAGAGATGAGAAAGCTGCAGCATTACCCCCATTTTATAAATAGGGATATGAGGAACAAATAAGGTCTAGCAATGACTCAAATTCAATGACAGCACCATACAAAAATCCCATAAGGAAGTTCATTCACAATTTGGTGCAGGGTTTGTATGGTGTTCAGTAAGTAAGGAATGGGGCCACACACTGAATGATGAGGATAAAAAGAAATATTGAATAGCTACCCATTCGGTGAGCACCGTCCATCTTGTGCACTGAATGAGGTAGTCCTGTGGAGAAAATAGTATGACGGTGTAATTAAAGACCATTTCACATTTACCCATGTACAATTCATGGGTAAACTTAATTCTGGCATTTCCTAATTGAGTGCTTGACTTAGCGACCATGTTCTGTTACCATATTTTTTTACATAACAGTATTTAGCAGACAGTTTAAAGCAGTGTCAGTAACTGGCATTAACAAAAGTTACTCTCACATTTCTTAATACATGTCAACTGCAAGCAGCAACTCTTACTGGAGGCATTAACATATACTATAACATTTGAAAAATACTAAGTACCATTTCTCCTAAAAGCTTAGTAGTGACAGAATGGAGACAGTAGTGATAAAAAGGTGGGAAAATACTTGCTCTCATTTAAAATTAACATGAGGATGTGAAAAGTTTGCTTTTACAATCAATAAAACCAATTGAGTATTCCTAAGTCCTGACTTATCAATTCTTGTAAGAGAAATAATGTTGTCTCAAAACCTGTAAAAGGCTAAGACATATTTTAGGTGCTAAATTTTAAGTTGCCCACATATGAACAATACAGCCTTTATTTAAAATGTTCTTGAAAATGCACAAAGTATTTTCAGAGTATTTTCATGGCATTGTCAAGCTCACCCTCTTCCTCTTTTGTTTCTTTGTTGCTGGTTGGAAAGCATACAGACACACAAGCATGCAGAATATTGCGGTTTCCATCACATCTATAGCCAAAGAACGTCTGCAGCATTTGGGGATTCTCATCGAAAACAGCCGCTTGCTCAAGATTCATCAGGTACTGCCTGCAGGCCTCATAGTCACATCGGAGAATGTGCTGCATTAACGTTTGTTTCTGTATTCAAAGAACAATAATATTTAACAAGCTAAAATACAAAAGGCAAACAAGTAAGTTTCCAACACATAGTTTTCAATTTTTGTAATTAACAGGAAGGTCTAAAGGACATTGACTACAAGTCAGCTCAGGAACTGCTGAGAAGATCAGAATTGAGAATCACCTCACTGACAGCACTGTTGAAGGCAGAAAGCAGCACACGTTCAGGCACAGGCAAACTACATGAGAGGCTTAAGCAGCAGCAGCAGCAGCTTTCAGGCTCACAAATGTATGCCTTTGGCTTCATAGCCGGGTTCTTAACGTAAACGACTTCTATTTCATGGCTACAGGTAACACAGGAAAAGTGGCACAACTGAAAAAAACCCTGGGATCTACATGAACTACCTCTGACATATGTGTTTCAAACAAGCACTGAGAAGTGAAGCAACAGACGATGTTGAAGGTCTGGGAGGCTCACCGAGTACATAACAAACTTTTCCACAGTGATGGAATACTCTAGTGAAATAGACTCAGTCTAATGGGTACACAATACCTCCTGCTGGCAGCACAGCATAAGGCTGATCTAATTAAACTGCATGAAATCACTGATGGGTTCATACAAGTATGATGTATACATTCACAGCAGAACTGTTCAGGGAGCCCCTCAGATAAGCACAGAATTCTACAGGCAAGTGAAAAAAAATCTTTGTGCTTCATTCTCATAATTTCCTAGCATATAGTCCAAATACAAGACTTTTTTAAAAAAAGTATTGTGATAACAAGAAAACAAGTTTGAGGTGCTGCAGTGGGTCCAGAGAGGGCAACAAGGTTGGGGAGAGGTCTGGAAAACTGGAGTGGCTGGGTGAACTGGGGTTATTTAGGCTGAGAGGAGACCTTCTTGCTCTACGCAACTACCTCAAAGGAGGTTGTAGATGGCTGGTGCTGGTCTCTTCTCCCAAATTACTAATGATAGGATGAGGGGAAATGGCCTCAAGTTGCGTCAGGGGAGGCTCAGATTGGATATTAGGAAGAAGTTCTTTACTGAGAGAGGGGCTGGGTACTGGAACAGGCTGCCCAGGGAGGTAGTGGAGCCACCATCCCTGGAGATGTTTAAAACACAAGTAGATAGAGCACTTGAGGCCATGGTCTAGGGGCTAGGGAGATGTTGGGATGAGGGCTGGACTTGATGATCCTGGAGGTCCTTTCCAGCCATAACAATTCAATGCGAAGTTGTCAAATCCCTCAGAAAAACTGTACACTCATAAAACAAATAAAACTGTTACACTGGTAGTGTACTTTAAAAAGTAATGCTCACAAACCTAACACTATTTAAAAGCCTGATGCAGAAGCCATGCCCCCTCACCTCAGAATGGATCTTTCAGTTTACTACATAGATTTATTTGTGCTTTCATGTTTCTAAGAGCATCTTCTGTTGAAATGAGTTTATTTGAAACAGTGAAAATGCAAACAGATACCCAAACGTGAAGCTGTTTTAAGTTTAACTTTATGAAAACAAGAGAAAAAAACCCCACATAAATCTTTAGCAAAGAAAATACTTTACCTCAACAGCCATAATGATAATAGCAGCTTTCTTTTTGATGGTCGAGTTAGCAGGAAGGTTTGTTAAGGAATGAACACCCATTCCAAGACTACTAATAGGTGGAAGATCAAGCCAGTCAGGGTCTCTTATCCCACCCATACAATCTTTTGCCATTGGATAGATTGTACCATTTCCATCTCTAAGAATAATTGGAGACTCCTATATTTGAGGGAGAAAAGTTTAATCATTCAATTTATAATCCACTCCACAATTTATAAATATTGTATCTTTCACAAAAGGTCTAGAACTCTTTGACTGACAACAGTGACAACATTTTACCTGAAATTCTCATTTACACAATTGTCACAGCATAAGATAGTAGATTCTCTTTCTCAAATGCCCAAAATGTGCTTAATGCAATAAATGCTTTTAGAAGCATCTTCTTTACGATTCAAATTCATTATGAGACACTACCAATGAAACAGGTAGTACCTATACATTTAGGTTACTTAAAAGCGCCAAAGGAAGTTGAAAATATTGAAGTGAAACATTCAAATTCTGTTCTTTTGCTAAACTTCTCCTTTTAACTATCCTAAGCAAAGCATGTAGTGTTTTGAGAAGTCACTAAAATAGTTTTGGAATTTTTTTCTCAGCCCTCCTCTCATTGAACTGGATGCCACACAGTTCAATCAAGCTGTATAATCACATAAAGTAAGGTACTTAACACTGGATAGTAGACAGAGTTGCATAAAACCTCATCATTTTTAGTATTGTCAGTATTTTCACTGTCAAGAGTATTTTGATCCAAACCAATTCCAAAAACACAGCTAGCTAACAAGTTTGTGCTAACACAGGAACTACTCTATCAAGATTTCCCACACACACACTTTTTTCCTACTTTGTATTTGAAGCAGAATCTCATTACTAAGTACTTAAGTGAGATATACCGTTATTCCTCCTCTAGCCTTCAAAATGTTAATTGTAGCAGCTAGTCTTTCAGAACCTGTTTGAAGAGGTATTTCTTCGCCAGTCTTTGGAAAAGCCTGACTTAAGGCTGTACCATCTCATTAAAAGATGACAGAAGTGAGGTCAAATGATTGATATACAAAACCACAAACCTGTCCAGCTGTAAAAATAGCAACACTTCTCTCATTCTGACCCAGGAATGCAATGCTGCTAGTAGGGAAATTATTTTCCTGTTCAGCCTTTCCTGTGGCAAGGTCAAATATGCAGTATCGAACCCAGTTCCCAGTTTTCAGAACAGCATGCACTCCTTCAAAGATACATGAAGAAAAAAGTTATTATCTTTTACTGATGGCATCCAGTAAAAGAACTCCCAACTACAGCACTTTCAAGGGAATACCAGTATCAATGGAAGCAGTTGCTTTCCACTAGGAAGAGAGAGCAGTAATAAAGGATCCAACTGAGTATCTTACAGACTAAGTCCTGCTTACCTTTTGAATCTACATTTACTGCTAGGATCTCTGTTTTTTCAGGTATACACAGCTTTTTAGGTGTCCTTTGGAAACAGTCAGGAACTTTTGGAGTTCCACCAGTTTTTACAACCTGAAAACACATGTAAGTTTTAAGATGTGATTAAGCAAACAGTGCTGACATTTCAAAACACCGTTCTCTCAGTGCTTCACAAAGACATACCTGCAGTTCATCTATTCTGAGCAGCCTACAGTCCTGAAGAAGAGAAGAAGGATCTGGGTCTGAATTAGAACTGCTCTGACAGTTTGCATTACTGGATGTGCCTGGAAACTTCACAGCAACATAAGCACCATCCACTTTTAGCACCTACAAGCAGAACACATTACAGTTTTACCAAAAGCTCTGAACAGAAACTGTGGCAAAATAAACAGATCTTTAAGAGGAAAAGAAAAATGTTTACAATAATCCATGACACAACTTTACAACTCTTATCATTAGCCTTGCTGTTTTGCTAAAATTACTGACATCTTAACAAATTTCCAAATGTCTGCACAGGCATCCTGAATCAGACCAAAAGGTCCCTGCATTTCAGCATCTAACATTCAACAGGAACCAACACCAAATGACCTGAGAAGCTCCTACCAAAGCTCCCCTGGTATCTTTCCAGCTTCCATCTACTGGAAACAGCAAGTCAATTTCATGTTTAATAGCCTGGACAGACATTTCTTCTGCTAATTTGTCAATTCACTTATGGGAATAAACACTATTCTTGAGGCAGCCAGTTCCAAACATTAGCTAAAATAATTCAACAAAAAACATCTAGTCCGAGTCTCTTCCTTCCTTAAGTAACCATTAGCCTCCATACTACAAGAAACAGGAAATCACTTTTTTGCTCCATCGAAGACTTTTTAGAGCCTCTTGCTGCAAAGCCTTAGTGCTCATTCCTCAAGATAACTGTGCATAGTGGAAAAGAGAAGTGTTGTTATATGGGCCTATCTATTTCTTGTGGTCAATGATAAATTTTCCACTCCTCTAGGACTGACTAATACAGACTAGTCTATCCAGACATACTTCATGCATCTGTGTCTTTCTCCATCCTCCAAGGAAGTGGAAGTTATTCAATTCCATACTGGCACAGTCATTTTCGAGCCTCTCTGAAGAGTTGCTGCCGTGCTTATCTAATCACAACTGTCAAAACAGGTTTCCCTGACACAGAAACATCTTATGTTATCAGTAAACAGCAAGGCCCTTTGAGTTTCCGGTTGTGACTAATTTTCTCAAAAGGAAAAAAAGGCTAAGAGGGAAGGGAACATGCGGAAGGACACACTGCTTTAATTTTGTGTAAAAATTAGATCTCTGTACGCTCTCAGGCTTGGTCAAAACTAGATACAAACAACCCATGTCGATTAGGCTCTAATTTCTCAGTAGTTTCTATCCTTTTGTTCTAAGAGCGGTGCCATATACCACTGAAACCATTCTAGAAGAGGAGGCAGATCCACAAGTTAATTTGGGTAAGCAGAATATTCCAAAGTGCCTGAGATGTACAAAACCAGATTATATTCTAGTACCAGGGAGCAGTAACAGAGGCTTATTTCAGCCCCTGTCTTTCCTAAACTATACTGAAAAAAAGACTCCATCGGATTTCTCACAATGCAGACACCAGGAGAGACACATATGCCAGGCTTTTTCATTTCATCAGTCTCCCATTAGGTGGATAATTTATCATCATTACCTCTTCCATCTAACGACAGAAGCACTGGCAACTCTATTCAAAAGACAGCCCACTCCTTTGTTTTAGCACCTCAGTGAAAGCATCAACATATAAAAATTCAAGCTCTTCTGTATTTATGATAGTAATTCTTGACAGAGCACACAGCCATCTTTGCAACTGAACACAGAAATACTAAAACAGACTGTCCTGAAAAATCTTAGCATCTAAAACATTAAGGACAGATAAGGACAACAGGGGCTTTCCCAGAGCTGGTAAGAGAGGTAAACAGCTTCTGTTACTTCAACTCAAAATCTCATTTACAGAAACTGAAATGTTTCAATTAAACTGCTCCACAGTCCCTTTTGCAGAAATGACCTAAACCTAATAGTTAAAATTCACTGTGGGCCTCCTCCTTTCAAAGATTCTGCTCAAGGCAAACTTTCCACTTCTGCACCAGGAATGCAACTGAAGTAACTCTTGAGTAAATCCAACTGCCTTTTGCTGGACAGTTATTTCATCTTCTTGGAAATATTTTTCTGTTCTTCTATTAGCCAGGCAAAAAGCAATCCAACCTTTTCATTTTGTGGAAAACTGTTACTGGGTTCCCTGTTGCTCTTACATGTAAAAAGCTACCAGAGAACTGCCTAGATGACCTACTCACTCCTAACATCAGACAACAGTGCCAAAAGAAGAAATGAATTCTTTTCCTCTACAGTACTCTTAGTCAGAGCAAAGGTTTACTTAGGGAGGAAAAAACTCCAAAACATTACATTACTCCAGATTTTCTGGAGTAGTAACTAACTTTCTAGACTTATTAATGAAACATGCCATTTCTAATCAAAACATACTTGATTCTTTACTTGCCAGAACATGAGATTCACCCAAATGTTCTGAGTCAGTCACAACACATGTAAGCCTTCACAATCTCACTGGACATATGGGAGCTATTGCTCAAGTTACCAAACCCAATCTTTTGGATAAAAACACAACAGCTGCTCTTTAGTGGTTCAACATAAACTATCAGGATGGTGGTTTGTTGTTTTTTTTTGAGAGTCAACACATTTTACTCAGAACACATTCAGTCAATATATTAGTACCACTGTGTTATGAGCAAAGAAGAGTCATATAATAATCAGAAAAATCCTCCAACTACAATTCTCTTTAAAATAGCTTATCCAGTTCTTTTTCTCCCTGCCCAAAGATGGTGGGACAGTGTATTTTTGACAAACCTTGCCAACAGGAACATTCTTAACGTCTTCCACAAACACAACTTCCCTCAGAGACCACTGCTCCTCATTCACTTTCTCCTCCTCTTTTGGGGCAGGAGTAGATCGTCGTCGCTCTGAGACAAGAAAACAAGGTTTAATAAAAGCATCCAAATGCAATATTCAGTAAACACCAAACCATCCCCACTAAATTACCAACAGTAAAATCTAGACGCTAACAAGAAGTTAGCAAGAATCGACTTTAGACGTGAAAGCCACCTAACAATATACATCATATACCATTTCCACTTTTCATTCATTTCAATATATCATATTTTGCTATGCAATTAGCACCAATAAAGCCTAGCTGATAAACAAAACAAGCAATTTTTAAGGACATCAAAGCCAGATAATTAGAATTGGTTTGTCAGGGTTCAGACATTCATACTGTATGGAAAAAGGCTGACATTGTAAGAGCCTTCATTCATCCCTGCTTTACTGCTTTGTATCACCCTCACACAACATCTTGTCTACCACGCGTGGATTTTTTTAGGTAAACATCTAGAAGAGTAGCAAACAAGGCAGAAAATAGTTACTTTGCCTAAATTATCACTGACAAGAACCTTTAATCTCCTCAATTGAGTCACACGTGTAATTCATATTATCAACATATTTAAAGTAAGAAGCAGGGAAATTCTAAGCTAACTTGAAGTCCACTTCAAACAGCAGTTCAAAGTCTCAATACAATTGAAAGAACTGCAAGAGAGAATGAATGGGTAGCAGAAGACTGTGAGTAAAGTTAATTAGTACTGCAGATCTGGACATAGGAGATTCCTGTCCACTCAATGAGCCCATTTGATTCTCTAGGTGAACACTTTTTTAACTGCAGTATAAGAACAATTAGCAGGAACAGGAGTGGAGAAAAGAATCCTTCAAATAATGACACTGTAACTAACCCTTTATAAATATATGGGTTTAAATGGAGAAAAAAATGCTTAAGATGTCAGTTATCTGAATTCTAATGCAGATTTTCTGGGGCCTAAGTACAGTTTGTTCTATAAAACATCTCTCACTGCTTTTGTGTTAGTAAAGAATGCCTAGTTGTAGATATTTTATGTAATAGATGATGAATTACTGCTTTATGCACTCAAGTTCACCTGCAAGTCAAGCTGTTCAAGAACAACTTCATCTTCAAAGGAATTTTCCAAAACATGCTCAACTTGTAGGCTGTAAAAAAGTTTACTATCATACTGCAATTAAATTTTATCTTCTGACATCCCCTGATCACCTGTGCTTCTGAGAACACTTACACTTGCTGAGATACACCTTGTATCAAATATTGTGTTTACGCTAATGCATTCAAATTTAACACTGACAATTCACTGACTCTCTAAAGCCTTGCAGTATATTCCAGTTCAGACTCCGAGAATGAAAAGGAGTCTGAAATTAGTACAGCACCTTTGTAGAAATGCCTTTTATGAAAACTTATCATCTACACAAATGTTGTATGATACTATGACCAACATATTACTTACTATACGGCATTGATGCACTGCTTGCTATTGAAGATGCATCACTGCAAGTGGAAGCTGGGGATGGCGGAGGGCCCATCTCAGTTTTCACTGGTTCTTGTTTGCTTTCCGGTCTGGAATAAAAGGGAAAACTTAGAATAAAGGAAGAAAAGGGTGACATCTTTTCCATGACAATAGACAGCGTCAGTGCACCCCGGAATAAAAGGGAAAACTTAGAATAAAGGAAGAAAAGGGTGACATCTTTTCCATGACAATAAACAGCGTCAGTGCACCCCTGCTACGTTCCTTTAATAATATTTTAACAGAATATCTCTGAAGTTGTCAACCTGACAAGGCCACGCATCTGATGTTGAGAATGGTGCTATGCTGCTGATCATCGATCAACTTTGTAAACTTAACAGAACATAGATATAATATTACAGAAAATTAACATCCTTAGATGCATTTCATTTGAAGACAGAAAAATTATTATCTTTATATAGTAACCAGAAACTCTAAGTGCTGCTAAACTTTTTCAAGCTTTTTTTGAAACAGTTTAGATTTGTTTTAAAGACAAACTGAAACAGCAATTGCCAACCCAATGACTTTTTTTTCCCTAAACTACAGGACTGAAACAGGTCTCTCAATGCCAAGAAATAAGGCTGAAAACAGTTAGTTCCATAACAAAACAACTTTCAGTTATTAAAATACAAAATCATGGAAACTTTATAGAACAGAGATGCCTTCACTTAATTTTTCTTCTGCATTTCACATTTCCATAGTGTTTTCACACAGTGGAGATGCCCTTCCTGTCGTGAGCATTTCTACACATTCATCAGAGCACAAGAAAGCTGGAATCTTATAAAACAGGCAAGAAGTTCAAACTGATAAAAACCTGACCTTGTTTTCTGTTTAATCAATCACCAGTTCAAAAGAATATCAATTAAATGTTTTGTGTTCTCAACACTTACTTTGCCTCAGTAGTTTTGCTGGCTTTCTCCATGTTTTTCAAGCTCTCGGGTGAGCGAAGCTGAAACCGACAGCTGTCATTCATGTTCCAAACAGATTCCATTAGAACACCCACTTTAGGGATTCCAGCACTGATTGAAAAAGCAACTGCTCCAGCATGATAGAGAGGATTATTTCTTAAACACACCTAAAGACAGAAACATTTCTTTCTATGAGAACAAAGGATTACACTGAAGAATATCCTATATGCATAGCTTTTCCTGGGGACATATTCAGTAGTCAAAAAATAAGAAAAATTATGACACTAGATTAAGAGAGAAGCCAGCACATGCACTATGGACTTTGCAAAGAAAAAAAGAGGCTGTTGTGCAATTCACAAGTGTAAGTAACAGCTTAGGCAGTTTAAAGCTGTTTAATATGTAGGTATTCAATCACAAAAGGAACAATTCATCCAATAACAAAGACTCATCCCAGAGTTGATTAAAATGGATTTGGAACTAAAGGGAAGGTGTTCTCTGGGAAGGAGCTGTTTTGTCTCCTACTTGTTCTAATACTAACCACAAAAGGAATCCTACTCCTCTGTATCAGCTATTAAATCTTTTGGTAAAGGCTTAAAACCTTTAACACATTGCATGAATGAAGCAAAATCAGACTATAATATTGCAGGCACTTAAATGCCAAATCACTTACACAGCAATGTGCTCTACTGAGAATCTTATTTCTAAAACATCCTTTCTCTCAAAATACAGAACCAGTAGGTAAGTTAAAACCGAAGTACTCTACATGAGTACAGTTAATTCCTCCAGGTTCTCAGCAATAATCATACTGGTAAAACAGTTAACAACACTGACAGAACACACCAATTTTATAGTTATATAACATACTATTTTAATTTGCACAGAATTCACATAGCATTGCCAAGGTTGGAAAAGACCTTCAAGATCATGGAGTCCAACCTTGACCTAACCCTACCAGACTACGTCTAACAACCTCACACTAAACCATGTACCTGAGCACCACATACAAATGGTATATAAACACATTCGGGGATGGTGACTCAACCATATTATTGATAATCTTTGTGTGCACAAAGAGTAAAACCTAATTTTGTTTGCTGTGGCTTTTAAGAGCAGGCTGTAAGCTCATCACGTAACACTGTAAAAATGTCCCTTGTGACAGCTGCACTTGCCTGGGTTCCAACGGTTATGTTTGGCATAGAGGAGATACCAGCACTAGACTTCGGCTTTTTATTTTTTGCTCTGGCCTTCTCCAGCATTTTCTTCCTTTGGCTGAAAGGAACTACACCCCTGTGGAAAAAAGCATATTGTTTTTTTAAAATGCTCTCTAATAAATGCTTCGTTTATAACTTTGAATAGTTTATTCCTTCTGGTTAATGTAGTCATGATCAAACATACAAATCTCTGGGTCACCTTCTCCAAAACCTCAAAGATTAGAAACGTCATCTTTTTCTCTGTTCACACTCTCTTTTTAAGTTCATCTCAACTAGCCCATTGATGATGAGGAGGATATGCCACTGCAAAATGGCTTTTCCTCTATCCAAAATGCTGCCAGACCTATGTGGCAAGCAGTTGCTCCAGTCACAGCTTTCAAGTTGTGGCTTGTCCTTCCTGAACATGAGGGCAACTTTCCCATGGCTAGTGATAATTCCCAGAATTTACAGTACCTGGGAAACAAGATAAGCTTTTTTTGGTTTTGAATTCCAAAAGCCTTACTTTTTCTCTGGGGACATGGCTAAGACAGACTAGTGATAGACTAAAGCTGTCAGTTTAGCCGAAAACAATGCCTCCGTACACAGTTAAGCTTATTATTTTGAACCTCATGTCCTAGTCAGTGGGCCACGGAATTAGATCTCTTTATTTTAAAGCCTCCTTCATGTTAAGTGAAACATGAAAAGCATCAGTCCTGTGCAGCACTGAAGTTGAAACCCTTGTTAGTGTACCACAGGCCACTGTAACCAAGTAAATAAATTATAACGGAAGCTTCTGTCTCATTCAATCTGATTAACGTGAAATCACCACTGCTGATACCTGGCCCCTCCCATTTTGAAAAATAAACTGTTTTCAAAAATTGCATCTCACATTTACTGCACCAATTATTCTAAGATCAGTATATATGGCAGACTCTTACAGACGAGTATCTCCAATGTAATGACTTGTCAGTTTTTATACTATAGCAAGGTAAATCAGCCAAGACATTACAAAAGGGACAAGAACCAGAAAGCTGTAATATTGAGATTAACAAGAATTAGAAAAAAAACGCATCTGCGTTTAAGTTTACCGAGACTAGATACAATTCTACTTCAACATTTTCCAGGGAGTTACTGGAATTTAATGAGAAATCTGTTTCATAGAAGCAGTCTTCAATGCTCTGTTTTCCGACTCATCACCAAGTATTCAGCTCATGTACACAGCCATGCCTAAAAGCTACTTGAGCCGCACTTGAGCAGTGGTGCCACAACTGCTGATACACTGATAAAAATAACACATACTAACAGTGTCCTAGTAATACTCAATAAATTCATACAAATTAGAAATTAGTTTCAGAGCTTCTTTGGAAGTGTTAGAGGGTTTGCAGTTTTGGGTTGTTTCGGTTTTTAAACATAGGCTTCTATTTATCAAAATTTTAGTTGATATATATTAACACTTCATATTTTATGATGTTTCAAAGTGTTACAACAAGAAGCTCCAGAGGAACTATCTGATGTGACCTCTCCCTTCTGTAAGATCTGGACCACAAACTAGACCAAACTTTCTAACAGAACCTGACATAACAACGTGAACCTCATATGTGGGTAAATTTGTTGCGTATTTATAATCTGAAAAAGGCCTGAAAGGTGTAATGAAGATATTCTCTGATGCTGTGCAGTATCTGAATGGCAAAGCCGTTATATACATTTCCTTGAAAGAATAACTAGCCTTATTCTTTTAACCTTATTCTGCTAAAGTTGTATCCAAAAGCTTGACGCATTAAAAATGAGAATAAATATACCCTAACAAAAGAACCTAAGCTCAAGTGCAGAGTTGCAGAACTTCAAACAACTGTGGTTCAGTTCTTTTACAATACTTCTCAGAGACAAGATCACGAAGATATCCAGTGGCTCTACACTGCTGTACACAGTGGCCACAGTATTTACTTACCACCAATACAAGTTGTTCTCCAGTTGAGCACATGTATAAAGAGCACAACAATGTAAAGAGACAATCCGTTCTCCCTGAAGCTCTGAGTATGTCTGTGCAGTGTGTTCTAATTTAGAAGCTACAGAGCTTAAAGTGTCATCTACCCACGTAGCAACCTAAGGCAGGAGCGGAAAAAAGAAAGAGAATGTAGGGAAGAAAAAAACCAAAAGAAAACTTCCCCTCAGTCACACCTTTAACGTAATATTTGATGGCTTTGGAAAAAAAAAAAATACATTCCGTTTGGGGTTTTATCCTCTACCACCTTTATTTTCACCACAGAAAAGAGCTTTTCAGGACTTCTGCACCCCCTCAATTTCTAGTACCCAACAAACACAAAGAACATCTTAAAAAATACAGTGGTGTCATAAAAATACTTTGACGAGTGATTAAACTTCACCAAATCAGTTTCAAGTTGACTCTTAACGTGGGCAGAAAAGCACGTTCAGGTAATTTAGATAACTGACGTTACATTAACCAAAGGCCCAATGCCCTTAGCTTTTATAGTAAATATGTAGAGAGCAAGCTCCTCTATTCTTAAACCAATACTGGTTTCTAGTGTAACAGCAGCAAGTCCAGTATTTCAGATAACCACATAAAACAGGCATTTTAAAACTCTTTCTACTATAAATCTCTCAGTTTTGGCAGTATTTTTTTACTTTTTTTTGCATTTTTACAAAACACCAGTTAGGTTTCTGTTTCAGTTTTACATCTGTGTAGAGGGAAAAAATGGAGCAAACAAGAGATTTAACTTTCTACTATCAGTGCAAATGAATAATTGACTTTTCCATAACATATTGTAAAAAAAAAAAAACCGAACTTGCCAAATTCTGCGACCAGCACACATCTCATACCTTGTTATTTTCAGTGGCAACAGTTGCTCTAATACTATTTGCAGAGAGGAGCACTATCTTTTCGTTGGTTAATCCCAAAAACATGGCTCGTGGATGATGTAGTGAAGGATTCTTTGGAAAGAAAAAGGGATTTTAGATACTTGAAGTACACAAATCATTCTGCAAGGAGGCATTTAAAGATGTACAGTACCTGTGCATTTCTGTAAGGCTCTGATTCACTCCACTTCCATTGGTAGAGTTCTCCTTTACTGCTAACAGCCACGAGCTCAGAATACAGAGCTCCAATACAAACAAACTTTGTTCCATCCTGCAAATACAGAAATACAAAGTCTAAGACAGCAATATTACAAATACACAAATGCAAAACAGTGAACTTGTAATTTAAGTTCCTGTCAGAGTTCCCATGATTGCAGAACTCAGATACCCATCTTCTCTCAAGCTTACCATGCCCTCACATAAACACACACCAAAAAAACCATTTTCTGAGAGAATGAAGGAAGAAATAAAAACGATATTCCTAAGTTTATCAATAACATGCACATGACGATTAACTTGGACACTTTAAGGGCTTTCATAATATTTTAAGAACATCACACTGCTCACAGAATTCAAGATGGGAAGATGTGACTTCAGACATCTAACAAATCTCAAATTACACATCTGTGAATTTCAGTGGTTTCACAAACCATTTACTTCTGTTTACTGAGAAACATTTGTTAGGGCTGTCCTTGCTCCTCATCAAGTACAGCTGCAGGACAACCACGCTCTTCCTAAACTACTTTACTAGTAACAACTAAAACTTCCCTTCCATTTAAAGGGGAATACAGTTTTTAGGAAATGAAAGGACAACTTAAAATAGTTTTTAAACTCTCATCTACATCTATTAACATGAAAGACAATCACAAGTAATAGTCTCTGTAGTAGTTATCTCCTAGATCAGTGTCTTTAGCTTCCTCAATACACCACATTTAAGTGGTTCAGCCATCTAAGGGGAAACTGAACTTGTCAGACCATTGTCTACCCTCCAGTAAATTTACCTGTCCTCCATATTTAAAGTTGAAATTTTTTTCAGCTACAGATTTTTAATTTCACAAATCCGCATTCCCACAATTTTTTTTTTTACTATTTTCATGCCCAGAAGTGCACATTTCAAAAGGTGAAAGTGTGACTTTGAATAACACAGGATTCAGTACAACTCTTATCAATGGCTCAGAATGTTTACCCATATTTAAGAAAGAAGAGGAAGGCAGTAGCAGGAAAGGACATAAGCAATCGTGAGCAAGTTCCTTTTATACCCAGAAGTTAAAATATAATTATTTTGCTCTGGAGGGCATCTACCAACACAGCACATAAGTAGCACAACTGCTAATCTGTGTCATGAGTAATATTTGCCATTTTATAAATATTCTGATAAAGAACTGCCTTCAGAACCTACAGCAGTCCAACACGATGCAACTCTACTTCACCAGCATTAGTGTATGATCAGAAGTTATCTGGACAAATGCCTCAATGTTAAGTATGGAAAGCAACTATTCTTTTATCCAAGACTCTTAATGTTGCTAATGTGTTTTACAATTTTTTATAAACAAACAAGCTCAACACTAGGAAGGCTGCCATTCAAAATTTTTGGTTTTGCTATCAGAATGTTAGCAGTTGTGATCTCAATGCTACAGAACCAATGCTACATGCACCTCCATGAGGCCATCACAAAGAAGTATAAATGATATGACAGCTCTGTCATCTGTAACTGGAGGCTTAGGTGTTCCACTATAAATTCTGACTTCAGATAAATTAGATAGTTAAAGATGATGCTGATTGCTGAAAAAAAATCTTAGTACCTCAATAGCTAAACAATATATCTACAGAACAAACTAAAAGGATCAGCCTGCATGTAACTATACTCTAGTAAGTAGAAAAATGAAAAGAACACAGCTGACACGTCAGCAGCTCTGATACACATGACACAACGTTGATACATGGCAGGGCTGACTAACAGGACTTGAACTAGCACTGACTTGAATGTCTGAGCACTTGATTGCAGTACCTATGCAACCTCTCCACATCACTATCGTCAGATGCTGGGCAAAACTGGTGCATTTTGGAACTTTCTGAAAGTTTCACCTGTTCCTCTCAGGTTGGTACTTTACCTCTCACAAATGCAAGTTAATGGAAAACTAAGGAAAAATATTTGAAAACAGCATTGGTTATTTTGTAGTGATTCCTCACACACTTGAATCTTTCTCTAGCTTACTGTCTTTGCTGTTAACATTTCAAGATCTCCCAATTTTCAAAAAGAAAGAAGTATCTGAAGTTAGCATTCCAAATCTGAACTAATATGCTTTGTGCTAAACACTCTGAAAACTCTCTGTACCCAGGCTAAATGACTCTCTTATTCTACCATTACGACAAAGCAAAGGAGACGAAAGCTGCCAATTTTCACTGACGCAGAAGTTCAATGTTACTGGCTAGTCTGAATGGAAAAAACCAGCAACACAGAAAAAACCCAAGAAACATGAGATATCAAAAGAGTAATTTGAAAGACACTGAGGACAGACATAAATAGGAATACTAGAAGAGACCCCAAGACCATAAAATCTGGAGTGTCTTCCATTCCTGAAGCATCTAGGCAATTCATAAAGAAAATGACTACAGATACCCAGACTCAGCAACACAGAGCTGTTCCTATTACTCTTATTTCTCATGAGGGCATTACTTGGGGCCTTGAAAATGGAATTTGGATGACAAACTAAAAACAGCTAATCAAAGCCAAAGGGATTCTGAAGGAGCAAGCAACATTCATCTAAGGTATTGATCAACTCAAAACACAACTGCAAATAAGTACCAACTTCTACAGTTTTTACTTAAAAGCCCAATCTGCTTAAAGTATCTCTGGGAATAATTACGTTAATAAAAACTCCTGATTTCCTTTATTATAAAGTTAGTTCAAATTGTTTCATGAGCTTCCTATTGCCTATCAAACACTGAGCACCAAAGTAAAATAAAATAAAAAAAAAACAAAACCAAACACAATTTACATTAGAGCCTTGAAAACTACATGGAGAAGCAAGTAAGACAATTAAGACATTGAGAAGTACAGCTATAAGGATGTAGCTAGTTATTTACAATTTTTCTGACTGCATAAAAAAGAATAGGCTTTATTACATTATCCCACATGAACTGAGATGTGATAGTCAAAAAGGAAGTAAGAGTATTTATCTGGAAATAAAAATACATAGACCTATTGCAGAGCATGTAAATAAAATAGTAAAAAAAAAGTTCAATACCTTATCCGGCCACCATTGCAAGTCTTCTCCTAAAGAAACAGGACTTTGAACAGGCGTATTCTTCTTGTCCAGGTTTGGTTCCCCTTCCTTACTTGTAGAGCCTCTTTCATTATCAAATGAGGCTCCATCAAGCCACCTTCGCTCACGCAAACGTAAAACGGACTCACGTTCACGCAACAGCTCAGAGTCTCTCTCTAAGGGAAGAAGGAGAACTGGTATGCAATTGGGTCACACCAGTGGGATAAAAGTAAGCCACTCTCTAGTAAAGACCCTTCAGGATGCAACTAACAGCAGTTAAATCTACTCACACAGATTAAAAATAAAGTCCTCACATGCAACATTCAATAGATATTAGCCCTTTCAAAGCACATGTGCTTTAGAATTATTAAACATAAAAATAAGCTAGAAATCAAGGAGTCTTAAAGTTTTCTTCACTACAAAAAGAAAGCTAAAACATTTTCACTTACATCAAGAGGCCAAATACCTTTAACGTTGTGATTTAACATTTTATAGTACAGAGTATTGTAATGTTCTTATCAGTAACAGCAAAAATATCTACACACTGTTAGATAACTTTACGCAAACCGAAAAAGAGTATTTATTAGAGAGTTTCGTAACAACTTTCCCCCAAAAAACAGTAATTTGAAAAGGTTAAGGAAAGCACGCATTAAAAAAAGCTCTTGTATACATGTTTGATAATCCAACCCCTTTTGTTCAAAGCAATATTCCATAGGACTGGATTTAATAAAAGTAAGTGTATCTGTTTTGTAGATCAAATGAAAACTTTTCATGAGTCAAACAAGTTTTAAAAAGGATCCTCGTAGGAAAATGTTCCTTACCAAAATGCTTCCCCTCCAATTGGCCTACAAACTGTCTAAAGCCAGTACTCTGCAGTTCGCTCATGCAGATTAATTTTTTTAATCAGGTAATCAAACTAACTTTCCAAGAGTCAACTATGCATGGGAAATAAGGATTATAAAATTCGTGGTAACGTCTTATATAGAATAACCTTAGGAAAGGAAAAAAAAGGAGGAATTTAGAAGGAGTTATGTCAGATGCTGAATATTTGTACATGCACATAATGCATTTAACCTATTAAGTACTTCACTTATGCTCACAAAAATCAACTGGAATTACATGTATGAGATGACCACATTATTATATCATAGTTTCAACAAAATACGCCAAGTCTTGGGTCTTTTGCTGTATGAGACAAATTGGAAAGTGTTTACATAAGCCAAACACAACAGCTTGTCTTACAGATATACTTCATAAAGTACTGTACTTACTTCTAGCAAACACCACACTGACCCCTAACTAACAATTTTTTTAACAGGAACTCACGTGTTCAGCAATTAATGTGCTAAAACATGTTCATGAAAGTCAACAGAACAGTACTAAACAAGCAATCACAGCAGAGGTTGGATTAACAGTTTGGAAATAGACTAGGCATTTGCGCAACAGCTTCAAAAAGATAGGAAATTGCTGCATGGTCTGTCATAAATCTTCTAGGTGCAATATGCTCACAAAACCAAAAAAAAAGTAAAATGCCTTAACACTACTCAGTAGATGGTTGGGTTTTTATTCCTCAACTGTCAATAGTTCTCCAACTATAAAAGTAAAATTTAGACGACTTCTCCCTTCTTAGCATCTAAAATTCCTCATTCCATAAAGGGAACTTCTGTAATGGAACAATTAAGGAAATGCGCAGAACACTGAACAACGAGAACAAAACGGGGCGGGGGGAGGGTGGAAGTTAAGAATGCTGCATGTCATCATTACTCAGTTTTGAGCCAAATTAAATATTTGTAATGCAATGTACGTATTAGTAGGTACTCACTACAGTGTAAAATAAAATTACATGCAAAAAATTTTGTAACACCTTGCAACACCAATGATCAACAATTAATTTAAACACATGACTATCAAGGTTCTTGCAGAACTTACCTGCTAATATTCAAAATTCATTAGTAATTTCGATAAGGAGTAACAGTCTATTTGTCTACTCTACATTGACAACATATCACAGTCTACTTTCGCATTAAATCAGAGTCTAAACCACCAGTGTGTACTATCACTAGCTTTTTCCACAGCAAACTACTTATTACAAAGAAAAAAGGTGCAAAATTACCTCTGGATGAGCCTAGCCTGGAAAGTGATGAGCGCCGAAAGGATGGATAACCAAAGTAACTAATATCTTCTGAAAACATAGCATCAGCATCAATAATGACACTTGGGTGAGCAGAATGTATGTCAGCATCCAGAAGAGACATAAGATCCTCTATAAGAGGAGACAAGGGTCTTAAGTGAATAATCAGCTACTTAAAACATCACCTAGAGAGACCATCAACTAAACAAATATCGAAACAAAAAAATCCTATCTATTAATTGAATTTCTGCTCTTCAGATTCACCAGTGCAAACTCATGTGCCTCCTATGCAACTACATGTACAATGAAGCTTGGCAGACTAGTGAAGAAAACCAGTTTCCCTACAAGAACTGCACTGTCACTAACCACATTTCCCAAACAAGACTTGTCCAGAACACATTTTCCTGTAACCCAGAAATTCAAACTTTAGCCTGTCACTTAAAGAACAAAGTACTAGGATAAGATAGATACATACACACATGTGTGCACAGACATTCATGCACATAATGCATAACTCCAAAGATGACCTAGAATTCAGAGAAGACAGAACTGATGGTGAAAGCTGGACCTCACAAAGCCACATCTTTGACGTCAAAGACTGTACGTTCCTCCATGGAACGTTTCTGCCAGAGAATGATGTACTTGTTTAATTCACAGCCTAACAGCTCGCAGCTCTCAGCACAAAGCTTTAAACGATAGCTACATTACAAACAACAACAGTTATCTGGAAAAAGCACCATTTTTTAATACCAAGCAGTTAAAAGAAAACCCAATCAAAATCAAAAAGATGAAAAATACTGTGACTGCCCTAGCTTCTACATGAGAAAATTTGAGTTTCTCTGAAGTACTGATAGTTGTTAAAGTAAAAACCAATTTCATTCCCTTTTCTAAGCTATAGCTACTATCTACATACAAAAGAGGCTACTGAAAATTCATGTCATTTATTGACGTTGATGACTAAACCCCACCACAACCTTGCAGCTTAAGAAACAGCAGTCTTACTTCCCTCCTTTATCTCTGAGGCAGGCACATCTACCTGGCTTGTAATTCTTTCTAAGGTACAGAAGTGGAAATCAGTCTTTAAACTGACTTAACTGGGTGGTTAAACAGAGCTCCAAAGGTGGTGCCTCGCCACATGCATCTTAGTGTTGCTAAAGGAGACAGTTCTGCCCCTTCCCAAAATTCCAAGCAAACCTGACAGAAAAAAAAATAATCAGGCTCCCTGAATTAGGCTCCAGCTTACCCTCGCAGGCATACAAACCCCACTACCATGCAAAGGCATGGCAGGTTAGCTCCTTCCAGGACCAGACAGAGTCTCTTAAGGAATCACAGAAGAAACACGCATAATTTCAAGACATCCAGTTTTCAGCCTCTACCCTAATCCTAAGCATAAAACAAAACAGAGGCTAAAAATCAATGTCTCAAATGAAATAATAATTTTGTTAACAGTAGGAACTGTGTCTGAAGGAACACAAAGGAGACAACTTCCAGAAACTGAGAAGGAACCAGAAGTTCAGACTTAGAGCCAGTATTAAATCACTTCACTGTTCCACTTACAGATATTGAAAGTGTTGGAAACTCCCTGCACATGAGAGTACTCATCCTTAAATTTCTAAACTCTCATTGCCAGGAAATGCAATTTGTGCCAAGCACAGCCAGCGTTCCCCAGGAAAACAGCACTGTAATCAGTGGGCACTGAGGATTCAAAACAAGCAAGACCTGGATCAACACATTTTGCACTAAACAAGTAATTTGCTCATGTGTAGTCGGTGCTTCTAAAAGCGCATCACTAGGGACTCTAATGGTTCGCACAGCAGGTCTTAGGAATTCATCCTTGACAGACTGCTTGGAAATCCTAGTAAACCAATTTAGATTTGGAAACAGGCTTTGTCTTACTGAAACACTGCAGATCACACCAAGTGGCCTTATGTTAACCTGCTATTGTCTACTTTCCACTGCCTTTCTGCAATGATAAAGCAGCAGTACACCTGACCTTACTGAGTGCCAACCTCTCTATAGCCTAGCAACTTGTTCTAATTTTTTTTGGTCACTATCCAGCCAAAAAATTCCAAAACCCTTCGATTTCCTTCTGGAACAGGATTTGCCAGTACAGAAGAGAACTAGCTCACCTTGCTTAAAATGGAGAGTGTATTTTTTTTAAGGAAAAATAAGCCAGAAATGCTCTTAACAGAAAATACATGCTACTGTGTGACAACCCCCCTTCCACCATCACGGTAAGCATCTTGAACTCATCTGTGTTTCCAAAAGGAAAAGTAAAAATTCAAGCCATCAGACTTAAAAACAATGACTATGCTTTTTGGGCTAAAGGTGCATTAGGACAAGTGAGGAAACAAAGCCTTTTCTTACCCTGTAATCCTCTTATTTAAGCTTCAAATCAGATTTCAAATTCCTTCCAATATTTCTGCAAGAAATCCCTTCTTCCACTTTATATACCAGCAAGCAAAGGTGCTAAAAATAGGAGGAATAGGAGCCAAGTTCACTCCCCTTCAAACACCACTGGCATTTTTTTAGTGCTGTGAAAACACAGATACTGCAAGGGGGGGAAAAAAAACAACACTCTCTTAGACTTTATTTTCCTGGTCTGTCTTCAGAAAACACCCATGGGATGGTATCATTCATCAATAGCACCTTGTTAGGCCAGAATCAGACCTCACCCTTCACATTTAGATGTGACAATTCTGATCAACCAGTTGAGGTAAGAAAGTACTTATGATTCCCTAGTAAATACCACTGAAAATTGTAAGGAAAAGGGTATCCAGCACAGAAGAAAGGAAAAATAAAAGGACAACCAACAAGCAAACAGAAAAGCCCTCATGCACATAAGCAGCAATTTAAGTACTGGAAAATATTTTATTTCCAACAGCTCCACTTGCAGCATTATCACTGGTTTCATTTAATGAAGGCGTTGCCTAGATTGATTCCAATCGCAGGTTGGGCTTGCATTAAACCTTTTCCCTTAAGGGGGTAATAATAAATTCTCTCCCCTCAGCTGCATATTTTTATGATATATTGAAGAATTCAGTATCTTTAGTAACTCCTATTTCAACTTTTGATTAATTGGCAAAACTGTGGCAGTGAAGGGAGAAAAACATGTATTTTGGTTGCCTAGGAAACTAGGCTCAAACAGAACTCCAGTAGTCATTTCTTGATAAGATACATTTATTCAAAACATTACCCAACTTAAAGTTCATCACGTATTAAAGAAACCAACACGAACAAAGAAATCCAAACCACACCAAGAAAACCACAGAACAAGCATACACCTCTCTTTCCCCAAGCACAAGCCACTGAACTGATCCTACGCTGTGCTCCAGTTTTCTTCTCCCAAACTGCAAGCCAGTACATTAAGTACTGCTGCAATACCAGCCCATATTTCTTCTCTAAGAAAAACAACATATTTTTAAACAAGCTCAACTCAATTCCAAAATCCAAAGAAGTCTGAACATTGCCAAACCTGTGTTTATCAAGCAGGTGAGAACCCACTATATCCTGCAGAAGTTACTGAGCAGATGTGCACACATCTGAGCTACACACAGTATTTTGACTTCTACTGAATCCCTGTGCAGAAGATTAGCCAAACACAAAGCCCAGAAATATAATATAAACTTGGTATGAATGAAAAGTTAGAGATCTTCAAGTCATTTCTATGCTAAATGATCTTATTCTATATAATTTTTACCTAGATGCTTTTCCTTATGTCCTTGTTACGCATCAAATGAACCCACATTCCTCTTTCCTAACTATCATAAAACAAAAGGAAAATGCCTAACTAAAGAAGTCAAAAATCAAAGTACAAAATGTCCAAAAAATATCTAGGAGACACTCACTGAAGGCAATCGATACTGAAAAGTAATGATCAGAGATTTAGAAGAATTTAAGAAGACCCAAGACAAAAAAAATGGAGATGCATAACCCTCCTAGTTCTAACTGGAATGATCACAGCTGATATATTAATGAAATTATGATGTGGCTGAAAAGTGTCTTAGCTTATTTAATTATTATAATATCTTTATTTTTAAAATTAACGGTAAATTACTCTTGATGTCTGTTTAAAAAAAAAAAAAAGCTTCTCTGTCTTGGAAGGCTTAGAGAAGTAACCCCTAAATTTAAGGGTCACAAGGCACCAGACATGCAGAAGGGCAGAAAGTAAAAATTAGCATTTGCTTTTCATTAAAATGCAAGAGCCTCAAAAGTCCTGAGGCAAAAGCAGCCCCGTCATTTGTGCTATTTCTTGTACTTAGAAGGAAGAAAAAAGCTTTAAGACATAATTAGACATAATCTTTAAAAACTTTAAAGTCCTTCGTCTTTCAGAATGGTTTATAAAAACCTGACTAAGAATGTAACTTATAGAGCATTTATCAGTTATCTATAATTTTCTTTTATGAACTCTGATGTTACAGTTCAAAAGAACATTCAGAGATGACAAGCAAAATTAAGAAGAAAAGTTTCTAGAACAAAAGATTTTTTAAAAGTTTCTACATAGTTTGAAGGACAGAAAGCTACAGGCAAAAGTTCTCTGGCCATCACGTTTTCCTGAAAACTTGCCTGCATGGTTCTGTGACACAAGCACAAGGACTGGTCATTTCTACTATTTAATGTACCAACAGCACTGACCAGGGTTCTCCTACTCTTTTTACCACATTTCAATATCAAATTTATTCATTTCTATGCAACAAACTTATTTTTAACCATAAAACTGAAATAACTTAGAGAAGGTTTAACACGCTCTACAAATGGGAATTACATGTTTGAAGACTAGAGTTAAGAGATAGAAAGTTTCATTTCAGAACTAGGGAAGATTTAGCCCAGTTTTTCTGCGGGGTAAAAGATAAAAGGGAAAACCATACCCTAGCATTACAAGGTTGCAATCCCTTAGAGGAGAGATTAGTCTAAAACTGGGCAGAAGCTGTAAAGAACTAGGCCAAAGGCAAAACTGTTTTCTGGACAGCTAGCAAGGACAGTGTAACTCTGCATACTGCTTTAACCTATACCAAACACAAGAGATTCCAACTGTAGCGCAGGCACCTTTCAAGTAACAACAGCCATAGGTTGCAAGACAGTCCCTATGAACGGACTCATACGATCACCAAGAGGTACTAAGAGAACAGTTAACGCTATAGAAAGCTGGTTAGTATGGTTAAAAGGAACTACTACTGTAAATGATTACTAGCAGTGATTTATCCACTGAAGGCTGGTTCCAGAGGAATGCATTCAGGTATGTTTAGAGTGAGAACTGCCGCTTTGAAAACTTGGAAAGAGTTAGGAGAATTTACTTCCTCCAATGCATCTGTCTAATGCTATTAAACTGATCACCAGAAAGCAAGACTCAAGGATTTTAAACCCCTTTCACCAGAGGATTCTTGATTCTACAGCAAAATAAAGAAGCTTGACAGATGCAACTAAAACTAGAAGAGGCAAAATGAAATACAAAGCCTTTGCTGCAGAACAAAAAAAAAAAAAACAAACCTTTGTCTAATCACATGATTGACAAGATAAAGATGGAGGAAGCCCATGAACCTTCCTGGTGAACCAGATGAGCAGAAAAAAAACATTTAATAGAAAAATATCAAAACGTCATTTTGACACACAGAAAGAAAAGCCAGTATGTAGTCAGAGTTTAGATGTGTTCTGTTCATGCAGTGCACCTAACACAAGTGAAAACACTGGTGTGTTTTCAAATATGTTTACTCAGCAAGAAAAGATTACCTACATTACTTAGCCAATGCAAAAGAAGACGCAGTCTTTTATAAAAGCAATTTTATGGGACAAACAATATTTCAAAAATAGCTAGACTTCAATTACAGCATTTTATACTGGTACAGTCAGAATACTACAGCCTTTAAGAAGGGATCCTGAGATGAAGAATAAATTTCTAATCTAACTGTAACAACTGTAAGCCGTCTTGCCCTCACTTGAGGCATTTTGATTTAAAAAAATAAAGCTGTACAATTTTTGCTTTAAAAACTGCTGTATCTTAATATGTTAGTAGTAAAAAGCATGCAGGTCACTAGATTTTAGGTTTTATGAGCAAGCGACACAGCAGTCTCAGCATCTCATTGAGCAGCAAAATACAGATGTAAGTAATGCTGGTGTTACAAAGACTGGCATCCTAAAAGAAATACCTTTCATGCCACCTACAAACAGGGTCAACAGTTAATTCTTCAGGGCCTAACCTAATCCCTCAAGACATCCAAGTGCATCTTTTGTTTTGCGCATCTTTAGGTTTTGCTCCTACAAGCAAGAACTCTCTTCGCTGCATACCTGGCACAGCATGGAGCACGCTGTCAGCGCTTAAATACAGAAAAATAAGAACACACTGGCATTTTCTCATAAGAAGTTGCAGGATACAAACCTCCAGGAAGGTATGATTCACTTGCTGTGTCATCCCCATCATCTCCATCTTCATCATCACGACTCAACAAATTATTTACAGCAAGGTTTACATCAAGATTTGTTCGCTGGAGTTCCCGGATAATTATACTTCTGGACTTCCCTTGTAAAACAACTTGCGCCTGTAAAAGCAAAGTATAGTTGGTTACTGATCATTCTCAGCTCATGAGAAAAGAAAGCCTGATTCTAAAATAAGTCTAATAAAAGACAAAAGTCAATCACAGTACGTACAGGTAAAGGCTCAAACATTTTTTGCAGTATTTCGTACTAGGTAGCCAGCCTTATCTCCATTCAAGTTAGGCCACTGAATTTCAACTTTTTTACTGAATTTCATAATAGAAACTAAAAATCTATTTCTTACAATGCTTAATTCTGCAGTTAAAGGATAAGCAAGATCTGGGTTTGAGAATGGCTGCATGTAGCCACCTTACTTGTTTTAATCATCATCCTGTTTCTAACGGCTTATCTTCAGTCATTTCTACAACATTCAGATTTTTATTAGCAAAAATCAAATGCAGAGAAAAACCCTTCCAAATGTAAATTCATTGCATCTGTTTGACAGAACCCAGAAGCATTCTGCTCTATTCTGCTAATCCTAGGACTCAAGAGCATTTTGGTTCTCCAGATGGATTACTTTCTACTGAATGCCAGAGAACATGAGAGTGTTCTGGAAGGTCACAAACTGTGTGAAGGAGGTAAGAAACCACTGTTGAGTATTTTCATAACACAGTAAAAATGAAGCACCAGATCGGTCTGTTGACAAGCTAAAAAAGAAAGGGGCATTTTAACAATACGCAAAGGTAAACTTTTTGTCATAGCGTTTGATGCCAGAATTTACTATGTCTTGAAAACCTGTAAGAGTCTTTGATTAGCTTAGATGTTACTTAAATCAGCTTTGAAGATCTTTCCCATTGGTCTGACTCAGAGTAGTCCAAAAACCATTTTGGACGATTGGTGTTCTGAAGGCAAAGTATGCTACTTTAAAAAACAAAAAAAACCGCAGAGGATCACAGCAAAGGAAGCAAAGTTACCACATAACCAACAAACCATACATTAGATTGCAGAATGGAAACGTCCGGACTCAAGAATATCAGTCTGTCTATTTCATGTAAGGTATCAACAATATTAGTAAACAATAAAGTAAAAAAAAAAAACCCCACCAATCTGCAGTTTAAAGCAACCACTGGACGTCATCTAATCAGGCCACATTAGCAAGCAGGGTTAATAACTTCAGAGTAACCAACAGGTGCAGAATCTTGCTTCTGTGAAGGCAGAAGCTCCCAGCTTTTACTGGGTTTGAAATTAGAAAGCCTGTTTGTCAGTGGTGAGTCTGTAGATACCTTGCCCACCAGCTCCAATCTTCTATCAGTCACACTATCAGCTACTCAAAGCATGCAGGCAGATTATCTCTGGCCTAGCAACTAACATCTGTATCCTGAATGTAGAACAGCAACTTGTTTTGAACCAAAAATGAAAATGCATGAATAAATTTCAAATAATGTTACTAGCTATTTTCTTTGAGCATGGAGAAAAACACTATTCTAACAGTCTCCACCTAGTAACAACATGCAGTCTGTCAGTTTATTCAGGCCTTAATGAATTAGAAGGCAAAAGAAAAACCATTTATACCAAACATCCATCAATTACATTTATGAAAAATTAAGCGTCTATGAAGAAAAATTAATGGTTTTAAGAAATTAAGTAAGTTTAATGTCTCGCATTTCAAACTAAAATGGATCACTTCTTCTATCACACAAGAGAAGTACAACTCTTTATGTACTCCTTCAAGAAACTTTATTAGCTACATGCTCGCTACAGTTCTGAAACGTGTGATTTTCTCACTAGATCTTCCATCTGCGAATGAACAATGAACAATGCATAACATTCCTCATCTAGATTAAAACACATAGCCTGTCTCAGTGGAATTTTGGGAAACAAAAATTCTAGGATCCAAAAGAAATGTGTAGTGTGAATGATGGACTTAAGAATAAAATCAATTCAGCTATAAGAGGTAAGTATTTTCAAGTATATGTCACTAGCTCTTGAAGGAAATGCACTCCTATAAGAGCACATTCATGTTCACACCTATGCAAAGATCTCTAGGCTTTTGGCAACAAGTAGTTTCTAGCTCATGTACCTGGGAAATGAGTTCCTCTGGAATGACCGATGCTGGAATCACTGGTTGTGGCTGACTTCCCAGCAGTCCAGATCCTCTATCACGTCCTGTGCGTATAACTCTGGTCTGCCTTCGAGAATCTCGAGCTCCAGCAGATGATCTACCAGAAGATCCTCCTCCACTTCCACCAACCCCCGAACTCCAGCGGCTTCTAGAACATATAATTGTTTTTTAATATAGTAACATACTTTGGGAACTATTTCAAGAAGTCAGTCTTTAGTTTCATTATTAATAACTTGTTGACAGTATCTGAAAAGTGCTGCATTTACCTCATAGACAAACACTCTGAAAGTATATCACAAGTAGTAAGAACAAGAGCACCAGGGAATGGATGAAGTTCTAGCCAGCAGCAGAAAAATAAAACAGGATTTCAACTGGAAGCTGCACATACAGCTACTCATACAGTTGTGTGTGTGTACACACACATAAATAACATCCACATGCCAGTTCCAAGAGTTTACGTAAGTGACTGCCCTCAGCGATGCAACATCTAACACTCAGTTGTAAACTTCCTACTAGAAAAAGTACTTACGCAGTAGCTTCATGGTCAATGGACACTGACACAAGGACACTAGACTCAGATGAATCTTCTAAAACTTCTGAGACTTTATTTACATTAAGAAATTGGTTATGATTACACTGGAAAAATCAAGTAATCTTCTTTACTACGAAACCAGTCTTAGTTCTTGGATCCTCACATGGTTTTCAGAAAATAGTATACTCTGGACCTACTCCTACTGGAGAAGACAGTATCAACTGCAAACACTGCGAAACCTTGTCTACACAACTTTCTACTAATCTTAACACCACAGAATCATCAACTGAATCTGTTCTAGACATAAGCCTAGATACTCTTGTCATGAAAGGCTAAAACACTTTAGTTTCTTGTTGAAGGTTAAATAAACTTTGTTGTACTAATCTACCTTAAAGGATACTGGATATGGTATTAACGCTATTTAATAATCAGTATCAGCAGAACTTTCCCACCCTCACCTACCCTAAATGGGGACGGGGGTGGAACTAGATGATCTTTAAGGTCCCTTCCAATCTAAACCATTCTGTGATTCTAGGGAAAGAAAAATGTATGGGTATCTGAAAGACTATGTAATAAATTTAATACCAAGTGTCTATCACATGTTGCTATAAAAGCAAATTAAGAAAATGGCTTAGGTTGATTACTAACATCCTTGGGGTTTTTTTTTTCTCATCCACCTGACAAGTCTAGGCAATCACAGAGTAACTCACAAGGCCATGTCAGAGACATCTAGATTTTCAGGAGTCTAGCCAGTGACCATACACAATGACAAGACAAAAAGCAATGCAACAATGGCTTTAGAAAGAGTCTTGTCTCATGAGTTAAAATATGGTACTACTGAAAATGAAAAAATACAACCCAACAAAACCAATTGCAAACCAAAGAACATGACATTTTAAACAAAATGAGCCGTCAGCATGTTTCTCAGGGTAGGAAGGCAGCTAAGGGGAAGTCAAAAATCTTCCTACACAACAATTCCAAATCAGCTCTCGGCAGAGAAGACTTGTATTGGTCATGTATTGGATTTTAATAGTTAGTACAGACACATTTTCTGCTCTACAAACTTATCAAAGATATATAGCAGTTAAAAATCCACTTGTATTCACATAGTAATTCAAATATTGTAAGTGTGTCCTAACTTGGTCCTGTTACAGAGAAAAAAACCCCAATAACGTAAGGACGTGGCTATTCCTATTAAAATAGAGTACATATAATAAATACTAATATAGAACGGAAACATTTCTGCTCATATCTGGTGGTCTACTCATCTTCCACATATCTCCACTGCCTACTACCACACTAGCAATTTTCTAAATTCAGTGATCCAATCCACACATTGCATGTTTTTATACTTTTTATTCACTGAAGTATTCCCTTTACTTAACAGCACAGTTAGTGGCTAGTATTCCCTTCATTCACTAGCACAGTTGGTGGTTACTTCCCCTCTATTAGTGCAGTAACTTTCAACTACCTAGTTCTTAAACACGGACAGGAAGAAATTAGGAACTCTTCAGGTATGGTCTCCTAAGCACACAGCTTCAAACAGTTTTAACTAGTTACACTCAGGTAAAAATAACAAGGAAAAAACCCCAAAAGCTTACTGTGGAAAGTGTAAGAAACATGATTACTATCAGTTTGCTTTTATAGCTTAACACATCAGTTTCAGTACAATAAAAATTCTGGGAGGGTAAGGGAGGTGAGCTCTCTGTCATGCAACTATGCCACTGCTGAAATTAGCTCATCTGGCAACAAACAATAAATTCACTTTTGTGGAAAAGCTGTGGTTCCTCCCTCTTAACAAATCATTGACCTGCAGAAACCACAGTTTGTAAACACAATTCTCCTTACTACAGTTAGTAACCTCAGGAAACAGCACTGTAAAACAAGTCTTACAAAAGCATACAAAGAGAGTTCCGTGATTTTGTAGTGACGATTAATTTACATTTCTACATAAAGGGACACCATCAATTTTAAAGTTAATAATAAATTTAAAAATTCAATCTGTATAGTACCTCTAGTATATAGTACAATTTTAAACATTTTGATCATCAACCTTTTAGCACTCTCTTCCTGGAACTACTTACAGGACTCCAACTAACAAAACATCACTTATTACTTAGGGCACACGGGAGAGGGAAGGCACCATAAACCAAGCACACAAATGTCTGCAAACATAGATAATTAAGATTCTTCCTGCATAAATTCACTCACTTTATGCTGCTAGCTTTTCAGGGTTTAAATTGATAGTGTCCCTCTAAAAAACTGCTTTTCAAAATCAAGGAGCTAAAACACATTCAAAAAGCCTCCAACATATCCAAAACCAAGTTATGCTTAACAAGTATATATGAAGAATGCTCCAAATCCTAGGTACTAGAGGGTCACTTGTATATCTGTTATTTTAACTATGTCAATAAAGTTTCATTTTAGTATACCCTACCTACACCACTGCTGTAATTATACGTTCCCTTATACATACTGCATACAATTTATATATGTGTATACACATATACTCAAATATGGAACAAACAGATTGCAGCCTCAATCCTATCAAAACTTACCCAAGGGTGTTGCCTGCCAGTCTGCCCAGAGTTTCAGAACCAGACAGAAACCATGGGGAGTCACTAGTCCTGCCTGGCCTGGATGTCCTTCCTGCCCCTGAGCCACTGCTCAACTTTGAACTGAAAGTAAAAGATGGTAAATCAGTCACAAAACAATCCCAAATGGGTTAAGTACAAAAACCTGGAATCCCAGGTCTAAATTCTCAGGGACTTAGTCTGGTAACATACCAGCTTAAGCAACACCCTTGGGGAATATTCCAAACTAATCTAACTGTATAATAAGAGGTACACTGGAAAAAGAAAGTGGAAAGCATGCCTAACAGATCTTATGTACATCAGCAATCCATAGCAGCACAGTTGCAAACATGTATTAAGCTAATTAGTGATTTGTGTTAGCCCCTGTGCTGTCTTCAGTTCATGGAAATTGTAATTACCAGGTGTTTTATCCATAAACCTGAGTCTGCGTATGCTACTTCAGTATTAAGAAGCTGTTTACACTCAAATATGAACCATTAAATAGTCCTATTAAGGGGGACTTACCTGGACTGAAGACAACAGGCCTAGAAAATGAGCCTCTCCAGATAGGACCACTTTAAGAGCAGATTCTATATGAATCTTAACAATTTAACAGTTTCTTTCATAAGGATTTTTTTTTTGAGGGGGTTTGTTTTTTAAAGTTAAAAGATCCTGTCTCACTTCTTTAGAAATCATGCCTACTATTTATTCCTACACCAGTTTGTCAACCTAGGCTGTTTGGCTGCATGACTACTATGTATCAGTACCCATTCCGAAGGCAATCTAGTCTGAAAACAAATAAACAAAAACAAAGCCAAAAAAGCAGCCAGGCTGCTTATCCAGTTAAAAAAAAAAGTGATTGAATATAAATAAAAGTGGTTCTTACCCATCATTATTGTCAGGTTTACCCAATTCCAATCTGTCTGGTTGAACTGAAAAGCCAATCCTGCAGACTCTACCATCCTGTATTTAAAACAAAAAAAAAAAAAACCACAAGTGTCCAAAACTGAAATGCAAGGCAACTTACAGAAAAAATACAAACAAAACCAAGTCTCCAGTTACTGAAGATTGTTGTTGATGTTATAAGTATGAATTTTAATGGTATGGTTTCAAGTTGGTTATCTGGACAAATTTAAGTATTTACCTCAAGAAGAAATGCAGCATGATTTGGTCCCACCACACACTGTTTAATAGTGGCCTGTTCCAATACATTCAAAGGGGGGTGGCTGAAAACAAAAAGTGAGCATAAATAATGTTTCTAAACATTTAAATTCTGAAAAAAATTAAGTACATGGAAGGAACAACGTACAGTAACGGTTACCAATATAAGAACATTCAAGAATTACTAACTGTGCATTAGTTGAAGCAACTATGCTGTATTTTTGATCAAGGACAGAAAACGCATAACAAAATCTTAAGATGTTATTTGATTCACTGAATTTGACCAGAGATAAAAAGACAAGTTATGTTTCAAATTGAGTAATTTCATAAAGAGAGGATAATGTCATAAATAAAAACTTAACATTTTCTTTCCAACATAAGAACTGGGTCTGCATGAATCATTTTGGATGTGTTCCTGTATGACCTGGTCTACATGATCCTGCTGTGGCAGGGGGACTGGATTAGATGATCTTTTGAGGTCCCTTCCAATCCCTAATGATTCTACGATTCTATGATGATTTCTCAATGTTAGTATTGGTAGTATTGAAGCTTTCTATGGCTGTATCTACATGACAATCATTTGCTCATTTTTGCCATTAGGAAAATGGTGTTTTATTACATTATTTATAGCAGCATAAGATATGTCTTACCTGTTTAAATTATATTTGTTCAGCTTCTCTGAAACTTCCCTTAATCTGAAACAAAAAGAAATGAAGCTGTTTTAAAGACATCCTCTATGGTACACAACATCCACTTAAGCAACATATTTATGACATTACAGAAAGAACTTACCACCACATTTAACAGAGTTCTACATAAATTCTACTCAGTGTTGCAAGTCTGTGTAAGAATCGGATTGTGGTCAGCTTCAAATCAGGGCCTTTTTTACCTTCTACCTACTGTCTCGGTAGAATCGTCACATCCTTTGTACTTCTATGTGTTTTGCAAGTTGCTATCAAACAACACTGTTCTTGCCTTGTTAACATATTTACAACTTTATGATGCGCAAAGGAAACAGACAAAGCAATGAGCATTAACTGAGGATACACTTGTGTTTCCTCATATAAGCTTTAATATAGCATTCTAGAGCAGGAGTTTAAAACTTACTAATAAATTCAAGAATGTGGAGCATTAGAGCCAAAAATGTGTCAGTAGGTTCCGCAAATCAGAAAAGACAAGAAAACAGATGCACACAAGCCAACATCAAATGGGATGAAGAACAGATTTTACTAGTAGAAGAAACAATTCAGAGAAAATTCTGTGTGCATTTGGTTATGTAAAACATCATCCTTACCAAAACGAAACAAATCTTTCCAAAAGCAATTCCATCCCTCTTCCATGGCATATTACCAACTGAAAGCAAAAACAGGGCTAACCCACAGACCACTCCTGTCCAAATGCAGAAACCAACACGGTATTTCTAAGGTAATGCCCAAAGTAATTTCCAACTCACTTGCAAGAGATCCTCTCCAGGCAACAAAGATACTCTCAGAGTATCAGCTGGGCAGTTCAGGTAAAATCCAGGCACTTTTCTACTCAAAGACGACAAGCAATCTAAAGAAGCCTCTAAATAACTTCCAATTCTAGTTGGAATATTTTCATTATGTTAATACAAAACCCAAGACAAATGCTGTAAAAACAGTGCTAGGTCTTCTTAACTACGAAAAAAAAAATCCGTTTTGATACCATATTCATCTTAGTGTTTCACAGATCTTTCTTAACCAGCAACCTTTCTACAGTGAAGAAAGAGACATGCACACCAGCACTGCCTTCCTCTGTCTGAAGCTGCAACTTTAAACCCTTCTTTACTTGCTTCACACCAGTTTCTACACAGACTGCTATGAACAGCAGACTTCAGTTACTTGCAAACCCTGAGCACAAGAAATACAGACCAGAGGTCCAAACAGCCAAGTCTTAACATCATTGACAGTGTTTAACCCTAAAATATATATATAGTCTGTATCAGAAACAAGACAATTTATACCAACAAAAATAACTTGCAAACACAAGAAGAAAGGACCAGTGAAAGGACAGCAGGAAGGAAGCTAATGTGCTTAACATCGCCTTCTGCTGGTTTCTACATAAGCAATTTCACACTAGCAATTTCCAGACACTATTACTTCACACAGGCCAAGAGCACATACATAGGTTAGGTTTCTGTTAAGACAAGCCACAAAAGGGGGAGAACAGAGGTTGAGGGAATTGAGGCTGTTCAGTCTGGACACAGAAGGCTTCAGGAGCAACCTTATAGCAGCCTTTCAGTACCAGAAAGGGGCTACAGGAAAGCTGGGGAAAGACTTTTTAAGAGGTAGTCTAGTCATAGGACATGGGGGAATGGCTTCAAGCTAAAAGAGGAGAGATTTCTATTAGATCTCAGGAAGAATTTCCTCACTATGAGGGTGCTGAGGTACAAGAACAGGTGGTCCAGAGAAACAGTGGATGAGCCCTCCCTGCAGGTGTTCAAGGCCAGGCTGGATAGGGCTTTGAGCAACCTGGTCTGATGAGAGGTGTCCCTGCTTATGCCAGAAGCGCTGGAACTAGAAGATCTCTGAGGTCCCTACCAACCTAAACGATTTTGAGAGTCTACGATACTGAGATTTTACGCAATCTCCAAGAAAGGTGTCCCACAAGAGTGAACTACTGTGGGAGAATGTGGAATGAACCTCAAAGACGAAAGGCATTGTACACTCTACAGCTTATGGTACAGTTTTATAAAAGAAACAGTGATCTGTTACATAATCTATGACAAGTTACACATCCCTTGAGCTTCATGTCTTAAGTATATCGCCTAACAGTTTCCCATAGGAATCCTGAGAAGTATTCCATTAACATTTCCCCTCTTGGCAAGCATGAGTAATAATTATAGAAAAGACAAACCTACCTTTAAGTTCACTGCACTGCCTATATGAAAATCTGATGGCAAATAAAGTAGTGCTTTATTGGAGATGGTTACTAGACCAGTCCATTTAACATTTAAAGCTTCCTTACCTGAGCTTTGTTGTCATTTTTCAGTTTAGGAAAAATTCCTTTTTACTTGTAAAAAAAATAATGATGTGATAGAGGAGAAATTTGCACAGAAAGCTAACGCTTGCTCAATGAGTCTATTAGTAACCAGTCGTAAGAGAGTAGATCTATCTGGAGTAAGAACAGGGCAAAAGAGAACCAACTTTATGGAAAAGAGGCTGCTGTCAACGTTTCAGGGGAGGGAGCAGAGAAGGATGTAAGTTATGATGCTGAAGGTACTAAGCTCTCCTAAAGAAAAAAAGCAAAGATAAAACTATCTCAATCCCAACCACCTTACATACAACTGCTGTAACAGCAAAACTACCACCTTCTGCCTAAGAGATTATGAGGGCTTGAATTTCATGCAGAAGACCACCAAGTGGAAAATGTAGTTTCCCACCACCAATCCCAGCTGAGCCACTAGTTTTATCCCTAAAGGACTCCTTCCCTTATGCTGCCACCAGCATTTGTATGAACACCATCTACAAAGCCAGCAGAATCCAGCTACAAAATGAAACCAGCAGAAATTAGAGTAAAACAATAAGATGTGTTTTTATGTTCTGTATGAAGAGTATGTTTGTGTAAATAAAAACTTGAAATAACTTCACAAAATCATTTATTGCAGCAATCTAAGCCTTTCCACTTGCACTGCTGCACAGTACTGTACTATCCACCCTCTGAAGGAAAAATACCAAATGCACATTTAAGATCAAGTTCATTTTTACAATATAACACAATATTCTCACCTGATTGTGCACAGGAGGAAAAGGTACAGAAAGACATTGTTTAATCAATTCTTGTATTAAAGAAGGTGAACACTTTCACAGAGATCTTTCTGTGGTAAAACAAATCTCCAAAATGAATGCCTAGACAAGCTAAACTTTGGAAAAATTCTCATTATAAGTCAATTATACTATTTCAAAGGACAGAGTTAGAAGCAAAATGTATTTTGCTCCCAAATAGATTTGTAGGAAAATGCACTAGCCTGCCACACTTTTAGACAAAATGTTTTATGATGATGGCTCCTGTGCTAAGACAAATATTCTTTAAATATCCTTATCAAAATTCATCTGATAGTAGTTGTAAGGAAAACTAAAAGTCAGCTTGTCCAAGTCAGGCAGGGACTGCTTCAATTTTAAGTTTTGCAGCTACAATTTCTAGCTTCTCCAAACCAAACAGAATAGAACTAAGCTTCCATTAAGCAGCTAAGAGATGCATGGCAGAAGCACAGGAGCTCAGGCTTCACGAATGACACTTTAATTATGCTCCTCTCAAAGTAAGCTTCTCTGGAAATAGAAATGTATCTGAAGACCCCATCCTTTCCCCATATCTTGCTTTAGAAAACAAAGTTAGGCTCAAAAACAGGCAGCAGACATCTTCATTTCAAAGTACTACGTATTTTACAAACATCAATGCATTTTAAAGTAACGCTACTTAAACAAGTGAAATTGTGCTTTACCCAACTGGTAAGAATAAACATCTTCTGTTATGAAGAAGGTAGGCTGTCCTGAGAACGTCTCTTTTTTTAAAGACTTTCATAACGCATGTTCACTATGCTCTGTTCCCTACAGCAAAGCAGTCAGTACCAGTCATTCCTTGCCAGCCATCCTGCAGCAATATTTATTCCTCTCAACTATTTCCATCATGTCAGGAATAGTTCACAGACCAACAAACTATAACATGTGGGCAGAACTTTCTTATTGCTCTAAGGGTTTAGAATAGTTCAATGAACGTATGTTCATCCTTCTCCACATGGATTGGAAAAATAACAGGGGTTTTTTATTTTCATTTTTGTAAGACACACCTACATCCCCTACAGTCAGTGAACACCTGCAAGACTTTCTCAAGTAGGCAAGTAACACGAAAAGCACAGTACACTGCAAATAGAAATCTCATGTTGGAAGAGTTACAGCATTTTCCCCCCAAAAACTTATTTGCTCTTGAACAGAAACAGTATTTACAAGTGCTAATATCTCAACTGACATTTTGCAGCTCTGGTCAAATAACGGTGCATCTAGCACGTTTGTAGGCATTGAAAGAACTCTGTCATCTCAGAGATTAATTTCTGTAACGATATAAAGAAAGCTTTTCTCATTTTGATCCGCTACTTCAGAACAAATTCTTAAATGTCGGCTAGGTCTTTAAAGAACACACAGTAAAAATCACTGAAGCTGAGCAATCTAAACAAAGGATTTAACAGCAGAGATGTAAAATAAAGTGTCTGCATGCTGCATATCTCCAAAAGGAAGTCTTTTTGTGCTTGGCAAGTAATATTACAGACTCCCAGATACAATGTTCAGAAAATTCTCTTGGATTTTTCCATGTTTCTCCTTTATAGCCTTAAAAAGTTATTTGTACACTTAAAATATCAAGCAGAGACTCCAACACTAGAGTTTTTCTCACTTCAGCATCACGTGGCGATGGTAAAAGTTGCAGAGGAGGAAAAGGAAAGGTACATTTCTAAAAATACATCTTAGCATGATGAATGACTTAGTAAGGATTAAAAATAAAAATAATTTAGCCCTGGCAGATTTCTCTAAGTCATCTGGCCTCTTGAAGTCAATTTAATCTGCCAGTGAAGTCTGTAAGCCAACACACTTGTGAGACTGTCACACTAGAGCAGAAAGGATACAAGAGCCAATACAGTGCTTTTCCAAGGGAAGGCTAACAATAAGCAGGTATGCAAGGAAGGCAGGCAGCCTTCCACGGTTTCTGTACAACACACATTTCTCCTAGTGGAATAAAGGAAAAACAAACAAGAAACAACCAAGATAACAATCACTGCTCCACTCACTCAGTAATCAGATCTACCCTGGCTTACACCATGTCCTGTCCCCATTCCAAGAAATATAGATTAGGACTATTCAGTTATTACACACTAAACCAACAGCCACTGCTCAGGAAATCCTTGAGCTGCAGACTTCTCAAAGCTGGAAAAGCATCACTGTATGTCTGCCCTATTCTAACACTCTTCTCTCATCTACCCAAAGTAGAAGATAACAAGAAGGGCCTCTTGCCTGACTGTAACAGCCACTCTCACGTTTCATGGGATCAGCCAACACAGGTTTACAGAATATCGCTCCAAGACTTTATTTTCTGTTCTGTGAGAGTGTCAGTTTGGCTGATAAAGGCAATTCTGATCATGTAATAGTCTTCTCTGGAACAATGGTAACACACTCTGCTGAATCAGTAAGCTACAGCAGAAAGCTAGGATGGCAAACATCAAACAAATTAATCTCTTGAAAATAGATTTCTGCAATATTGTTGAAAAGTCTTCACATAATACAATGACTACAGAAAGTAAATTCTCTGACAGAGGACCATTATGATTTCATGATATAACAACAGTTACATAGATAATGACCTATATCTCAAGTTAGGTATAAACTACAAACTTTCAAGTTTAAAGCAGGACAAGAAAAATTACCAAAGAGGCTACAGCATGAGAAGGTTAAAAATATAAACTCACTAATATCTAATATGCAGAATTAAACACATACTGCAGAGGCATGTATTTATCATCCAAGTGGTGTTGAACATATCACCTTCTGAATAATTAAAAAAAAAAAAAAACAAAACCACCCAAAACTATAAAGTCCAACAAAACCAATGCAAAACAAACAAGCAAACAAAAATACCCCCAACACCAAACCCACAGTGCAAAGAACAACCATAACCTTGCTCAACAGGAATATAAAGTCAATTGTGATTTCTAGATGGTAAACAACCAATCCTAGAGAGCTATGACACAGCATGGACCCTCTTCTGAAAAACAATTGCAATGAAAAGTTTGAATATGAACAGAAAGAAACCATGAATGCTATGATGCAGACAGGACCTGCACACAGCAGTTACAGCATACCTTCACTTGTAGTTTAGCACAATATCCAGAGGATTTGTTAGGAAAGAAGCTATAGTTACAGGCTGCCTAAATGCCTAGTGGTGTTTCTGCAGAAAAAACTAGATACACTACAGGAGGATGAGCCAGCCTCAGTTGCTGTTATCCTATGACAGCAGATTTCCAAAAAATATGGGTAGCAGATTCAGGCAATGCAAGGAAAAAATCTGTTCTCTGGTGCAGAATGCATTATTCTGTGTTCCTATTCAGTTGCACAAAGTTCTTGTAGCTGCAAAGAATTTTGCTCTAACATTTAACAGAAAGCTATTTCTTCAGCCAGGAGGCCACTAAAAGCTGAACCGTTGGATCAACCAACTCAGTTGGGTCCAAGTTCTGAATCTAAAAACAATGAAAGTTGAAAGCTATCCATCATTTCAGTAAGTATATCCTTCTGTGATAGTAAAATGGGAACTTAGAACCAAGGCTGTCTTCTTCAAAGATACTTGACTCACATGAAATAATATGAGCTAGAATTTCTATGTTGGTCAATGTATGAATGATAGTTACTAAAACGTAACCAGGAAGCTATACCCGCATTTGAATAGAATGAGTGAAACTTAAAATGACCACTTTAGACAAAGGGGGAATGAAAAATCCTACTTTTTACAGTCAGACTGTTGCTATAGTAATTCCACTTTAAAAAAAAGTAAAAATCCAGTCATTGTAAAATCTTAAAACATTTTTGTGTCCTGTAGCCATAGATTGTTAAAGCTCCTTCAAGAGTTAACTAGGAGCCATCAGGGAGGCTGTGTATTTATTAGCACACCACATAAAAACCAGGAGAGCCAGGTTCAGGTCCCAGCTGAGACTACAGTGGGAACCCAAATCGTAATCTCTCCACCACTTTCCCTTTCATTCTTGTTCTAAGCTTTTGGAAGACAGGAGCACTATGTACAAAGTTGGAAAATGGCCTTTGATTACAGTATTAAAATGCTACCAAAATATTTTTAAGAGAGCTGTCACATTATTAAATACTTTGTTTCTTGCCTGGAGAAAAGCAACAATATACTTTGTACAAGTGATTTTATTAAAAAAAAAGCACAAACAAGACACTAAATTCTAATTGGTTTGCAATATTGTCCAGTGAACTTATTCACATGCTGAATCAGTTGTAGAAATAAGGAAAGATTATTTAGCATGCCCAGGCCTTTACTTGCCAATTCCTCCAATTCCAAAGCTTAAAATCTTCAACTCTGTGATCAGTTTTATCTGCTTATCACTTCTTCTAACTTGGTAAAAACTGCCTTTTGAGCACCATGGACTCGTGCTCACACTGATCTGTCTTCTTCAAAACCTTTCTCTCAGACACTATATCTTTCATTTAGACAGGAATGGAATGAGGCCTGGCATAGAGAGTAGGGAGCAAGTACTATGCCAGAAAAACAAGCAGCCAAATCACTTTGTCAGATACAGACTGCAGGCAAAATAACTTACAAGAAACCCCAGCTTTTGAGGTGCGCAGCTTATCACAATACTTGCTTGCATTGCCAAAAACCAGATTTGTTTCCCCATCTGTCTGTACCACAGCCACAAACTCCAGGTGCTTCCCCTCAGCATAATGCGTATGCTGGTTCCTCTACAAGAACTTATGAAGCAGTACGTTGCATACCTCCTGCCTCACATTTTGCCTACAGCCTTACTATTTCAGGTAACAGCTTTGCCAGATACAGATTTTGCACCACAAGTGAAAGAATCAAAGGTTTGGCTGTTCCAGCAAACAACTTGTTATCCACCTCCGAGCCTTCCTATCAGGAGCAGGGCAATCCTGGCCAGGTTACATCCCTCATACCCAATCTGCCCCACCAAACAAGATGCTATGACTGCATCATGGGAATGTTTTATTGAATACCTTTAAAAACTTTGCTCTAGAGACAGATATATTTTGCCAAAGTCAGCAAATTGTGTAAATAATACCTTAACCAATAAAAACAAAACCACCAAACAAAAAACCCCTTGCTGTTACTAATACAGTATGTGTGATCAAAGCTGAAGAGTTTCAACAACCTAAGAAAGAGATAAAGAGAGCTTCATGAAAGGTCAGACAACTCAGTTATATTAAAAGGAAAAGCAATAAAACAATAATAGTAAGATGGATGAAAAGCCATAAATCCTCAAGAACCCTTCTTGAAACTCACTAGAAATAGAAAAAAATACAGCTCTGATCATTTCAGTAGAACCATAAATGAGAGACGTGTTTAAAAAAATTAATTTAGCAAGATAAATGAAAAATTAAAGTGATACCACATTTATTGAAGGAAGTGACAAACCCCAGTGACTTCAAATGACAACAGAGTAAGGCCTACAGATCTCATTCAACTGCATTTTCACGGCTCATGTTGAGCTTCTCATTCACAAGCACTCCCAAGTCCCTCCCCTCAGAGCTACTCTCAAGCCAGTTGCTGCCCAGCCTGTATTTGTGCTTAGGATTGCCTCGACTCAGATGCAGGACCTTACACTTGGTCTTGTTGAACCTCATGAGGCTGGCTTGTGCCCACCTCTCCAGCCTGTCCAGGTCCCTCTGGATGGCATCCCTGCCCTCCAGCATGTCTGCTGCGCCA
>JAOXOE010000343.1:39582300-39625732 GCA_028565055.1 Phoeniculus purpureus
GGTAGTTGTAGATAGTGATAAGGTCCCCACCGAGTGCCCTCCAGGCTAAACTCCTGCTCCTCAGCCTCTCCCCTCAAGTCCCTTCCCCAGCCTCATTGCTTCTCTGGACCCCCTCCAGCACCTCCATTTCTTTCTTCAAGTGAGGGAGGGCAGATTACAGTGCAGACATAAAGGATGTATAAAATTGACTGGAAGTGGACAGTTACCTCTACTGGTTCATAACACACAGGAGATAACTGGCACTTACCTCCAGAAGGCAGAAGTTTATCGCACTCTACAGCCTTCTTTGCAATGATGTTAACTGCCAGTGTAAATGCAGATGAAACGTAGTAACACCCAGGCTCTGCAATCACATTAACTCCAGACTCTTTAGGAAAATAGGCATCCAGCAATGGCCTGATGGCATGATTAACCTAGCAAAGCAAGAGGTCAGAGTAAGACCAATGAAACTCTGCTTATGTGTGTATCAGAGACAGCAACAGCTCTACAGTAAGCACACCAAAAGCTTACTCTGGGTCTCTCTCTCTCTTCTCCAGGGAAGACCTTTACCAAAGTCCAACACTTGAAGTGTTTAAGAGGTCAGGTCATCCTGCTCAACACTGAGTACCACACTGTCTCTCCTTCCATCCAAAGTTCAAGCTATGGTACCATCAAGGCTACACAAGTATTTTCAGAGACTGTCCAGCATGGCAGTTAATGTAAAGTCATGTATGAATCCAGAACAACTGTGTTCTGTGATCCATTTTGGATGTTGTTGTATCAGAACAAATTATTTAATACTGATGCTCAGCTCTTAAGTCAGATATTTAAAAATTAGCAGAACAGTAAGAACTAAGAACCCCAAATTGTTGTTAGCAACTTTTCACTGAATGACATGTATCCTACATTCATAGAGTCTGTACAACACATGCACAGGTTAGCCTATGTGCTGCTGCACACCAAGATCCCACTTAGGCCAAATCAAAGACTAGACAAAGCAAAGATTAAAACTGAAGACTAAAGGTCTTGCTTTTAAGTAAAGCACCACAACTTTCATACAGTAGTAACATGGTTTTATGATGCAAAGCAATCCTGGTCCAAACCATGCTATATAGGAACCAGCTGAACCACAACAGTCAGCTACCAAGAGCTGTTAAGGTGTCTTAGCAGAGTAACTGAATCTGTGACCTGCTTCAGCAATTCATTTATCCAACATGAACAGAACTAAAAGTAACAATCACCTCCTCCAAGAACTGATTAGATTACCCACACAAAGATTATTATTTTGATATTAAGAATTACAGTCTAACACAGAATTTAAGTTTCAAGGTTGAAAGTTTCAGCTTCCCAAATAAAAATTAGACTTTCAGCTTCTAAAACATTACCTACCTCTTCCAGCTGAAGTTCTGAACCTGTGAAGCCTCCACCAATATCCAATGTGTTCATCTTGAAGCCAAATTCTTCCTAAAAATCAAGAGGCAGAATGTAAACGCATGGATAACTGAACACATTTGCTGCTCCTTACTGTGGTTGCTTTCCACATACTTTTACTTTTGGAGACATACAGCATGGTATGCACAGTGAGGGAGTTACAGCACAGCTCCACTAAGCCTGGCACTGACAGCACTGGGAGTCAATAGAGGCTGGTTACACAATGCTCAAGTCCCATAGCAATGCTAACTCCCATCTTGTGGCACTAGTCATATTCAGACAGTATCTGCTGAACAAGAATGGGACATTCTAACATGTTTGAGGAATCTGAAAGCACATACACAGCAAGCTTCTGTGGATAGGGCTTCTGTGACAAGACTGCTTCAATGAATTGGCACAATTCATCTGATCTCACTGATCTATGGTGAGAACTTTGGTTCTTTTGTCCTGTGTTAGCAGTCACAGCTAATGCCCCAACTCTGGTGATAGCAGTCAAGAGACTAGCAGTCTCCTCTATTTAGTTGGAGCTTCTCATTTACAGGAAGACGGATGCTCAGAGAAGGGATTTCAGAATTTTGCAATATGAGTAATACACACAACATGCAAGACTCAAGAGCCATCTGAAACATCTGAGAGATCCATTCCTCTTCATCCACATTTGGATATCCACCCCCACTCCACAATCCGACAGCTGGATTATTTGTGACACTTAGTTCCTTATCTCAGACACCACAAGCACCAAACTAGGAGTTCTCACAATAAATGCCAGTGTCCAAATGCTTAGTGTTTTAACAGAACTTCAAAATGCCAGCAGTGCATTTGTAGGACTGAGAAATGAGTTTCAAAAAGCCTCCACCAAAAGCAGAAACAGATTTATTTGAAGACCGTGTACAGGGGTACTGCCTGCCAGTGGGAAGTATTCACTAACCTATCCCAATATAGGACTATAGAGTTTGTTTTACCTCTACTGCTCCACACAATGAGTATTTAGTCCTTTACTAGAAGTTCCATTTCCTACATGGATGTGTTTTGGAAACAATTATTAAATAGAACAGATCCTCTACTTCAGCAATCACACACGTGAATGCATCTACTTACAGCCATGTCAAACAGACAGCGAGCATCAGATATAGCATGAATGTACGTCTGCAGATCCTTGCAAGATCCTGAAACATGGAATCTGAAAGAAACAGAGAGGTACTTAACACACTGAACTATGAACCTTCCACACCAAACTGTTACAGCAACAGAAGTAATTCATTCTCAAGTGGCTCAAGGCAGGCTTGTGTGGCAATACAGTAACTGAGCAAAGAACAGGCTCCTATGATTATCTACTGCACTGAATTTGTAATTCAGGCCTGTCATTGCTCTTAATGCCAGATGTCCTACAATAGTCTCATCTTTAAGAAAGAGATTTAATGAAGCTTTCAGTCAGTTCTCTTCTCGAAGCTACAGCTGTACTGTGCACGCTGTCTACTCTCCAACACTTGAGAGAGGGTTCTGAAACTTCTTGCTGTGAAATTAGAACTGGGCCTAGTGTGAAGGCCAAACAGGCTGGCAAGCAGGTGGTCAGAAGCAAAGGAGTACCGATACTTCCCAAGGACCTCCTGAATCCCCTCTGTGGTTCCTTGTCAACAAGTTTAAGTACTGACATAAAATACCACTAGGAAATGAGGTGCTAAAACAAGCACTAACATTCCCATGGGCTTCTTTAACATGGTCTGCTGGTTATAGACAGACCGTACGCTCTTCCTCATGTAAGCTATGATACTACTACTACATATCTGCTCCTTTTTCAAGGGATGCCATCTTGAGGCAAAAGTCACTTTTTTAAGCTTGATTGCATGAAAACAGATTTTTATTTTAATAAAGAAAAGCCATTGTTTTTGTTAGTTTAACCAATGAATAGAGATACATTTTCTCACTAGTACAATCGTACAATCTTTTATTTAGACACACTTGTCATGTCTAGTGATTTAAATTTCAAACTTAAAACAGTTGTTCAAATCCTCAAAATCTGGCCTCCCCTTTAAAGACTTCAGTGTCTCCATGACCCACTCTTTCATTTGGTTGCTTCCTTAAAGCATAGCTGAGGGTAGACGAAAAGCCTTGTGCATTCATTTTGCCTCCATGTAGCAAAACCTTTGTCAAACTTCAAATTAAGAAAACAGAGATGACCTGGAAGCTCTCAGAACACTGGGATTCATCCTTGCTATCTGAAAGTTAAACACTGATCATATGAAGACAAGATATGCAGAGGAAGTGTGACACAGGACATAACTGGTAGAAAATCCAACCCCACGTACATCTGGTTCAAAGCCTGTCCAGGCTACTCCACGCTGTAATAGCACTCGTGTCATGCTGTTTATTGCTAGAAGAATTACCAATTACCACTGAAATTCAGGAGTACAGCTGGAAAACACAAGAGGCTTTGAAACTTTGCTATTATGCTGACAGAAGGTTTTCTGATACTCCACTTCAAATTGCTCTGATGCCTGTAATTACTTTGTTTCATAGTTATGTTTGCTTGTATATTAGCATTTTGCTCGCAAGAAACAACACTAATGATCCAAAAGCAACAGTTTGGGGTTTTTTTTACAAACACTGCTAAGCAGCGCTAAAGGGGTGCATGTGTGGAATTCTTTACTGCATGTCTTGAATACATCACACAGACATCTGCTCAGCTAGTAGGAAAAAAAGATTACTCACTTGACACCAACTATTTGGACTTCCAACTCCTTAGCACATTCCATGAGGTGCCTACAGTTCTTCAGGGTAGTGCCAAACTTCATATTCATCTCCTCATCAGCAGTAATGTCTTCTGTGGCAATGTGCAGTAAGAGCCTAAGAGAAGGGGAAGATCATTTGGGCAGTTGGTTTACATCATCAGCACATGTGAAGCCTGAAGACTGTCAGAAGTGTGTTGATTATGTTGTCATTACTCCAGCTCCAGCGATGGATGAGTCAAGTGAACCTAATAAAAACAATCCTGTACAGAGAAAAAACTAGCAATTAGGGGCTAAAAACATGGAGCTGACAAGGGATTTCGAAATGCGCAACTAAGACTTTTGTAGCAGCAAGAGTCTGCTGAGTGCTGTAATGAAAGAGAAGGTTACTTTCTAATAAAGTACACTTTCTCATAAAGCCATTAAGATCAACATGTTTTTCCCATCTCTGTCCTCCTTCCTAGCCCAGAGGAGAGCATTGGGACTTCTTTCAGTCACTCCTGTATCAGATTTGCTTAAACTCAGCTTCTGAAGAACACCAGGCTGATACGACAGCATATACTGGCCACCTCCACTCCTGGCTGAACTGCAAATGGGGGCAGCTGTGGCACAAGGAGGCAATGAGTGCTCTGTCTTATCAGTGAGGCAGCCTCCTCCCTCATGTTGGGTAGGTTTGGCAACCTGCAGTGCCAGTGTTGACAGTTTTCTATGTGTCACACTTCAGTGGCCAAGGAGCATTCACATTAAAACCTTAAAGTATATAGCAAAATCTGACAAATGCAGACTGCTGTCCATTAAGTTACTCCTGTATTGCCACTCCAATAAAGATTAACCACGTAGGAGGCTAGACAGAAGTTGTCACTACATATATGGAGATGGCTCCTAACGTGACAGTTAACCAAGATGGAAAGCATAAGGTAGAAGCTGTGCACCCCAAGGTGAAATAGCTACTGAACACATGCAACAAGCAAAACTCAGCCTAGCCACAGAACCACTTCTCAGAGACATGCAGTGTTAAAATCTGGGTGAACACCTTCCTAGTGCAAGCCACTGAAAACTTGATTTCTAGAAGTCTAGCAGGATTATTCTTCCTGGGTTTTGGTCAGTTATAATACAGCTAGAGAACAAGTGTTTGGTGTTTAAGGAAGCAGTAGTACTTGTAACAGCCATGCCTCTGCTGGAGCTGTTAGGACACCAACCTCAGTAGTTACAACTCTGCCTGGAAAAACCCAAAAGGTATAAAGAAATGAAAAACCAGTTTCTCTTTTCAGACAGTTCTCCACTTAGAATTCGCAACCATCTAAATTACTCAGATTTCCGAAGGCAAAACCAATTGCAAAGACATCCAGCTTTTACTGAGTTTACTGCAGAAAGTTACAAGAATTTTCAGAAAGTGAGAATTACAGCTTTTTAAGCACAATTTCCTCAGCCAAAGTGTAATTAGCTTCAACTACAAAAAGTCAGTCTCGATCCAACAATCTCACATAAGAACAAGGCTGTAACTTTGAAACTCTGCCAAGGAAGAGAAAGACGACAAAACTTGAAGTGACAACAGAGTTAATGGCCTCAATGTGAGGATTTCAATATAAACAAACAAATCTCTACACAGTAGGAGAGCTGGAGATCAGATTTCTAGACAATTTAGATGCTAACTGGTTTTAGACATTGAGTTTCTTGTCCTTGGTAAATGGGAACATCTCAAATGTTATACTATGGGATCCTTGACAAGACGTAATGAGTTTGTATCATTTTTCTCTAGCTCATAAGGCACCTTCATTGTGTCCCTGCTTTACAAAATCTGACTCCAGAAAAATCTGCTTCCTAACCTCTCTTACTGTCTTGCTGTGGATGTTAACACAGACAACCTCCATGAGTCACATGAGGCCATGAGACTCAAGGAAATAAAACACTGCTAAAGCTGTCAAAGCACAGAATGTCATGGCCAGCGTTTTATACACAGTAGTGTTTCACACATGACATCCTTCGCATGGGGAGTACTCTCCAGTGTGCAAGTCACCAATAGGCTTCCGTGGTATGATGTGTAATTGCTAACACAAAAGTAGACTAGAAAACTAAGTGGGATGAAGGTCTCCAGATACTGAACTTTAGATAGTCTTCCAAATTTTAGAACCACAGCTACAGTTTTTGACACTTTAATAAGAACCTTCTAAAACCAAGGGCTTTGTGAAGGGTATAACAAATTCAGTTTTAGTGTGTTCTGATGTTTGTGGGAAGCTTTACCTCATTTATCACCAGAAAGCACCACTCAATTGGGCTCTGACTTCAAGCTTTTAAAGGTATAGCCCACAGCCCAAGTATCCCTACACAAGGAACATCAGTGCAAAAGAAACCACAATGATAGCACCAATAGAATTTTTGTATTTAGCAACCAGAACATCAGCTTTGATCACTTCTGTACAGAAAGCATCTGGGCCAATACTGATGGAGTAAAACTTCTCATTGTTTTGGTAGTGGGGAAATAACTGTAGGTAGTTTCAAACAGACCTGCAGAGCATGCCTAAACCCTGAAGGGAACCAACTGCTCATTCACTGACAAGTTTTACACCTGACTTCAGATGAAACAACATAGAAGGAAACTGTACTTAGAGATGATGAGGTACCAGACTTCTGAACTGTCATCACTGCAACATTTACACGAAGGCTGCCCTATAGAAACTGAAATGCAACATTTCTAATGCAGCATTTTCTAATACAGTATTAGAAAGCAGAAACCCAGTAGGGGAAAAAGTTGCAAAACAGCTACCTTCAAAGGAGATGTCAGAGGAAAGCAGATACAAGTGAATTGTAGTAAAAGAAGCCATGTACCTTACAATTCAAACCACCCAGGATACAGGCAAAACTAGGTTTCCTCTACATAAAAAGCAAAACCAGGATTTTGACACTTACTTTGCATTTGGATGGTTACGTGCAATTTTCTTTAGCTCCGTATCATTGTCACAAGTCATGATGTTTATCCCAACTTTCGCCGCAAACTTTATCTGAGAAGCTTGTTTGCAAGGATTTGTATAGATAATGTTTTCAGGGGAGATGCCCAGCTCTTGTAGTAATGCCATTTCAGACTGAAAAACAGGAGCATAATGAGAGTTTGACACAGCCCAGTGCACTATTTTCATTGCATTTTCATTGGATGTGTTCTAGTACTGTACTGTCAAATACATTAGAAACTATCCACTGCTTCCAGAAGTACAGGTTTCCATAACCAGTTACACAAGGCTTTACAATTTAATTTGTATTCTTTCTACCCACAGCACTTAACAGTAAAAAGCTGATTTTAAAACAGCAGACATGTGGAAGACAAAATGACCCAGATACAAAGGAAAACTTACTTTACTGGAACACGCAAATCCAACACCAAGGATTCCCAAAACTTCGAGTACCCCTGGAGTACAATTGCATCTTACAGGATAAAATGGTTTTATTGGTGCCATCACGTTCTGCCATTTTAAGTTCTTCCTTACAAGCTTTCCAAGATCACCCACATAAAATGCCCTTTTTCCAGTCTGAAAAAAGGAAGAAAAGGAAAGTAAAGTCTATGAAATTGTGTGTTTGCTGTCAAAACAAACCACCCATGAAACAATCTTAAAGAATTATGGACTTTTTCCCCACACTACTATTAATTTTTAGATTTGACCTTGAACAAGGCTTGTTGTTACCTTTACCTAGCAATTTGAACTCACTTAAGAAAAATAAAAGTCAAAGGGAATACCTACCACTTCAGAGATAATGAATGCTATTCAGACAATATTCTGAGTTTCCTGAACGAAAGATACTACTTAAACACCAAATGTTGATTTTATATAACACACAAAACAGATTACAAATCTCTTCCAGCTTGGTACTTTGAGAAGCCTGTAGCTTTTTGGATTAAGACAATCAACTGGGATGAATGCTTCCACAGTCTCAATATAAATTGTAGCTGATTATATCAATAGTCTAATGCACTACCATAACTTTCATAATAGTTCTTTTTACAAAAATGTGTTTGATAGTATTTTAATTCAGGAAGTCAAGTCTGAGACTGTTCATCTTGTAAAGCAGAGTTCAAATCAAATTTTACAAACTAAACTGTGTGTTAAGATTGCGGAGTCAAGTATATAATTATGACAAGGCACAGACACTTTCAATGTGGATGTAATGGACTGAAATCATTCTGTCTTGTTCTATAACACGCACTCAGTATGACTTCCATTAAGGCATGGCCTTACTGTGCATCACTTACAGGCCACCATCACATGACTGATCTTAATTCAGACTGTACATCAAATGTTAATTCTAGCACTGGACTGTTGCAGATACAAAACTAGGTTGTGATTTATTGTACACAATGTCTTGGTTTAAAAAACACAAATAGAAATTCCATCGGGTGGAAGCATACTGACCCCCTGTACGGGTCACCAGCAGGAATGGGATCTGGAGCTTTAGATCCATGGGACAGGCCTCTACCCCTTGAGCTAAAGGAGTAAATGAAAGCAGCAGGAGGCAGCTATCCTCTGTGAGCCAGCCAGTGGTTGGAGACATGACATGTTGCCAGTAGTTTACCTATTTATTTGCTAGACAGAAAAAGAATATTAGGAATCAGGATTTGGGTATCCTACACTTGAGTTCAGAAGGCCATGGGATTTAGCTATTTGCTGTATGATAAAGTTGAGCACTCACATTTGAATATTAGTTCTGATAAGCCAAGGAAAAAGCGGACAACTCATTGAGGATACATGATTTGGTTCATTAAACTTTTTAAAAAAAAATCTCACTCTACAACCTTGTTTCTACAAGAAAGGCTACATCATCTTGCTGCCTCCTAAGAAGGGATTCAAGCCTTATTCAGTAAAACCAATTTTCTTTAGCTTTTAACATTTACAGTTTTACTGAAAAAACTATTTAAATTTTTTTTCAGTATACTGCTAAACCTTAATAGCTTTTAAACCACTTCATTGTCTTGGAAGAAAAACGTAGCACCTCACCATATACCTGTAGCTGAGTTTCCAACAGAGGGAACAGTAAAAGATGGATAACCATACAACTGATTGACCACAGACATTTTAAACATGGCTTTAAACTGGCTCAGCACACTCATTTGTCTAAGCTTTGGCATATTTTTAGGGAAAAGGCAAAAAACTTGTGCCTAACTCAGCAATATCCACTTGCCCAATTTCAGGTTCCTGGTCTAAACCCCATTAATAAAGCATCTTGAAACAATGAGACAGAAAGCTGCATTTAATTAACATTAACAGGACTATTTCCCAGCTAGCCACACTCAGAGAGGTAACTACTGTTGCCCAAATTTCCCCAGCAGAACTCAACCTAAGGCAAAGAACTAGAATTTTTAGAGGAAACTGTGAGGCAATTTTTAGTTGAGTGTTCCTCTGCTGCTATCAGCTAATTAGTGTAAATACTTTGACCCATTTCAAAGACTTAAAATTAAATCAGAGGACTTGGAAAACTTGTAAAAAAACCAACTTACATGAGTATGTTCATAAATACAGTTGTCAATAACATCTGCAAGAGTTGCTCCTTCATCCAACAGTCCAATGGAGTAATTTGCATCCTCAAGAAATCCTTTCATCTCAGCCGTATTCCACAAAGCCGACAGTCATAAACCAAGAAACACAAGGGATGGGCTTCCAAGCCTTAGATCCGGGTCCTTAAATTATGCAACAAACTGTACAAAGACAACATGAATCAGTGGAAAGAGGCACAAAGCATACTATGGAACTTTTTAAAAATTAGAGCTGTCTGCATGGGATGTGCTACACACAGTAAAACAGAGGCCCTCTACAGAACTCAGACTTTGCCTGACAAATGGATGGTTAACAATTCTGTTGAGGCACAAAACAGACACCACATACTTTAAACCCGATACTAACTTCAAGATGAGCAAGAAATCAGACACGAGGCTGTTGTTCAGAAGAACCCCAGACACTATGAACACTGATTGGTGTTGAGCTTATGCAAAGTGAAAATACTGCAAGTGTAGCACACTTGTATGAACACTTCAGCTGAGCTGTTCTTGGGCATCTCAAGTGACATTAGCATTCAAGTGTGAGACTTGAAGACTGTCTGCAACACATTTCTGAATTCGTTAAAAAACCTTGTAGTTTATTGATTAAACATCAGCACTGATGTTTGCCACACTCACACTGGTGTTAACACTCAGGTTTTGTTTAGATGCTAATTTCTTGCTGCTGACTTCTCACACTGTATTTACTAGACGTTTTGCTGTTCTGTTTGTAACCTTCCTTTCAATAGAGGTTAACAAAAAAGCCACTAACTATAAGGACTGTTACAAACTACAATCTCTGTAAGTGAAGCTGGTATTAAAAGAAAGTAACCATCAAAGTCTGATTTTATTTGCATCTTGTTTATCCTGAAGCTTTCATTGTAAATTAGATGTTTGTAAGCAGTGCCTTCCAACAGGCAACCTGAATCAGCAGAATCTAAAGCCAGGAAATGTTGAATAAATACACAGCCTTAAAGTACTGAATAGTCAGTTCTCAATATATTGCAGATAGGAAACTACCAACCACAGATTATATACCCTCAGCTTTACTCAATCAATACAACCACCTGTGGTTACATTAAAGCTGCAGGTCCTGCTTAAAAGCAGCTTATTAATTTATAGGGACTGACCAGACTTCTGTTTCAACTGTCATCTTTACGATTAGCAAGATTGATCAAAGCCAGTCATCTTCCTTAAATAAAGACCCAAACTTTTTCATCTCTCCATAGAGCTTGCAATACTATTTATTTAAAAAACAGATTTTCTAATGCCACCTGCACTTGGGATTTAAAACAAATTCAAAGTGTTAGAATCCAGAAACATTACTGCTGAAAGAATCATAGAGTCATTGAGGTTGGGAGAGACCTCCAAGATCACCAAGTCCAACCATGAAATGCTTCACTAAACCTGTAAAAGCTAAGTTTTTACTTCAAATGGTCACAAAGCCATGGCATTAACTCTTGTGCTCCTTCTACCATATCCCCACAGCCATCAACACAACTCCCCAGTTTGCAACATGTTCATTATAATAACATAAAATATAATATGAACTGTTAGCTTTAATGTGAGTAAAGTTACTTCTGCTCAAGCTAATACTGAGACAATGAAGCAGCAGCTGCTTCTGCTTGTCATTACACTGAACACCAGGGAAAGGAGCCAGGAGCCAGCAGGTCTTTGTGCTTTCTGCGTAACGCAAGTATGCCACCTATGTTTCTTCATTGAAGTATTTCCTGCCAGGGGAATTGAACTCAGAAGCAGCAAGAATTTTCAGCTGAATGTTAAAAACATGTATGGAGGCCAAGAACATACTTGTCACATGTATAGTGAGGCATGTTTATTTTTAAGTGAATCCTGAATATCCAAAACAATCGTGAAAGTGCAAGATAATTATCACACCGATGTAACGACACCAGTAAATTCCGATTATATAAATTACTAGGTGGTGGCACTATAAAAAACAGACACATTGCACTTAAAGTTTGAGAGCAACAGCTACAAGTCCTTAAAGAAAACCCATCCAAAAACAGGAAGAAAAGCTTGTGAGCTCAGGTTGCCTTGGAATCAATGAAATAAACATGAAAACCAGTAATGTTTATGTAGCTACTGTTGTCCTCTGAACTGGTACTTCATTAGTATCCTTGGTTGGCCAGCTGATCAGCACAAAGTCCCCAACACATTCACCTCCATCATTTGTTTTTTGTTTCTCCTGGAAAAGCCTGGGGAAGCCATACTACAAGCCACTTTGTACACTCTGAAGTGTGCACAGGGTCAAGAGCCCCTTCCACTGAAGGAATGTACAGGCCCAGTCTGCCCTGCTGGGAGGTCTCAGGACACCTAGTGTTTCACCCAGGCAAACAAGTCACAGCACTGAGCAGATGTTTAGACTCACTAGGCACACACACCCTGCAGGCTAATTGCTTATGCCTTGTATTTCAAGTGAAGTTCAATGTAAAAACCACCTAGTTTTTTTAATTTTAGTCTGTCCTGGTGTTAACATGAATTACACCAGAGGAGATTTAAGATAATTTTGTAGTACCTTTCAAGTTTTCCATAACTGACTGTGGTGCCTATAGCTTTTAGACAGATGGCATAAAAATACTCCCCTCTAGAAAGCTGCCCTTTTTCCTTTTAGGGACAACCTGCAGGGAAGAGTGGGGAGAAACTTACTTAAGTACACATGGAGGGAGAAGGCCTCTAACTCCCCCAAAGCAACCAGCACCACTTATCTGGTAAGTTTATTTCCATGAAGGTCATTTACTAAACCAGGCATTGTCTCTCATAGCTCATTCATCCAAAACCACCTTACAGTAAAGAGGTACGGAGGAAAAGAATCCACGCTAGTACAAACTTAAAATAGCTTGCAGCAAACCATAAGCAACCTAGTGTAACCTCTTACAGGCTGCTAAACAGCAACTGCTTTTTCTAACATGTCCATGACAAAGCTCTCTCGTTTAGCAAAATTCACCTAGTAAAACAAAAGTAACATTTCTGTGCCAACTTCTGTCTTCAGAGTCACAGACTATTCCTCTCCAGTTTCTTCTGCTCTGGAAAAAAGTACATCTTTCAGTCTTTGAGAAAGGACAGGAAGAATGTTCTACATGGAGAGAACTGACATTCCTGCCAGTACTGCTACAGCAGCACCACAAAACAGGTATTTCAGAAATTGTTCTTTAAAGGGGTTAATACCTGCAGTAGGATTTGTGACTGTGCCACTACCTTACCCTGTCCCGACCAGCCTCCATTCATGAGAGGTAGTGAGGAGAATCAGTGCGAAGATTCATAAAAGCTCAAATGAATACAGACAGAAGGCAACAGAAAGGACGGTTTAAGACAACTTCTATGTCTGTAAGGCAAGTCAGAAATCATTACAGTACAGATGGAAGTGCTGACTTGCTGCAAGTCATGATTTGACAGATTTAGTGTGGTAACACCACCCATTTTACCACCTGAAATGTTAAGTCTGCACAATGCTCCAGGACATATATTTCAGGGCAAACAAAAGCTGTCAAGTGGTATGAGACTTCTACGTAGGCATGCAATTACTTTCTTTGAAGTAAGCATTACATCCCCAGGCTCTTTAGAGTTTAAGCACAATGACTTCCCAGATGAAGAACTTTAAGATAAGAGTTTACATATTTAAACACTGCAATTAATGCAGGCATCTGGAGCATAATAAAATTAAAAAGCTCCAAGAAGTGACTAAACAAACACATGCTTGTCATGTGCTAACAGCCATAAACATTGAATTCCCAATTTTTTTCTTATGTTGTCAGAACTGCATATTGTTTGGTCCAAAAAAAATAATTACCTTGAGGTTTGAGTCTTTAATTAAAAAAGCTTCCTCTGCAGATAAGTCTCTGTAAAACAGACTCCAAAAAATGCCTTTCAACTACATTTCTTAAGCAAAATAAATATTTACAAGATTATGATTTTTGCATCATAATTGTTAAATACATTCATCTCACATTCCTTACAGTACTGGTTCTTCATGGGCAAGAACCACACAAGAGCATTTTGTCACTAGTGTTGGCAACTAAGTACAAAACACACACCAGAAAAGTGGAATAATGGGTCTCCTGCTTTCAGTGCAGGTAATGCAGCCTGTTTGTAATGCAAGTATCCTAAACTGGCATCCAGCCCTCCTGTTCAACTGCCACCCAGTCCCATTTAGATAAATTCAAGAGCTTTAACGGTTAGCTAGTGCAGAAGACTACTGCTTCCACTTAGCATAGACAAGGCTCATTTACAGAGCAGATTTCCACTGTTAATTCCCATTTCTGATCAACCAGATGTGCAAGAAACAGAACAGATTTTAAGAGCAAGATTCCAAGAAGACAGAGCCTGAAGAACAAGATAAAACTAAGTATCAAGAGCTCGCACAGCCAGTGTAATCCACACAAAGAAGTCAAAAGGAGAGTTATACAAAGGAGGCAAGTTTAATGGGAATGTAAATACACCTCCAGACAGAATATCTTGAGTTCCATCAGAACACAGCATTATTGACTACGTTAATGAAGTTTGATTGACCTTTTTCCATTAAATCACTTAGCAAGTTGAACATGACTCACACTACCAACTACCTGGCTAACTCATATCTGAGCTGTGTTTGAGGCAATTACCTGTGCTTTGCACACCACAACAAATACAGATTTACTGAAAAACACCTGCAGGCTACTGCTACCTACATCAGCACTAGACTCAATGCTGACTGCTTATACTTGCTAACACATAATGGTCTAAATAAACCATTGGTTCATCTGAATGTTCAGTTACAAATACAGCAAGTCCAGTAGCATTTCCACTCAAGGACAAGCTACACCTTGCACACTGTGTGCAACAAAACATTAGTTTAATAACCCCAAAGAAAAACACCTTGGTCAAAACCAAAATCCCTCCAGAACATTTTTAGACGTTAACAAGCATTTGTAGTCCTTTAAAATTTTATAGTTTATACACTTCCTCCTAAGAATTCTCCTGTATTTCCTATTATTTTTACTGCTGTATTTTTTTCCTGGCTAAGTGCAAAATGTTGGCCTGTGCCTTCTCTTATCAAAGTATTCCCAAAGAATAGGGTCATCTATGCCATGTACCTTATTAGAAGCCATGCTAATTAATAACTGGCATTCAGACTCTGGTCTTTAAAAAGTACCTGGCTCAGTTAGATGCACTTAATCATCCTCATTCTCAAGTTTTACAGTAGAAAGCATTATATAATTGCTAGGTACCAAGCCAAACAAAAAGGCCTTCGGCTAGACAGGAAAAAAGTAATACTGTATAAAATCAGCTTAACTCAGATATTACTAATACGTTTAAAGCTACGTTAAAACCATACAAAGCTATTGTTTTATATCAACAAAGCAGGACAGCCACACACATTAGAGCTTGCTGTGTTCCTTAAGATCAACTATACATATTGTTTTCAGTTAACATGGGTCTTTTTTTGTTTGCCTCTTAAAAATGTAAATGTCTTTATAATTGGTACTCTTATTTCCATCCAACAGAGGGCTTCACATTTTACTGCAGCTCAACTACTATTTGTGGAAGTGGATAGTAATTAGCAAATAATGGAGACAGACTTTGGGAAGACACACCCTTCACGATCAGCTCTAGTTACTGTAACTATTTCAGTATAAAATGCCCTAAGAAATCACACAGCTCTCAGCAAATCATGTTAAGTCACACAGTGCTAACACAAGACTTCAGACTGAGGTAGGTTACAGCATTTTACCTCAGAATTTGTGTAGCAAGCAGTCCTAGTTTAGAAAAATAAGTATTTACAGACTTTTCATGTGTTCAAGCCTCTCAAATTCAGATAACTGTTCAGAAAAGTATTAGGTGAGTAAAAACTATAGATCCCCATATAACACATACACTGCTATTTTCATATTGTTTATATTTCACATCAAGACGGTTGTGACAGTTGTCCTGCTTCTATCAAAAATACATGCTGTTTGCATTTAGACTGCCATCTCTTTGCAGGAGGAGAAGCATAAGAGACTTACATGGATAAGTTAGGAGATGGAACCCTACTATCATCAGCTAGGTTCCCAAGGTGGCTCAGCGTTGAAGTCGAACTGTTCTCTATAAAGCACTTCTCCTAAGCCCTCTGGATAGTTGTAAACTTGATCAGAGATTTTGCCCTGCAGGAGAAAACAGAAAAATCAATTTCATAGCCAGAACAAAAGAAAAATCATCCTAAAACATGAACAAAAGCCTTCTCAAGTAGTGCTTTAAGGAGGCTCCCAACACCCCACCATGGAAATTGACAACCACAATGCCCAGTTCTCCAAAGTGGATGTAAACTGAGCTAGCTCAAGTCAGATGTGTGACAACTGCTAAAACATATCCATGAGGCACATGAAACTGCTTGTTTGTACTTCTTCAATACTCTCAGCTGGAGGACTTCCAAAACTAAAAGACAAAGCTCTACACAATCTCATTTTAGGGTAGCACACCTTAGCATTCCACTTCCCTCCTACAAGCGTTTTTAACCCTGTAACCACTGCAATTCCTCCCCTCCCCACTTCCTTTCTAATTTAGGATTCCCTTGGCATGTTCCGTCTTCCTCTGCTGTGAGTGAACATACCATGTGGGTGAAAAAGCTATGTGGGTGAAAAACTGGGCTTTATATAGTGACACTGAACACCACACAGACAAATCCAGAGATGAGCAAGTCAGTAAAAAAAAGCAGCTTATGCTTGCCTTCAGGAATGAGGAAACACTTCATCTGGCCCTCTAAGGCTACTGCACACACCACCAAAGCAGTGTTATAAAGTACATGGCTGGCTAACTCAAATTAAGGTAAAGCAACCACACAAACCAACCGAGAAGCTGATTCTTTCTCAAAGGAATTGTCATTTTCATGGAACTAAATACAGAACAAAACTGCTCACATGTAAACCCAACATACAACAAAAGTTTCTGGAAACTCACTGTGGTCTATGGCATAAAATGTGGAATGTACCAAGCTATTGTGAAAATAAATCTCTGCTGCTCTCATTTAAATGAGACTACATGTGCTGACTACAAAAACCTGGCTTCTGGGAATCACCTAACCCAAATGATCATCTTTCCAACCGCACTACAGTTATTCAAACTCTTGAAGTGTATTTTTCCACTTACTCTTGCTACTAGAAAACCAAACTTGTACACTTTATAAAGCATACAAATTAGAGAGTGAAATGAACTTGAGGGGAACTGTTTCACAGCAACTCCACAGAGCAATCTCTTCAGCTTTACCATGTCAATTAGCATTCAGTAGCTTATAACATTAAAAATAAACCTCAGTGCTTAAAAACTAATTGAGATATTCAGGAATTTTGCCAGACAGAATTAATGTACATGCAGTGTATTTAATGTTATCCCTTTCTTCCACTAAAGCAAGTGGTAATATTTAGTTCTCAGAGTACACACACAACCATTTTAAAAGCTGGCAATGCTCTCCCTTTTGTAAAATAACTAGTAGCTCCACTATTTTCTAGTGCTCTTCTAATCAGTCCCACGGAGTCATACAAATTTTCCAGGGATTATGAGTTAACTTTACCCTCCCAGCTAGGCCAGCCACAAAACCCAGGTGTTTCCAGGGAGAACACATGGCCTTCAGCATTAAGTTGAAAGCACCACGCTTCAGGTAAGTGTCACCTGCAGTACCATTCCAAGAAATGCTCACACGTCACAAGAAGGAAGTGTGCAGTCAAAGTTCCTGCAGAGCTGGAATGAAAACCCCATCATTTCTGCAGCAATAGTCAACTATGAGCTGCAACAGGTCCTCATTACCCTTCAAAATTTCTTTTAAATGAGAATTATTTACCTGAAGGATCTAGGCAAGCGTTTAGAAAACAGTCTGAGTGCCCTCTTTTGTGCAAGCTTGAAAATATTAAGTGTTCAGAGAGTGAAACTATTTGAGCCTTTCAAGTCACGGTGGTTTTTCTCCACTTTAACTAGTATAAAGAATTAACTTGCTGTTCTGTGGCACAGCAGGACTATGCTTTCAAGAAGCAGAAATGCATTAGATGTCTACAACCCATATGGACAAACTCAGTTTCATAAAAATGACACATGTGATCAGTCACAATGGAGCATTCATTCTTGAAGGGTCCTGAAGTAGGTCTGAAAGCATTCTTTGCTAAACAGCAAGCTTTGAGCTGTGGGAATACTCAACAAGGCTGCTTCTCCTTTTAATACTCCAGCAAGACCTTATGCGTGTATTTACAGAACCACGGAATTATTTTTGTTGAAAGAGACCTTTAAGATCATCAAGTCCAATAACTAACCCAGCACTGCCAGGTCACCACTGAACCATATATGTGATCTGCCAACACACTCTACTAGCAGGTGTCTCAAATGCAACTGCAGTTCAACCTGCAATGCTGTACTTTGTACCTGAATGATAACACTCAACTGAGCAACAACATAACCATGTACTCAGGCACAGCACAGTTTTCCCAGAACATCTCCATCTCAGATAGTCCTGTGAGCACCAGCAAGCAGGTCAGTTCATCAGCCTCTTATTTTACAAGGTCTGATACAGAAAGGCCTACAAAACTGGGCACCAACTGATTGTCTTTGAAAAAAGATCACTGCATCTGTGGAGCTAAATTATGCATGAATCAAACTCTAAAAATCTAGCAATACTATGACTTTACACACTTACACCACTGACAGACTCAGAGGCACCAAAGTTACTCTGGTCCACAAAAACCCTTGTGTTACAGCCAGGCTCTTCCAGGTCAGGGCTGGGGCAGTGTGGTGAGGCAGTCCTTGGGGGAGAGCAGGTCCTGGAGTGAGCCCATGTCCCTGAGGAACTCTCCCAATCCAACCACACTGCTCCTGCACTACATCAACAGCACTGAACTGAAATTTGTCATTATACCCAAATTAGTCCATTACACAGTTAAGCCTCTCTTTCAGGAAGAAATGGTCATAATTCCCTTCCAGAACACTCTGTCTCTCCTTTAATTGGAGAGATGGAATCATTTCCAGACCCTACAGCTCAGCATTGCTGCAAACACACACCTGCACCAGCCTTCCCGCACAGGGAGCGGCTAGAAGGGACAAGCCGCAGTGCTGGGAGGTAGCTAAGTCTGCCTCTGGTCTTCAGTAAAACCATTCCTACGGGAGAAACATATGCATTACTGCTCCCCACCACCTCCAAAGACTACCCTCCCCATCGTCAGGTCTTGCAAAGACCCCTCTTTTCCTGGTGTTTAACAACCTTAGCCCAGAGCTCAAGGCCCGGCAGGAGCAGCAGCGAGTGGGGGAAGCAGCCTGTGTGTAGGGGGGCTCAGCCTTCAGCAGGCAGAACAGGCGGGGACCGGAGATCACCACAGCCGGTAGCACACGAGGAGGGGGCTGCATGTCGCAAGCATCAGCCAAGACGGCAGCAGCATTGTTCACACAGTGACAGGAAGGAAAGAACTAGACTGGACCAGTCCAGACTGGAACAAACCCCTCCTACTATCACCATTATTCACAACCCCCACCTTCCCCCCAGCACTGCTGCCTCCTGCATTTATCTAGGGAAGAATAGTGGGCAAGTGCAGTATTATCACAGCCAAAAATCCAGCAGCAGCCAGGGTGAGGCTGAAAGTGGGGGAGGACAGCCCCCTCAACTCACTCACTGCCACGCAGGAGCGCCAGCCACACATCTGATGGAGAGGGCTGGCAGGTCTAGTTGCTGCACTGGACACCACATAGGGATTTCACTCAGGGCAGCTATATTCGACCAGAGCTACACAATCAAATCCTGCTCGGTCACCAGAGACTGCTGCAGAGGTCTGAAACTCTGCACTTGTGCCTGCTGGTCGTGCAGGATCTGGCACTGCAGGAGATGCACTTCAGACTACCTCAGAAAACCTAAGCTTTTTTCCCTCTTCACAAACAGCCAGGGTCCCCCTAGCACAGACACAATGCTACTTGGGCTCAGACTGCCAACGAGGAAAGACTTGTTATCCCGTCTACTAACAAGCCGTAACATCCTCTTCAGTTACACCAGCTGCCCCATGGTCCTGCATTTGCACCACCCCCTTACACACGCATGACCCTCCTGCTCCCGTGCTGAACTGTGGCTCCCATGCAGCCAGTAACTGGCACCTCTGCTGACACCTCACCACTGTAACCAGTAAAGAGAGCCTCTGCTGACCTCTCACCAAACAAGGAACAGCACATACACTAAGGATACCTTGATAACCAGGCACACACGCTTTACATACACATACAGCTGGCAGCGGAGTAGGGACTGGACCCTCTTCTCCACATTTGCTAAAGTCACCAGTACAGCACTGAACAAGTGGAACACAAGCACCGGCAGAGGCAGTCAAGACAAGGAGGCCGAGCCTCAACCAGGAGGCTTCCAGAAGGACTGGCAGCACCAAGTCTGCAACTGCCACGTGAACAGGGTGACACTGTGCGTCCTTGAAATGACCAACAAACCCCTGGCAAAGAAAGTGGGCTGCTAACAGAAGGGAGGACTCCAGCGTGCGGGAAGTGGTGGGTACCCCCAGTGAGAAGGCGATCTGCCCTGTCATCGCAGTAGCCACCCCGGAAAGCGCCACTTGAGCAATGCCCCAGCAACTCGTGCTGTGCCCGACAGCCTGCGCCACAGTCCTGCCCGTCAGGGGGCCCGTCTGCCATGGCGGGGGCACGGGGAGCAACTGACAAGGGGAGCCCGGATGGACAGCCACGGCTCCACACGAACAACATGGCCTCTGCGAAGCCTGCGAACAGAGATGCCGCGGCCATGCCACCAGACCCGGCCACCCCGCAGCCTTTCACACCACTGCCGTCCCGGGCTCCGGGCGACTGTACCGGGGCAAGGGATCGCGCAGGGAGCCAGCGCCCATCGGCAGTTGCCACACGGCGAGGGGCCGGGATAGCCCCCACCTCCCCTCTCCTTGAGGGGTGCGGACACCTCTGGCTCCTCTCCAGGCCGGAGAACGCTGCGAGCAGCACCAACGCCCGACGGGGACTGGTCTCCCTCCTGCTGCGGGGCTCTGCCCGGCTTCTGCGGGGGAAGGCACCACGCAGCCCCCTCCGCAACGATCCGCCATGTTGAGGCGGCCGCCGAGCCCCGCTCCCGCCCAGCCGCTGGCCCCACCGCTCTCCCGCGGCGCTGGGGGCCGAAGGGGACCGTCGGTGCTGCCCTTGCCCCGGTGCGCGGCCTCCCCCGTCCCGCCTTGCCGCCTCGCCCAGGCACGACTGGCCGCCATGTTAGCGCGGCGCCCGCTGACCCCCGCCCGCCACCACCCTCCGGGCGGCCCCGGAGCTTGCTCGCACGGTCCCTCCTCGCCCCTCATCCCCCTGGGCCGAGGCCGCAGGAGGTTCGCGGCTCCGTCGCATCCCGCCGCTCTCCATCTGCCGCCGGCGCTGGCAGCCGGTGTCGCCCCACGCCGCCGCCGGGCGGAGAACGGGCAGCGACAAGAACCGGCCCCAGCCCCCTCCCCGCTCGCCCGAGCCCCGGTCCGGCGGGGAACCTCCGCAGCGATACTTACGTGAGATAACGGCCCAAAGGATTTGGTAAATCGTCTTCTCTTTTTAGGCGGAATTTTTAAAGAGGGATGTGGGAACCTACAGCAGAAATACAGGCGGCAGCAGCGGCGCCTTCCAGGGCCATAGGCTGCGGGGGCGGCCGGCGGGGGAAGCGCAGCGCGGCGCCGGGAGCAGCGGGCACAGGCGGAGAGAGACAGAGCCGGAGCGGGACCGGGGGCTGCGGTGGGGGCGGAAGCGGGAGCGTGGCCACAGGACTGCAGGACGAGCGGCGGGGCAAGGAGAAGGTGCTGCTGCCGGCAGCGCTTTTATAGAACAGGCGGGCGGGCGGGGCCTGGAGACGCGTCAGCGATCCGCGGGAGCGGGAGGGACCGCGGCTGGAACCGCCCCTAGACCCCTCTCCCGGGGCTGGGGGAACACCGGGACACCCGGAGCGTTGCCCCGGGGCCGGGCCCGTGGGACGAAGGGGCTGCGAGCGGTACCGGGGGAAGGACTTGGGAGTGCTGGTGGGTGACAGGCGGGATGGGAGCCGGCAGATGAGCTCCCAGCTCTGACGGCCACCCGTGCCCTGGGCTGCATCAGAGTATGGCCAAGGGTGGGGATCCTGCCCCACTGCTCTACTGAGAGACCCCCCTGCAGCGCTGCGTCCAGTTCTGGTCCTCCGCACAGGAAGGGCATTGATCTGTTCGAGTGAGGCCACAAAGACCATCAGAGGATTGGAGCATCTCTGCTCTAAGGAGAGGCTGAGAAAATTTGGGTTATTCAGCCCGGAGAAGAGAAGGCTCCAGGGAGACCTTATTGCAGCCTTTCAGTACACACAGGACATCTATAAGAAAGATGGAGATTGTTGTTTTAGCAGGGACTGTTGTGATAGAACAAGGGTAATAGTTTTAAACTAAAGAGGGGAGATTCAGACTGGAAATAACTGTTTTACCATGGGGTGGTGAAACAGTGAAACAGGTTGCACGCAAAAGTGGCAGAAACCACATCCCTGGAAACATTCCCAGTCAGGTTGGACAGAGCTCTGGGCAACCCTATTTAGTTGACAATGTCCCTGTTCACTGCAGAGTTGCCGGACTTGATGACCTTTAAAGGTCCCTCTCAGCCCAAAGCATTCTATGGTTCTGTGATAATAACTTGCATTGATTCACTGAGCATTGATGGTCACTGGAGGAGACTGAGCACTCCACATACATGGCAGCCCTAGTCTTTCATGAACTTCAGGCCTTCAAGTGTCCCTTAATGAGCCAAAGGACTTAACTGTCTCGTATATTTCAGAGTTTCACTGAAGCACTGAGACATCTTCAACACATTCTAACACCTTTACAATCCTCATAACTCCCTTGCGAGGAAGAGTGCCTCTGTTGCAAGTGGAAAAGAGCCACTCAGGGATCAGGTGGCTCAGTTAAAGGTTACAAAGCTGTTCCCTGGTGGAGCTGTGGATGAACCCTGAACTGCCAGCCCCAGACTGCCATGTTACCTTAACCAACCCACACCGGGCTGTTTTTCTAAAACTCATTCAAGTTGTCACAACTCTTTCCATATGCTAAAGTATGTAGATATGCAATTCACCAGAACCTACCAAAAGCTATGCTTATTCTGGAAAGTCATTCTCAGAGCACATCCATTTTCTTTCTAAAAGCTAAGTTAGCACAGTTTGGATTATATTTTTCAAACACAAAGCTAAGATTGTTGGGTTTTATAGCAGAGATAATTTAGAGAAGCAATTAATAGCTACACACCTATCATCTCTTCAGAAATGGGATGAGACCGAGTTGTGCAGGATGCAGCGATGGCATTTGTTTGCTCTTTTTAAAGATCATTTTAAATGAGGAAGAAGTGAACTGACAAATACATGCAGTCTCATTACAGTGTCTGTCATCTCTCCTGATAGCAGCACCAGCAGGTTATGGATGAAGTCAGTCAGAGTAGTCACACTGATTAGAAAGTCAGAAGATCTCTCACATACATTTGCAACAAACCCTGCACTGAGGACAGGACCCACTGGAGTGGTTTCCATTGCTGTTCTCTCAGGTTTTGTATTGCACCCTTCATCAGGGTGCTTGGTTGAGTTCGTTTGCCAGAATGCAAATGTGAGAGGAGAAATTAAAGTATATCAATAAACCCCCAAAACAAGCCAACTCAAACCAAAAAAGATGTAGAGAAATAGGAAGAGAGATTTGGGCAGAGCTTGTTCATGGCACAGTAAATGTGAATCATTAACAGGCAAAGAAAGGAGGAAGGGTTAGAGGAGAGGACAAAGGTTGTAGTGATACACACAAAGGAGCTGTAATCCAGAAAGCTGTCTTCTGTGGGAAGGTGGATTTTTAAAAACACATTCTTGGAAGGGATTTAAACTGGGAAAAAGACTTTACTAATTAGGAGGTGTTTAAGTGTGGCCAAAAAATGATCCAGCAGGAAAAAGGCAAAGACTAAATACTAGCTCTGTGTGGGACTATGTATTTTTACATACATTCATAGACATCTCCCCATGGTCACATCCAAAGATATCCCAGTGATATATAAATGACGTAACCTCATCTACATTCATCCTCCCAGAAGAGTTTCTGTTTGAATAGATAGGGGATGTTTTTAATATTCTCATCGGGAGCAAGAAAACAGATGGACTGTTTGAGAGGGGAGGACAGTCACGTAGGACAGGAAAAAGAGCTTCAGTTTGATGTGCAATTAATTGGGGGCACTGTCAGCTAATCTAAAAGTGGAGGGAGAGAGGGAGGATTTCCTGCTCGTGTGGCGGAAGCAAAACTTGAAAACAGCAACATAAACTTCATCCTCCCAAACCTACTGGAAAAAAACAAAGTGCAAAGAGTCCAGGAGAGTACAGGACTGAAATTTGTAGTCGCTGTGTAGAAAAAGAGAAAAAAATTGATAAATGATTTGTACAGCGTTTCCACTACTGCTGGTGGTGGAACACAGAGCTAGAACACTGCTGCAGCTTAATGTATTTGTCTTCTTAGCATACATAAACTAAACTTTTATATATATACACAAAAAAGCAGTCCGGGCAAAATGTACAAAAGCTAGCACAGCTAGATTTCTTTGTGCCTCATTAACATTTCTCAGTTCTAATACTCGGATTCCTAACCTTGTATGGCTCCATACACACATTTCATAGATTACTGGAGCAACAATTCACATTTTGTTCTCCAGAAATAAAAAGGCAGCAGAGCACAATACTCTTGTCCAGCCCTGAGTTCCCTTTACTTTCAGCTGTGAGGCACTTCTACCACATTTTCTTTTCAGCACAGTTCCCAGCCGGATGCGGTCAGAATCAGGTGTTATCCCTATGATACAGATAAACTAGAGCAGGAAAGACACTCTTCCTCACCTTGTCTTTTGGAGAGCAAAAAATGCTGTTAAGGCAACACGGCAGTTAGGAGCTTCAGATTCGTTTGGACAGATGTCTGAAGGCCGCATATCCCCATGACCTTCCTTGCTAATCCCAAGTATTTCCTCTCTTTATGTCTTCCTACAGTTACCTCTTCTCTCCTGTGGTACTCCCGTTTCCTCTCCCTCTCTGATGTACCCTCTATCACCAGGCATCAGCAGCAGGGTCAAATTCCGCTTCTGCAATGAGAGAATGAGATTATTTCCTCCTTCATCTTCTCTTCCTTTTCCCTCACTGCTGCCAACTCCCGCAAGCAGTCAGTGTTTTTTCTTGAAGCCTCAGGTGCAGGAACAACATGATTACACAGGAATTTTATCTTCCATTGAGAATAGAAGGTCCCTAGCTACTGGAAACAGCACCACAGAAGACAAATGCAAATAACAAGCCACCTTTGGATGCAAGGGAAAGGTGGCTTCAGTTTCTAAGCGCTTGAGCCTGACAATACAGTCCCTGTCCTCACTCCTCTTACACACAGCAGCACTTGATGCTAGGTATAGTCAACAATCCATGGCAGACCAGTCAGAACAGCCAGCCACCACAGAGGGAGGAAAGGACCAGTCCAAAATGCATTTTTGTCTGAGCTACTCAGGGCAGAAACACCCGTACATGGGGCAGAGGCATGAGACAAGGAAAACAAAGGCTGTAGCAGCTCAAATCCCTTTTCCTCACAATGCTGTAGAAATACTAAAGCTCCAACTGTCCTTCTTTGTAGTAAAATAACCTTGTGGAAGTAGTGTCAACCAATGCTTTGATCATCAGGGCTTTCTCATTGCTGCATAGTTTGGAGCTATCACTGTTCTTCTCCACTTGGCAGAAATGCTGTTAACCAGCTGGAGGAATGATTCATAATTACTAAAAGCCCAGAAGTGGTGAGAGGAAAGATGTCTCTGCCTTAACTCACATGGAGCGATCACCTCTCACCTATATTTACTGAACGGTTTCTTGGGTCAAAACAAGTGGGACAGAAATAAGGACCCAGCTTTCTAGCATGGGTTAGTTTGGTTTCACAAGAAGAGTGAGTTTAAGTGTAATTTCCACCACAAATAGTTACAAAACAGATCTCATACTCATGTTGAGTGGTTTACACAAAGCTAATGGTGACAGCAGCTCAGAGCACTCTGTAAAGTTATCACAGATAAGTAAAATTAAATTGGGGTTGTTTACAAAATCAAAGGTAGAAGGAAAAAGCAAGAGAGATTTAAGTGACACTTTAAGAGTATCCAACAATATAAACCACAATCTTCTTTCAGCCCAGTGCTAGAGTATTTTCACCTCCAAAAAGTCTTGACTGGATAGGCAGAAGACTCTAAACTAAGTAAAAGAAACTGTAAACTAAATAGCAGAGCTAATAAGTAAAGACTATTGAAGAGGATACTAAAGTATGAGTATTACTGGAAGAATCTAGACACCCCCATGCTACTCCACAGTAACCGGTAAAGAAAACTCAAATGTTTTAAGAATCTGCAACAGGATATGGACTTTTTACTGCTGGGATGTATGCCCAAATCCAGGCTGGGTTAGAAATGAGTTGGGCTTATTACATTCTAGATAGTGAGTTGGGTACTAATCACACCCATTCTAGTTCCTGCTATCCACACGTCATGGATCATCACTAAAAGCTGAAAGGTCAGGAGGCTGAGGGTTAGGTCTGCATGAATTCATCATTTCTCATTACAGGTATCTCTGGATCATAGGAGAGGCGTGGGCTTTCCCTCTGTGGAGAAATAGCAGGCGGTGGCTCCCAGAAGAGCGAACCAGTCAGCAGTGATAAGACTATATCGACTTTAAAACACAACAGTCCAAACACTGAAGTGGGATAAAGTGGGCTGTGTACCATGCAAGGAGATTAAAAATATGCCTATCATGTGCTGTTACTGGTGGTTACCAAATAGGGACATTCTTTTTTTATGAACTCTTTTCAAAATGAATGCTCTCTTTGTTGCTGTTTGTTGAATTTGCAAAGAGTTTTTGTTCCCAGATGTTTATTCTCAGTCCTGTAGCACTTGTGTAAATACTTTTCCCCTGATGTGGACCTAGCTCTATGCAATTATTAAGAGTATTTTCAGGCTGCTAGTTGTTCTTGTCAGTCACCCTTCCACTTTCTGAACATGCACATGTTCTTCTCATGACTTCTAGACAGAGTGTCCCCCGGCAGCCCTCAGTTTTGCTGGGAGGGTGTTTCATCAAGAGTCTTCAAGAGGAAGTCAGTCTTCAAGAGGAAGTCAGACTCTTCAAGAGAAAGATTTCCCGCTAACCCCCGGAGAAGCACTTGTCAACGTATTTCATCACTCTTCTAGTTCAGAGAGGTGGCAGTGATCTCCCCCTTGCCATCCAAGAGCAGCAAGAAGGAAAACGGTCTCTTAGGATTGCACTCCAGCATCATCTGAGATGCCTCTGAGTGCCTGCATTTTCTGTTTCACTGACAGTGCTGTCTCACACATTTCGGGGTTGAGAGAACCACAAGTGAAGGTGTTTTCATCCCACCAGGACAAAAGGGGCAGGAGTCTTAGACAAAACCCTAGCAAATCTTTTCACTGCTTTGGAAGCAAATGACAACACATTTTAAAAAACAACAACTCAACCCATTTAAGATGAATGCTGTTTACTCTGCTTGCATGAGCAGCGTTGGTAACCTTGGCAGGAGGAAGATGAGCAGAATGTGGCACCACTCCCTTCCTACTGCATCTGAATATTCTGTAACACAGATTTTTTCACTTAAAAGCTGACAGATCTTTTCAAAAAGAACTTTTTTTTTCTTTTTCCCCTCATAAAACACAGAGAACCCATCAATGATAGGCTGGCAGTAGTGACCAGCATATCATCTGCTCAGGATACTGTGTCAGGGCTATAGTGCTACTGCCAACCAGATTTGCAGAAGCAATAGGAAAATGAGCAAAGCAAAGCAAGCAGGGCTGGGTTATTTTCACTACCTCTTTTCCCCTGCAGTTCATCAAAATAGTCAGTAGGTTCTGGATCTGAGCAGCTTGAAATGCAAGTGAACGCTGGACATGAACAGAGCACCAGGCAACACTGGGACAGTGCCTTTTGGTTAGTACCTGATCCTCTTTGTCATGCCCTGTTTCAGCAGCAAGAATGTAGTGCCCAGTTGCAACCTCAAACCAGAACACATACATGCTAATCCAAAACATCTCAGCTAGTGTGAACATCTCCAAAACCCCAAGGCAAGGCCCCAAGGAAGACATTGTGTGGGCCAATGAGGTCACATGCATCTGGGAAGCCTAGAGAGATGTTGAGTTGACCTCAGCCTTTTTTCCCCAACAGTTCTCAGGGATCCAAACCCTCTCCCACCCACAGCATCCAGCCAGGGCTATGTCTGTACTGCTTATCCTCCTGCAGAGAGCTCCCAGGGCAGCAAACTGACCAGCCACTGCAAGAAGAGAAATGGTCTTACTTAAGTTGCTAGTACTGATACCAGTAACCACACTGCAGTGGCTGCTCCCTGCTTACTTACACTGCATCTGCTCATGAAAAACACCACTAAAACTAGCCTTGGGCACTAACTTTGCCTGGTGCTACAAGATTTGATTTGGCATCCAAATAAAATCTTTCTAATAAAAACCAGCACAGGGGGGTTTGTTAGAGGCAGTTTTTCAAAGAGGCAGATAATGGCTGTTAATTCTTGACAATAAATAAATAAATAAATAAATAAATAAAATGTTCTAATTAAATATCATTTTCTTGCATAATTTAGAATTTGTTTCCCCTCTTCTCCACTGCCTGGATATGTGGGGTGGGGACCCAGCACAGCATCTGAGAAGTTGATGCAGTGCTACGGCTGAGCTAGATGCCCACATCAGCTCAGGTGCCAGTGGAGCTTGAGGGAGAGATGGCTGTGCAAGAGTCATCCACTGTAGGAAAGATGCTTAGAAAAGTGTTTGTGTACTGAAGGTTTCCACCTCCCAGACAGTCCTGTACTCAGGGCATCCCAATAAGTTTTCTGCGGGGCTTTGGGCTTAGCTTTACCCTGAGAAGCCAAGGAAATGTTTACCATTTGCTGTAATGAAGCAGAGTTTCAATGAATGGTTCTAATAATACATAGGGACTGTGTTTCTGGGATTTCACCACATGTAAACACAATCATAAGCCTAATCGACGTCAATGACTTTCATTTAATTCTCAGACAAAGTTTGTTTTTAAATACCACACCAGATTTGACACGGCCAATGATAAATGGAATGCAATTAGTTCTACTCTTTGCTTTGATGACATGCTAAAATATTTCTTACTACAGACTATTTATTATCCAAAGCTACAAAGCTAATGGTTATACTCTTGCATTTTAAAAGTAATAGATCTTAAACCGTGGCAAACTGATAAGTTTCAAATTGAGATATTAGAGGCTAGGAAAAAAGTCTTTCCATGAATAAGTGTCATCTATAAATCCTTGTCAATGCCCAAGCCATCGTTTTCACAAGCAAATCTTAAACTATAAGAATTTTGTATGTACTTCTCATCATTGCATAAATAAAACACCCTTAATTATGCTGCCTCTTAGTAATTTATGGTCAATAAATATGTAATCTTAGGGAAAATGTCTGAATTTCAATGGGTTTAGGGCATTTTTAATATAGCGCCTCTTCTAGTTGTTAATAAGATACTTACGATTTTTTTTCCTGAAATTGATCCTGGGCTTATAATGGAAATTGCAAATTAATGAAGAGAGTGTAGTCACTGAGAATACAAATATTTGATCTGCGAGTTGTTAGCCCTGATACTGCAGTGTTATTTGCCATGGAGCTTGCTCAGCTGCTCTGCACTCTGAATTTCCATTATCACCCCTTTCCTTCAGTACATGACTTCCTAATGTGGTGAAAGCTGCAGAATTCCAGCTGAAGAATGTAAATACCTGACAAAATAAAAAACTGGAAACAGGTAGCAGCAGAGCACCTGATCCCCAAAATCCTTTTGCTTTGTCTGAAAGCAAAAGTGCCTGGATTTCAGGAAAAATTACTTGTCTAAATCTTGCTTTTCTGTGAAGTATTAAAACTACCTTGTCAGTGTCAGGCTTTGATTTTTCAATGTCTGATGGACTTCCGTTGTGGCAAACGCAGGGCACACATCAAATACCAGATCTCCAAGACTCTGGAAAGGCTTTCTGTAGAGTTAGTCACTACAGCACAAAGAGTGTTTTCATTCTGAAGTGTCACACTACACTGTCAGCCTCAAAATTGTTTTAAAAAAGGAAGAGGAACACAAAATTACCACAGGGACTTTAAAAATTCAACTGTAAGATTGATTTTAAAAAATTCTTCATATTTTGCACTCAGAATCAAATTCCTCCAATCATCGAAGGACTTGTCTGTCCCACCATTATTCGTTTTATTCCAAGTTTCAAAATAATTCATGCGCTGCAAATTCTGTTTGTTATTTAGAGAAGATTCTTTCCTTCCATAATGTCAGAGGTTACAGAACAGAACATTTCATTCCTCTTTCTGTGGTTACCTCAATAATAACAAGCCAGGCCCTGAGCCATCTACACTGGGCTGCTCTGCCCCAGTTACCCCCACACGCATGCATCTGCCCTTCCCAAACTCCCCTTGCTCTCCCAGTCCTTCCTGTCCTCCCTTCTGCTTGCACCTGGCTGCAACCTCACCAGGTACCTCTCTGAGCCTTACATTCTTCTGCAGTTTCCATAATATTTATTCTTTCTTCAGTTTATCTAACTCCACAGGGATTTTCTCCTCTTCCTAGTACCTTCCCCCATTGTCTGAGGTCTCTGTTTTCTTGCTCCCTGTTTGTTCAGGGGACTCTTCTCAACAGTCTGATTCCCCTGACCATGATAGGAAGCGGTGATCACTGAGGATGAAGGCAAACTCAAAAAAACCCCATACCAGTGTTTCATAATGAACAATTGCAACACCTGAAACACCATATTGTTCTCAGTAAAACCATACAAATTACCAATATGGGTTGTGCCTTATGACAAGGACTATGTGGAAATGAAAATCTTAGTAATGTTTCCAGAGGAGAAGAAAAAACAAGGTTAGACATTGAAATGCCATTCTGATGCCCACACAATATGTTTATAAAGCTGTTCGCCTTACATAAAACCAGTAACCACAACAGGGAGATTTGACACAGACAATCCCACTTGAAGGACTGCAGCTAAGGGGGTTTGGTACCCTTTACTCCAAAGTTCTGTCTCATTATTGTCTCTGTAACACATCTGCTTTCTGAATTCTGATCAGGAGAATATTCACATCATCTAGATGACATCTTGTCTCCTGACAGCATTTTGTCTGGGATAACTTTTCCTTGAGATTCTCCAGCCAGACAAAAGAGCTCTCAACAAACTGCATGACTGGACCAGGGCTGCCTAGAAGAGCAGTTCTGTGCCTCAGATCTCCCCAGTATGTGTTCATCACTGCTGCAAAATGTATGAAGAGTTTTGACAGATGGCACACAACTTCTAAACTTCAGTTTTCCAACAGAAATACCAGAAAGTGGCAGACAGCTGCTTCTTTTCCAGTTTAAGGGACAGCAGTCTATCCTTGCAGCAAAGGCAATCCATCACACTCACTGCACCTTCCCCTTCAGCTCCGATCAGATATGATTTTAGCACTCCAAAGTCTCTGCATTTCTCCAGGGTAGCACCTGTCCTCTCTAGGGAATCATGTTAAAAGTCCCACCCACAGCAGATCTTGTCCTCAGCTTTTTCTTCCAAGTAAAAAAGCATTTGTTTAGCAAATAGGGTCTTTGTCTTTTGGTGGGAGGGCACTGGGTAAAACTTGCATTCTGCTCATCATTTTCTTTTCTACTGCAGAGTGGCTTTTTCACTGAAACAAGGAACCAGCAGGAGCTCAGCAACCATCTGTTCTGTTTAGTCCGACAGCAACGGCTTGGACCAGCCACAGCATGCACTGCCTCCACCCTGGTTGGCCCTTGGCAGGCTTCTGCAGGCAAAGGGTGCTAGAGGATATGGGGAGAACCTGGGGCTGTGGAGAATGAGTGAGACAAAGATGGGTTAAGGTGAGCTGGGATTTCTGCAGCATGAAAAATCAGACACAATTTGTGGGAAGCAAACATTGTTATTGCTGCTGTCCATGGAGCAAATTATCTTCCTACAATGCCTTAAGTGAGCTTCTAGGGGACCGTGACAGCAGAGTCCGATACGGGAGATTTAAATCGCGTGTTCACGTGACATCCTTAAAGACCCAGTGAGTGAAATATAACATAAAGATAATAACAAAGTGCTGCAGTGAAATCCCTGAGGACACTGCTGAGAAAGCCCATAGCTCTGCTTCCCGCAAGACAGGTGCTGATTTCTTCCAATGGCAGTACCAAACCACCACTGCAGCTGCCTGCGTTAGCGTGAGCTGCCAGCTGCACGATACCATTAGCATTCCTCATCAGCCACGGCTTATGTCTCTCTCTGTGCACAACGTTGGAAAACCAGGTCATTCTCTTGGCTCATCCTCCTCTGATAACTCCTCTTTTCTTCCACTGCTGGGAAGCTGGGGAGGGTGTAATTAGTCTGCAATAATGCTCAGCTCGACGTGCCACTGCTTTTGGCTCCAGCCACAACTGAAGTTTTCACATAGTTTGCATGCCCCTCTAATAGGGGGGGATCTTGAGACAAATTTGAGTGGTGCCCATTTTCCTTGTTTTGTAATGATTCAGCTGATATTTTTCAAAGGCCGCAAAGAACACTAATGACATGTGAAGCTTCCAGTTCTTGCGGAACAGAGAATAAACGAATGAGATTCCAATGAAAATACAAAGCAATATCTCAACTGGTGCTGCAAGGCTCACAATGAGCAACCCGACATCATGCCCTCAAGCACAAAAACTGCCCAAAGTTGTATTTAACTGCTTGGGGTTTGCAAACAGATCAGAATCCTGATATTCCAAGGAAACCATAGGGAAAAATAAAAAGGAAAAGTCAACCCAACAAAATAAAACCCACTAAAAATAAAAAGTCAACCCAATCCCCAGATCAGAAGTTCAGGTTTTCAAAATGTAACAGTGAAAATGATGACTTTTAAACCTGCGAGGAATAAATGTTGAGCAGTCTGTATGCAGAGTGGTACAGAGACATAAATCAACAAACTTTGCCAAAGGTCAAGTAATTTTCATGCTGTGGGTAAATACATAACATTGATGCCCGTGAAGAATTATCTGGATGGTACAGTGGAGTTTGGGTATTGTCAGAATAACCATATCAGTAATTAAAGCTGCTTCAATGTGCTCGAGTGATGCTCCGAAAGTGTCACTTGATGGTAGTCACAGCATCAACTGAAGCAGCTAAGCCTTGAGAGGAGGAGCTCTGAGCTACAGAGGCTCCTTGCCAGGAACACGCTTAGAATCTGACATGCTGAAACGCTATTAAAAATAACATGATTTAAATAATAATTAAAAAACCACTTGCAATATTAGTATCTGCTACAATAATTGCAAAATCAACCAAATTATATGCAGTACTTCAGAATATATAATATGAAGCAGAAGACACATTAACAGTCATTCGTGTCTCCTCATCACCAGGTGAGATCTTTGGAAAGAAGTGCATGGAGTTTCAAGGGAGTATATTGTGTTTTGTAAACCTTCAGAGGCTGGAAAAGATAAGAGGCATCTTGGAATTACAGTTGGAATCGATGACACCAGGAACATTTTATTCCTCTTGTGCAGTGATTGGTACAAGTTGCTCAAATCTCTGCATACAAATGGGGATCTGTTCATTAAATCAGGTGAAAGTTATAGCTCACTGCAGGGAAAATACCAATGAGGACATTTTGCAGATTATCTTAGTAGAAATAGGATCACAGAATCACAGAATGTATTGGGTTGGAAGGGACCCCCAAAGGTCACCTAGTCCAACCCCCCTGCAACAGGCAGGGACATCTCTAAGTAGAATGGATAGCTCAGAGCCCCTTTCAAGCCTGACCCTGAATGTCTCCAGGGATCACAAATGCTTGTGCTGCTGAAGTGAGAGAAACTTTGTCCAAACAATTTGTACTCAGACACAGCTGATCCAAGCTGCCCAAATTCAGCAGAATATTTTTACAGAAACTTCAGATATGTTAATTTTCTCACCGCAATTCTTGGAACGGTATTTGGCCCCAAAGTTTGAACAGCTGTTAAGCTTTTCATAGCAGCTTCAGGTATCATAGAAGCCCAAGTTCAAGGGGTACTTCAGATATGTGGAGCTAACTGCAGATATTTTTGTCTTATTTTCCAGCTTCACCTCTTGCAAGGTTACAAATAGATTCTGAAGAAATAACTCCATTTGGTAAGTCCATTGACATATTTCCTGAAGGGGATAATTTAATAAAATCTATTTCAGAGGTATCACAATCAGTACCAATGTGATAGTAATGACCATCTCCATCTTCTGTGTTGAATGAAAGTATTGCTTTGGTTCACCATGGGGCAATTGGAATTTCACACAAATACAAGTTCAATGCTGAGGACTTAGTGGTTACAGATGATGCACAAAGAATTAATTCAAAGAACCCCTTCTTTGTATCTTTTCCAGATCCAAACCTTGAATGTTAATTGTGCTTAAAGTGTCATTTGCAAGAAAGAGCATTTTACCACGAGTGGGATTTTCTTATCTATTGCAAAAAGAGAGATAATGGAAGTTCTTTCATACCTTTATGCCCAGATTCTTGCAGCCTAATATTGTGGTTCTTTGGTGATATTTAGACTGAGTACATATGAGCAGTATAATCATTGGATTTCTTTGTCCTGCAGTTACCGAGCTGTTAGGAAGAAACCTAAAGATTGCAATTACCTCCTCGCCTGACACAAATGGTGCCTTCTTCATCACTAGAGTTAAGTACCCTCCAGTCAGATCTTGTATGAAAGGTATTGTGTGTAAAAAGCCTCATCTAGGAAAACACTCTGCAAATAAAAAAAATACAAGCCACATTTTATTAGATGTTTTACTACACATCTTCCAAGGGAGAACGAAGTGACAACAGCAGAGGAAGCAAATTGTAAAAATCTGACCAGCCAGCATAACACACACTTGGAGGACAGCTTGAGCTTGCAAATTAGCTTCTTTATTTGTTCTTCTCCAACAGATGACACTACTACTGCGTGGGAAATGAGCAACATTGTCTGGTATTGTGTGTATGATTAAAAGCTAAGAGAAAAAGCCTAAGTCCTCTTCTTACTTCTTGCACACAGTAATGTTAAAGTTTTCATGAGTTGTTGCACTAATGTTCTTGTCGTCATGTATTGGGAGATGGGAAAGTAGAGAACACTAGAAACAGAATCACAGTTTCCTGAGTTAGGAGGGATCCATGAGGATCATTGAATCGAACTCCTGACTCCACATAGGGTAACTTAAAAATTAAACTCTAAAACTCTTGTCCAAATCTAAAACTCTAAAACTGTTGTCCAAATGCTTCTTGACCACTGTGAGGCTTGGGGCCATGACCACTTCCTTAAGGACCTTGTTCCAATATGATCTCTGGGAATACAGCCTGAAAGCCATGCAAAGAGACCTTTTGTTGACAGGACTGTCATGGAGAGCACAAACCTTTGCTGTGGTTGTGCAATTGTGTTGCAAGGGCAGGAGAGGATAATAGTTAAGTAGAAGAAGTCGGTCTGTGGGACTAAATTGAAGCCCCAGGCTCTGAACACAAGCCAGCACAGTGCAACTGTTCAAGGAGAAGACTTTGCTTCGAAGCTGGTAGCGGCATTACCAGGCTAACACCTGCAGTTGTTGGATTTGGCTCAGAAGGTTTGGCTCCAGCACCTCTGGCCTATTAATGCTATGCAGTGCAATATATTACAAATAAAACACAGGTCAGTGTGAGTTCTTAGTCCTGCTGGTGACGAGGGATTCTTCCCATGGTGTCATCCATGCTGGCATCTTTTATAGGAAGAATGCTTCTAGAGTGTTCACAAATAAGCTTTCAAACTAGAATATAAACCAGTTGCTGCATATTTGTGTTACAGGCTACAAACGAGGGCTTCCTCCAGGAGCCCAGCTTCTCCAGCACCACCATAAACTACTATAAGCTCCGACCTATGCTTCGTGGACCGTGCCTGATTCTGAAAAAAAAATATTGTAGCTACTCTTTCAGAAGATTACTGAAATTGTTTTTAAATGCCATCCCAAAATACTTACGTGACACGGTCCTGAAACATACACGGCTAGTACAAGCTGGATTTTGAAGCACAGGACAATTTGTGTATTTGTTTTTAACAGTGAAGTTTATTTAGACCAGCCCTTGTAAGTTCATAGCCAATCCTTCAAGGACAACCTAGCCCTTACAGAACAAGTGATCACAAATTGCTATGCATTTTTCCTATGAAATTAAGGTCTCTTTAATATTCCTCAAAGTGTCTTTAATGTTCAGTGATGTGGAAATCACAGGAAGGCAGACATGGAGACAGCACTGGAGCTGTTCATCCTGCAGAAACCTTGTGATGCTTTTGATTAGGTTGTGTTATAACACGGACAGTTCCAATCTTTACTTTTATCTCTCCTACTAAGTCACTTCCAGGGCATCAGAGGACACGATATATGGAGCAGGACTGACGCAGTGTAGGCTCTTGCAAGCCCCAAATGTACAGGGAGCTGTGGCTCAGCCTCCTCTATCCTGGTGCACTGCACTGGAGCTTACTACAGCTTTCCATCTTAACGGGGTTCAAAGAAAGGCCAAACCAAAACCCAAAGCAAACAAACAAGCCCTAAGTGCCCCTACAAGCTTATCAGCACAGTTGAAGCTTTTCTTTAATTTCTCATTTGCTTGTTTGTGCAAAGAAATCTGCAGACACTTAACAGGCTTTGGCATTGTGTGAGCCTCCCCGCACCAGCAACTAGGTCAAGCAGCAGGGTAAAGCACTGTACGTGTGTGAGGCTCCCTCAGCTCAGCTGGTGCCTGTTGATTATATTTTGGGAATTAGCTAGGTAGAAGAGAATGTCCTCCGGGGCATGTGCTACCCTGAAACTTTATCCGTTTGCAGGAGTCATTTGAAACCTCTTCTTGGCCCCAGCTGAAAAGGGTGCTAAATCCCCGGCAGCTAAAACAAGACTGAAACAGTGGGAAAGTTCAGGGGTTTCTCTTCTCCTACGCTCTCCCCAGCACGTGTAACTATCCAGTAATAAGTCACAGCACCCTGCGCTATACTTGTGCTGTGTTCAGAAAGGATCAGCTTTCCACGGCAATGCGGATAACTCGAGTACCACAAAACTGAGAGGACAAAGACCTAGGAGATTCTCGCTAGGACTACTTCTATTTGCCGTACGAACATAATTTGTGTCACTGCTTTAGGCAAAGACAAAATAAAACTGCAAAGCTGACAGCTACCCTTACGTCTAGGCAGGCAGAACGCTCCATCCTGCCAAAGCGTGGGTTTGCCTGCTCCCTCTCTAGCAGAGCTGCCTCTGTTGTAGTGCCATCAGTGTGGAAACACTGCTGCAAGAACATATTTTTGGCCAACACTCAGAAACCCTTGCCAGCCCTCTGCAGAGCCTGAGAGACCTTTTACGCTGTGATCTTGCATTTAAGGAGAAAGTCCTCACTGGATAGATGATTTCCACATCACTCTCAGAGCTCAATTATTTGGAGAACCTGTAAATGAAAAAAACACCCCACTACCAATGAATAAAACTGACAGCTCTGCAGAGTCCCACCTGAGACAGGCTATTGCTCTAAAAGGTAAAGAATTAGACCACTACAGCCTTCCAGACTCACCCATATAATAAAATTCTCCTTGAACCAGTATGCCAGCAAATGCAGAGCTGACAAATGGAGGGACGTTTCTGTCCTTTTGTCTCCATTTTTGATCACTTAAACCCTAATCTTCCGTATTTCCCAGGATCTATGACATTGGAGGCAAGTAATCTCTCCACAAACCTCTCTGCCCCGATTTTTGCCCTGTGCTCAGCCACCTCTACACACCTCATGACAGCACATAATCCTATTTCAGGTAGTATAGAGCCAAGGGGGCTTAAAGGAGGCTCCCAGCTACTAGATGTCACCGATGGCAAAAGCTGTGTAGGAGTCAGTAAGGACATGAATACTAACCCGAGTGTTTACATTTACAGCTGTTTGAAATGTTAGAAGCAGTCAAGATTTACCCCAGCCCTCAGATAATCAAGATTAGGACATTTCTTGCCCCTTTGTCTGGTGACCGCTGTCAGGGAAAGGATATAGGACTCAGGAGCTCTGCAGCTAACATAGCATAACAGCTGCTGTTACATGCTCTCCTGGTTTGAGTTAGAACAGCACTCGTTCTGTTCAGTGATTTTACTTTTCAGCTCAGTCTGTTCTAACTAACTGCACACCCTGAAGCTGACAGTGTATTTGTGCAGACAGAGGCTGCTTCTACAGGTGGTAACTCCTGATGTTTACAGTCATTCCCAGGGCTGGGTGTGCAGAAAGGCTCTTGCTTACACTTGCTCCTGTGAGGACCAAGGTCAATCTCGTGTGCCACGTTGGGCACACATGAGTAAGTGAGAGGCTGCATCAGCAGGAAGGAGGGGACAGGACAGACGGCCCTACACTGACCAACAAGGTGCTGCATCCCATAGACATAATGTGGGGTACAAAGCTGAGAGATCACAAAGATCAGCCTTTCTCTTTTGCCCTCTTCCTTCTTGCTTACTTCCCTCTTTGCCTCCCTTCTTCAAAGGCTGTGTACAAGGGGGACTCTGGACATTATACCTTCAATTCCAATCCCTGCATTCCTGAATTCAGTTCCTGTGTCTGGTTCCTGTCTGCTGCTGAGTCTGGTCAGGGACTTCCCCAGCATCTGCATCAGTGGTGATGGTGATGTAATTGCCAGGAGAGGGGTTTGGTTCGGTATTGTTTTTCTATATATTTTATGTTATCACTGTTTTCATTACAGCTGTTGTAGTTGTCTTTTCAAATCCATAATTCTCTCTCCCTTATTCTCTTTCTCTTATCCCTTTGAGGATGAAGAGGAGCTAAAAGAGAGCAGCTGTCATTCATCTTGTGGCCAGCCCAGCCTCAGTCCATGGCACATGGATGTCACATTAAAACTTCATGTGACTTTCTAATGGCTGTAGCCTTGGTGACAGTGGCATTTCTTGCAAGCAATTTCCTGTGTACACTTGTATATTTCACTTCTTGTTTAAATTCACGAGTAACTTGGAAGTGGAAATCAAACAAATGGTAAATCTAGTGAACAAACCACCTAGTGACTGGATGCAAGGTGAGGACTCCCAGGAGTGTTTGTTCACTGCCCTTTAAAAGCAGACAAATACCTTAGAATACAGGTATGCTATGGCCTTGGATGTATGTTAATCCTCAATCATAATTATCCCTGCACATTTCCTTTCTGCAAAGGGATATCTCTAAGAAATCTATTTGCATATATATTTGAATCCCCTGTAAAAATAACCTGCTCTGAGTATCAAAAAGTCACCATTTAATAATAACCGCACGAGCAGAAACATCCAGCAGTCTGTGTACATCAACTTGGCAAAGGTCTTATCAACTATTAGATCTCACTCCAGTACCCAGGTTTCCCTGCAAGCACCAGCTCTTATCAGCTCACAAAATCTGGATTAATCCGTCGGCCCGGCGGCATGACATTAACACCAATGGGATGTGTGAGCTGCCGAGGCAGAAGGTTTCTCTGCAAACGCAGCAAGCCAGCCGTGGTGTTGCAATGCTTCCTAAAGGATTGTGAGAGCCTGTGACACTACATGGGTTTCCATTTGGCTGCTGCAGCAAAGGGATCTGCATGTTCATTACAGGAAAAAAACGATGGGCTGTGCAGAAAAACTCCAAGGTTCAGACCACGAAGCACAGGACCATGCCCTGCTGCTTCTGCCTGGCCAGCCATTGCTCAGCTGTGTTTTCTTCACTCAGACACAAGACCCATTTCATCGCAGAGATGTGAATAGTTTACTTTTATCACAAACAAGCTAACATGGCAAAGCAAGTTGATATGTTTGTGTGTACCTCAAAGACACTGATCCTGGCTTGCTGGACATCTCCTGAGGCTGATGCAGAGCTGGATCACCAAGGGAGGTACAGATATACCTGTGTGTATGCCCAGCAGTGGCTGGCTATGGAGAAAAGGGAAGGTAGGAGAGCTGAACCATCCCACAGAATTGCTTGATGGTCTTTCTTGGCCCCTTCCCTTCTCTGCTTCTCACTCCTACCACTGGCTTGCTGCAAAAAACACGTCTCCTCAGGCCGACAGCTGTGGGCCAGGCATTCGTATTCCTACATGACTGGAAGCTGTGGATGCTGCAGACATTGGGAAGCTCTACGCAATCTCTCCATACCCTAGGACATACCTATAATGGAAAAAATACCCTACCAGATAAATTTTACAATGTGAGATTTTAATAGTGAGATTTTTTGTAGTTTAAGTGATTCAGACAAGGTCTTGTATTCTCTCTTTCTCCCATGTCTGTAAAAAGGTTTCCCATTTCTGTTCAACACATTTATTTGTGTGTGAAGCCCTGGGATGAAAAGCACCGAGCCCCAAGTGTTCTTGCTGTGCTTGTTATGATGACACATCCCAACTGATTCGTGCTGTCTGCAGAGAGCCAAAGGGACACAGACCTCCACTTCTCTCCCTGAGGCTGCAGACTTCAGCCCCATTCCACAACCCTCTCACTCCTGTTTCATCTCACCTTGTGCTGGCTTGGAGCAGGGAATCAGGGCAGGGACACTCAGAAGTCTTTTTCAACATAAATTATTCAGCACTTCTCTCTAGATACGAGTGGGCTTCAGCTGTTGTTTCTCTAACAATGTTATTTGTTATTTAAAATATATTATTATTCACCCTTCTACATCTCCCTTCTCACCTGCAATATGTCAGGCACTACCTCCTGTGAAACTCGTAACTGCATCTGCCAAATGTGGCTGTTTGCCATCCAAGCTGTGCTTTAGGCAAGAAAAGGTGCCTCCTCATCTTACAGCTGCCTCAAAGTCATGTAACAACAGTTCCAGCTATCACTCCTTTTCTCAATGTGCCTCCAGAGCATTGTGTTTCATATTGTATTTCCCAAATCCATGGAATTCAGTGCAAGATCATGTCTGTCTCCATTATTTAGTTAAAATACAGCTGATCCAGTTACTAATTCCCCTAAGCAGAATGAACGTGATTAGAAGGAATTTGACACGGAAGAATCTATTACATTATTTAATCTAAGTCCAGAAGAGACCAGTAAAAACAGAGATGTTAAATATTTTCAGCCGCGTAACAAGCAAAGGGCAAAATGCTGCAAAGGCTGGTGATGGAATTAACTGAAAGGAATTTATTGTGTTTCTGTGTTTCAGGTGTGAGACAGAATAAAATGCACTGCTTGTCTGAACTCTGGAACACCCTTGGAGGATAGACTCAAAGATAAAACATCCAAAATGGCACTGGTGGGTGATCGATTACCCTCAGATAAGGAGTACGTGCTACATACACTCCAGTGCTTCCTGGGAGGTCATTTCCTTCTGGTAAAGGAATGAGCATCTTTCCAACAAGCAATGTTTTACTGAGAGAAAATGGCTTGTCCGGACTTCCAAATTCTGCCATGAACACGCAGTAGCTCACCTTTAAAACAGTCTTTTCAACCACACCTTGGTTAGTACACAGTGCTAACCCTCTAGCCTGGCTGCGTTCCAGGTCTTCTTCTCATGGGAAAAATGAATACAGTGCTACACAGCAGTAAAAAATCAGACCTGAGGTGACATGGCCTGCAACTGTTAGCAGGTTGGATGATATGAATGTTCATTTATCTGGACCTTGCTGCTAAAATTCCCCACCTGCACATAACCACAGTGCAGTTTCACTGGGCTTAAACTGCATCCCCAGAGCGTAATCCTGTTCTGTACATTCAATGAGAGCTTTGCTGCTCAGCTAGTCTGGATACATCCCACTTCATATTTCTTCAAACACAGCAGAGCCAATAGCCATCTCCTAGATGCAACCAGCATTTTCAAAACCAGTCTTCGTTTCCATGTCTCACTTAACTACTGCCCGCTTCAGAGTTTGCTTGTCACCTTAACTTTATCCTTATCTTAGAGGAACTTGGCCACCTGGGCATCTTCAGCTTGTACCAAGAGTTTCCAATTTACTGCCTGGATTTTAGTGCTTCTCTAGCTCATCTGCCCATTGGTAAAAAAACCCCACTGTGAAAAGAGAGGGAATCATTTCCACTGTCACTTGGGGAATACAAAGATGTAAACTTACCAGCAGGTAAGTAACTGCCCTTCTGGCAAATCAGAAATAAACAGGGTATGATATATGTCACATAGCCCATGAGGTCACCCTGGAGGTCTGCTGGGCAAAATGAGGCTTCAGCCCCCAGGAACACAGGGTGGAATACTAGCTTTGCTGCGTGTCTGCAAGGAGCCAGACATCATTTCCAGACTGTGAGAAACCAGGGCAGAACTAGAAGCCCAAGATGAGCTGTACTAACATTGCCCTCTGTCAGAAATTTAAAGCAAAGACAGACGTTTTATATTTGGCAGATACTTTTCTTGTAGTTAGCATAAGAAACATGTAACACCATATACACCATAAACACACAACCTTATTTCTGTGGGGACATGATTCAGTGGAAGTGCTGCGTGAATCAGCTGTACGGCTCAGTGCTCTCACCCCTTCTCCCACCATCTCTCTCCTTCCAAGTGCTGGCACATTTACAGCCATTGAGTAGATCAGGTGAAGAACCGATTCAACTGAAAAATTATGGGATGAGGTGGAAAAACGGTTGGTTTTCAGCCCATAAGTCCACTGTGTAGCCACAAACTGCTTGTGCTAGTGTAGCACTGGGCAAAAGGGATGGTAAAACAGGGTAGGAGCAGCAGGTGAGGACCCAGAATGGAGAGAATGATCCCACAAGCTGGTTCTGATGTCAAAGTTTCTTATCAAACTGTGCCCTAAAACCTTCTCTAATAGAATGCTATTAAGGGGCAAATATTTGGCCAGGATTCTAACCGGAGGATTTGAGTGAGAGGAAACTTGACAAACTAAGACAATACAGTAAACTAGTCAAACTGCTTTGAAAAAGTAATTTTTAAAGGAAACATCTCTGTGACAGTTACATAGGAGTGAGACCGGGCTTTTCTTTTTCCTGTCAAAACCACCGTGGTTGTAGCCTGTATTATCTCTACTCTAGTCAGCAGCTTCTGTGGTCAGAGGTGTCATCTCCAAAGGCACAGAGTCCTGCTCAGTTAAACCAAGCTGTAGCAGTCAGTATTTTCTTGTCACTCTATTTTCACAGTCTTTCATAAATGTTAACTTGCCAATCCGTTATTGCTCTTACAGCTGTCATTATAATTCACTTCCATTCTCCAGAACATACAGACACTTGATTGATTTAAATGTTATCATATGATACTAAAATTACCTAAATGGAATTTCAATCCAGTGAAGATTCACAGTGGAGCTCAGAAGTTTAACTCCAGCAAAGTGACATGTGGCATCAGTGGTGTCCACAGAGCTTATTCATGGCTGCTCCCTCTAGCTCCAAAAGCTTCTGACCACCCTGCTCACAGACCCCACTGGGCTGTGAGAATTACAGAATCACAGAATTATTGAGGCTTAAAAGACCTCTAAGATGAAGTCCAGTCTATGACCTAACATCACCACATCAGTCAGATCATGGCACTAAGGGCCACATCCACTCTATCCTCAAATACCTCCAGGGATGGGGACTCCACCACCTCCCTGGGCAGACCATTCCAGGGTCTGATCCCTTTCCATGAGGAAGGGCTTCCTAACATCCAACCTAACCCTCCCTTGGTGTGGCTTCAGGTCCTGCTTTCTTGTCCTGTCGCTAGTTGCCTGGGAGAGGAGCCCAACTTCCACCTGTTAACAACCTCCCTTCAGGTAGTTATAGAATCACAGAATCATTAGGGATTGGAAGGGACCTCAAAAGATCATCTAGTCCAATCCCCCTGCCATAGCAGGATCACCTAGACC
>JAOXOE010000343.1:39625832-39664166 GCA_028565055.1 Phoeniculus purpureus
TTGGTTTATTTGGATTTAGGTTGGACTGGATGATCTTTAAGGTCTTTTGCAACCTTATCATTACTGTGATACTGTGATACTGTGGTAAAAGGCACCAGACCAATTCACTTGATTTCAGTTTTTTTCTCATGCCAAGGTCTTGCAGTGAACAGAGACTAAACTGATATCCTGATACTGATCTATTGACTTGGACCACAGGGATCCAGATGTGAATGCAGACTCAAGCATCATTTATTGCCCTGGCCCTCTCCAGGGCCTGGCACAGAAAGGCCCTTCTCCACTTAACCTAATAGAGATAACACAACCATGATCATATTGTCCTGCACATTCAGATGGAGATAAAGTCCTAGGATTCAAGAATATTGCACAGGATGCATCCTGTTGGCAATGTAACTCAGCAGCTCTGGGGCTAAACTACAGCAGTTGCTTTATCACCCAGTGAACCATCTCCAGCAGAGAAGGGGAACTGGGAAAAGAGGAGACCCACGGGTTGAAATAAAACCAGATTTAATGAAACAGACAAAACTAACACCAGGTCCTAGTGTAAAGTACCCAGAGTGATACTCAGCCCAGTGAATGTCACAATAAACAGAAAAGCAGTTCCTGGGAGCAGAATGGTAAGTGAGCGCCTCCAGGGGTGAGGAGGAAGGAGAAGAGGCCATGTCCTTGTCAAACTTCCCCTTTATACTGGGTGTGTTGTTTCTGGTCTGGGATACACCCATAGCCAGCTGCCCTGGCTGACCCCAAACTGCAGATCATGGCTGGCCTGGGATCCTGTCCCAGTGAAAGCAGGATGTCATGATGCTCCTGTTCTTTCCATTCCTCAGCTTCACCAGAGCCTCTGGCCACAGCTCCCTGGCTAGGCCACAGAGTTAAATCTGTGCTTCAGCTTAGGGTAGGATGCACCTCCAAACAGTAAGATGGGACACTTGTTAGAGACCAAATATATGCTCCTGGGTCCTTCACATAAAGAATATTCACTGTTTAGGGAAATGTTTGGGCATTTTGGGTACCAATATTAAGAAAGATCCTTATGTTTCTCTGATTTTTACACTGTGGTTGACATGTCTGAAAGGCTGCATGCTGGCAGCCCCAAAGGTGGTGTGGGGGTCCCCTGGCCCAACCTCCTGCTCAAGAGAGGCACAATTAGACCAGATTTGTCAGGGCCTTGTCCTGTCAAGCTCGAATATTTCCAAGGATGGAAACTCCATCCACAACCTCTCTGGGACCCTGTTCCAGTGCTTGAACCACTTCATAGTATAAAATTTTTAATTATTGCTGAGTTGGAATTCCCTGTGTTCCAGCTTGCTCCTGTTGCCTTTGTCCTGCTATCACAAGCTTCTGGGAAGAGTTTGACTTCATCTTCTTTAGACATTGCCATTGGCTGGAGGCAGCAGTCACTTCTTGAGGTCAAACAAGCCCAGTTCTCTCCCCTTCTTCTCGTATAGTCTTCTCTATCGCCAAACAACAGAGGTGTGTTTTCTTTTGTATGGGTTCCTCATTCTGCTTTTAATAGCTCTTCACAGCACCAGAAGTGTCCGCAGAGATAGGAGCAACCTTTCACAGCCCGTACCTATTGCTTTGGCACTGCTCCTGTTCTGCTGTTGCTCCCCAGCATCACACAGCTTGAGAACAGGCACTCAGAGCAGTGACTTTAAACATTTATAGCCGTGTAGTTGTATCCCCCAGCTACCAGACTTTTATCCAAATGCCCTGGCAGTTGTGTGTGCCCGCATTAAAACTTCCATTCAATCCAGAGATGGCATCTGTCCTCCCTGTCAGCTTAGTGAACTTGTGGACTACAAACTAGACCCAGCCTTGCTGTGCTTTACTGTCTTTAATATGAAAGGATAGAGCCAAACAAATTCTTTTTCTTCCTTTATGATTTCCATAAAGTTGCCTCATTTCATAGTGATTATTCAGACAGTTTCTATCTGTTTCCCACATGGAAAAGCAGATAGTATAAAATTTATACCTTTTTCCACCATCGTTTTGCAGCAGTCTGCACTGTGAGAGTAGGGCTTTCTCAGCAAAGTTTGTGTGAGGCTGTCCAAATCCTGGAGCTGTGGGAACAGGACAAAAATAGATCAATAGATCAATAGATCTATTTTCAATCAATAAATAGGTGAGACACTTCCTCATTGGTTTTATGTTCTTTCACTGATCTTCCAGACATGAATGTGGTGGTCTTCTGAGGTGCAGGTCTCAGCATGAGAAAGGCTCTTGCAGCCCACACTTCAGTGATGCTGCTCATCCCATCATTGTGCTGGGACTGGGAAGGGCTGTAGCCTCCAACCAGCAGGTTGGTCTGGTCTCTCTGCTCATCATCCAGGTGCAGGAGAGAACTCATGCCCCTAAGTGTTCTGTTCTGCATCTAGAGGAGGTGGCTGAGGTGTGAGTGGAGCAGCAGCCCCATCACCAGCATGCCTTGGCTGAGACAGAGTCTGTGGAGTAATAGTGATGGACAGTGCTCCTTCAGGAACATCCCTGGATCTCTTGCTTTCTTAATTGGAAATTAGGAAAAATTTCTTTACTGAAAGCGTGATGAAACATTGGAACAGGCTGCCCAGAGAAGTGGTTGTCATCATCCCCAGAGATAGTCAAAAGGTGAGTAGATGTGGCACTTTGGGACATGGAGGTTTTGGGTTTAAGGTTGGACTGGATGATCCTAAAGGTCCTTTCCAACCTGAATGATTCTATGATTCTGAGACAGCACAGCTGCGCATCACCCTTTCCACTGAGATTTCAGCTCAGAAAATAGAAAAGCTCTGGGCTATAGTGAAACTCGTGCATTCTCACATTTGTTAAATAACCTTATTGCTCATTTAAATCATTTCTCTGCCCACTTCAAATGCAAGTTGCTCCTGCTCTCCTGCTGACGTAAATCAAGAGCATTCACCAAAATGCTAGTGAGTTATGCTGGTGTAAATCCACTACAAGTTTTAAAATACATTTTTATCACACATGAGTTCATGGAAGTGCAGATGAAAGGGAAAGCAAATGCAATAGGAATGAGGTGGGACTGAAGATCTGTCCCTGCTATTTAATGAAAAGCCCATTTGTAGGCGTTTCAGCAGAGCTTATCAGTGTCCTGGCCGGCTCTTGGCTTCATTTCTTCACTTTTGAGAAGAATTTCCATGGCAATAGAAACTCACACCATATACTTACATTATCTAATGCCTCCTCAGCAATATTGCTTTGGCTCATATAACACTATTTATCCAAAATTTTCTTAAAGCTGCAATTCAGCAGATTTAACTCTTTAATCACTTAAGAAAGCTCAGTGAAACCAGTGTGTAAAAACACTGAATGTAATTACACATTGAATTGTTTTTTCATTATTTCTCTACACTTCATGATGCTCATTCATGTTGCTAATTACTCTGCATTTTCCCAATTTATGTAGAATAAAAAATACTGGGCATTTGTGGACTACTTGCTGAATATTTGTTACACTAATCACAGAATCACATGGAACTGTTTTGGTTGGAAGAAATCTTTAAGATCATCAAGTCCAACTATTGACACAGCACTACATCTACACATCTTTTAAATACTTCCAGGGATGGTGACTCCAGCATGGGCATGAGCAGCCCGTTCCAGTGTTTGATAACTGTTCTGGTGAAGAAATTCTTCATAATATCCAGTCTGAACCTCCCCTGGTGCAACTTGAGGCCATTTCCTCTTGTGCTATTGCTTATTAGTTGTGAGAAGAGACCAACCTGCACCTCTCTGTAGTTGTACACAGTGATAAGGTATCCTCTCAACCTCCTTTTCTTCAGGTTAAACAACCCCAGTTGTTTAGGAAACAGCGAGACAAGGAGAGGCATTCACAGCAGTCTCCAGCTTTGATTACTTGTGTCTTGAAAGCACTAGCAGCAGATGCTGGTGAACGTGGTTATGTACTGGGTCATAAGGACATCCTTAGGGCCACCAGCATCGCTCAGGCACATTGATACTGTAGGAAAAGACCCTCCAGTTCACAGTTCAAAGGATGTTGCAGAAGCCCTGAACCAAGAGTTTAGAAGAGCTCAGCAATCACTCTGCTGCTCAGAGGTCCAAGCCTGCGGGATCAAAACTTTAAGCAAACCACAGGATTTTGGATCACAGCCTTTCAGGGATGTTGCTGCAATGTGATTTATAGACACAGTAACACTTTCACTGAGACAAGCACTCTTTCTCCCTTTTATTGGCTGACATAGGCTGTCAGTAATTAGGGCAGTTTCCTGCATCTATGTAAATAATAGTTCTGAAAGCTTTTGCTAAACTGTTTTATTCTGTTTAGCCTAGAGGCATCATTGCACAGCTCCACAGCCTACTTGACAGATCTTTGGACAACGAGTGGCTTTGGAGACGACTGTGCTGCTCTTTGTTTCTGTTTTAAAGAACTGAAATTAAAGCGTTTGTGGGAGGGGGGTGTTTCCAACTGATTTATGGATGATCTCAAATTGTTCAGTCCAGAGTGTCTTACTAGCTGAGTCCAGTTGTCCTGGATTTTCATACTTCCAAGCAACTCATTCTTTCCCTCTCTATGAGTTCCTGACTTGTTCTGCTACTGAACACCAAGTAGCCTTTTCCTGATTTCGCTGAGAAATGTGGCAGCAACTGAGACTCCTGCAGAGTGACTTCGCTTCTTCCTTGGTGCAGGTCCATCCTGACAGAGGGATTTCATAATTCCTTTGTACAAGGCTTCTGAGAGCATGTGCCCAGACAGCTAATCTGACTGTGTGCCTCCACTGACACTGGTTTTGGGGGGAATTTTTTTTACAGTCAGTTATCCAGATGTGTAAACTGATATAAGAACCACAAGGCTCCGATGTTACAGCCTGATAGTCATCAAAAGCTGCAATTTATCACCTTCCTGCCCATTACATACAGTATGATCTGTTAAAAGACAGGCAAGGTAGTACGTAGCTTCTTTAATTGTTTTCTCTCCTTTATTTTTTGTTTTAAACTACATAAAAATATACAGAGTAGCTTGGGTCTGCACTGTTTAATGACAGGAAAAAATACCAGCAAGGAGTCCTTGACTCCTTCAAGCCCATGATCCCATTTTTCAAAAGAAAAAGAATTGTTCTCTCTCTTCTCCCCCAGTCCCATATCTCCCTAGTGCTGCCTCCAGAAATGGATCTGAACGTTCTTAGCAGAGGGAGGTCCATGAGTATTGGTTCCTTTCTGAAAAGCTGTGCTGCAGCAATAACCTGCTGTTGTAGGTTAGTCACCACTAAAGCAACTTCAAAACACAAGAGGAACCACAATAATCCTTTTGGGCAAGGAGATTAGCTGTTCCACATCACCCTAGAGAAGGGCTATTGCTCACAGGTGTTTTAGCAGCACGTACAATGCTGGCTGAAAAAAACACTGCATTTCAGAAGCTGTTCTGTTAAAATCTTGAGTAAAGGATTGAATTTAGCTTTCCTAAAGATTAACAAAGTACAGCCCCAGCCGGACTCACCTCTTGTAAAATGAGGGGATAGACAGTGTATTTAGATTATTGCAGAGCTGAGGCACATGCTGCTGAGATGCAAAGGAATAAACAATGACTTCATGCCATTCCTGCTTCACAGAGAGCCATAAATATGGGCAGAAAGTTGCTGAGTAAGGCACTAATGCAGCAAGTGGTAGAAATGAATCAAGAGGTACTGCCACTTTTATAGGGCAAAAAGGATCCAGGAACACACTGACTGATCAGAGAGATGAGGCTGTGATCAATTGAATGGGAACAGCCTTCTTGGATTAAGTGGCCATTCCCAGCGCAGTCAAACGCTATTAGTGAACCTACGTGAGAGGAGTCATCTTTTATATGGAGGGGCTAAACAGTGAGAAGAATCACATGTAATTTAGCAAAGCTGCAGTGAACTGGATACTGAACCAGTAGAAATGCCTGGAAGTATGAAAAATGAAGGAGAAAGCATTGGAGGCCCAGTTAAGACTACAAACAGTATGTAGAGGTGAAGTGGGAAGCAGAGGTGACTTCAGAAGCTGGACATGGATCTCCTCTTTTCCAGATATGGCCACTGGCACTAGGTGAAAAAGTCTGCAAAAGATTTGGAGTTTAAATGAAATTTCTCATCTGAAAAGTAAACACCAGAAAGCAATGAGGGTCCTAACAAGCTTTGTGGTGTCAGTCAGACAAAACTCTTATTTAAACTGTGACTGATTTCAGTCTCCACCTTTATATTTTGTGAACCTTTTCAGTGTGAACTAACTAAAACTGAGAAACCACCTTGCGGATTTTTCCAGGTACAAACTGCCAAACCTGCGTATGTGAGACATTTTCAAAATTAACCCAAAAACATTTTAAATTGAGGGGTTTGGTGTCTTGGGTTTCGGGGTTTTTTCTAATTAGATCCTTGCAGTACATGTACCATTTCTGAACAACTTTCCTTTTCTAGGACTGTTTCACTGCACAATTTCCCAGGTAGCGCTCCTGGATGTTGTCTTGCAACCAACTGTGCCAACAGCCTGAGTTCAGCAGCACACAGGACTCTCGTTCAATGCTCACCCGAGCTGAAGTTGCTGCCAGCTGGGTCTTTTTATGCCAGAGCTATTTTTGGTGGGCAGTGCTGCCAAGGCACTCTGAAAAGAGCTTTGTCAGAAAGAACCTCGTAGTCTGGTTCTTCATTGTCCGACACCTGTGCACAGATATCCACCATAAAACATGGCTGTAGAATAATGCAGGGTGCACTCGTGGAGAAAGTCTGTCAAAGGCAGCTTCCCTTCCTAAATCCTGCCAAGGAGATGGACCCTCTGAGCAGAATGACATTCCACTAGTGCTTGGTGCCACTAGAATTCATCTAACCATGTTTCTTACTCCTGTTTTAAAACTGAAACATCTCAGGCAACAGAAGTTCAGCCCATTTGAATTGCAAACCTGGAAATGGGGGGTCCAGCCACGGCAGAGTGTAACATTGCTACAAAGCACTGGGTGTCTGCACGATGCTTTTCCTGATGGCACCCTCTGGGAAGGAGAAAAGAATGAGTGGGACCAGGGAAAGAGGAAAGCAGTAATGTGTAATATCCTCAGGTTGCCCAGCAGTGTTTGGGGTGTATACTGAGTCACTCCTCACCTAGCAAGGACCGGTGTCTTGACCAGGAAGGTTACAGAATCACAGAATCACAGAATGTTAGAGGTTGGATGGGGCTTTGAAAGATCACCTAGTCCAACTGCCCTGCCAAAGCAGGATCTTCTACAGTGATTCACACAGGTGTCCAGTCAGGTTTTGAATGTCTTCCGAGAAGGAGACCCCAACAACCATTCTGAGTAGCCTGTTTCAGTGCTCTGTTACGCTCACAGTAAAGTTTTTTCATAGAATCATCAAATCATTAGGGATTGGAAGGGACCTCAAAAAATCATCTAGTCCAATCCTCCTGTCACGGCAGGATCACCTAGACCAAGTCGCACAGGAACACATCCAGGTGGGTTTTAAACATCTCCAGAGAGAAAGACTCCACAACCCCCCTGGGCAGCCCGTTCCAGTGCTCCGACACCCTCACTGTGAAGAAGTTCCTTCTCATATTTATATGGAACCTCCTATGTTCCAGCTTACACCCATTGCCCCTCGTCCTATCACTAGATGACATAGAGAGGGATAAGGTCCTCCCTAAGTCTCCTCTTCTCCAGGCTCTTATTCCACTCGATAAATTTCTAACTGTCTGAGATACTGTGAACCCTGTGAAATTCTGTTGGCACAGTCAGGCGTGTCCATCTCTACTGTAGACAAAGATGTGCTGGCCGAAGGGGACATTGCCTGACCTCACGTTACTTGAGAGTGGGACCAACATGAAGCCTGACACAGCAGTGTGTAGGTGGAAGTGCTACAGGACTGAATGTGTCCTGGGTATTGCTGACCATACAGGCTTTCCCAGGCCCCCTGAACTATCCAAGCCTGGAGGTAAAGATCAATGAGAAGACCCTGTCAGCTTAGCCCTATGACAGAACTCTAAACCAAGGCCCTGAAACATAGATTCAGGGCAGCCCTGAGCCTTTTGCTGTCCTCTTCCAAGGCGGCATCAGATGCTTTCCCAGTATCTGGACTCCAGGTCCTGCATCAGTAAATACTCAAGGACTCTGACTCACGCTGAGCAGGTGAGGCAGTGGTCACTGCTGTCTGGTTGGAATATGCACTCCTGATCATCAATGCTGTTCATGACTTCCCCCTGCTTGATTTAGAACAAGGGTTTTGAGAGGATTCGAAGTCTTTCAGTGTCTGGCCAGCCCCAAAGATGGTTTAGGTCCTTCTTCCCCCTGACCTGAACATGCTGCCCACACTGTATAGAATTATTAAATGCTCATAATCATAAATACACAGAGTTTGGAACTTCAGCATCACTTGAGGTAATTTAGGATTTTTTTTAACCTTGTTAAATCCACATTTATTATTTTCTTCAAGTCCTCAATCTGAAGCTGAAAGCCTGGGAGACATTTCAAACAGAGAGGCAGCTAAGGAAGAAACACTCTGTCTCCTTCAAAGCTTCACTGAGGAAAATACAGTGTTTCTGCTCTGGTTTGCAAACATCTTTTTTCAAAGCCTTAAACTTCAATCTTAAGGCTTGTGTCTCCTAGGCAATATCAAGGAAGACTAAACCAAAAAGTGCTGTGATAGGTATCTTTTATTGAAATGCTTTCAAAAAGCCACCTCTGGGAGAAATAAAAAGTCAATAACAAAGTAATGCAAATTTATTTTCTCTCCACTTCCTTTGAATAACTTTGGGAAAACAATATTAGTTTCTCTCATTCTCCTATTAGTCAAAACAATAGAGGCTGGAGGGTGAGGTGTTACACGGCAGTTTCCCTGCATTACACAGAGCATTATGATCTTACCCCATGGTGTTTCTTACTCTTCAGGTGTTTGAACTCTGTGCAGCTTGACAAGGGGTTATATGGATGGCAATATTGTTGTTTTCTCTCTTTTGATCTTCAGATACAACCTACTATTTAGAAAACAGAACTTTTAATTGTTTAGCTCTTTGCCTCTGCAAATTGTGTAGAATCTTTATTTCAGCATTTATAGCATTCCTGTTTTTATTTATTTTTATATGAAAGAAAAACCCTGCTGACACTTTAAAAGCAGTGAGTAACATTCTGATTGTATTGAAATTGGTGATAATATTCCCCCTGTCTTCAGGAAGTCAATTTGTCGGGTTTTGTTTGTATCTGAAGAGCGCAGCCTCACAGAACGCCAGAAAGCAAGGGAAACATAGACCATCTCTGCCAACCTCTGTTGTGTGTGTCATCTACATACCAAAGAAGAACATACTGCTCTGTGGGGATCACTGCAGAAAAGCTGGCTACAAATCAAAACGGATAAACAGGAAGAAGAGGCATGGATAATCAGAATTCAAATAAAATCTGTAATTCCCTCAGAACTGCTGACAGATGTCAGGAGCCACTGCACTGGAATGAAAAGAGAAAATCCTTTTTCCACATTCATTTTTGAAATATTCATCTCCAGAAGGGAACACAGAATGGAAATCTCAACTCACAGATGAGAGGGTTTAACGGGACAGAGTCCTTGGATGGCTTTTTGGCTGAGGTTTCCTCGCAGCGGGATTCCCTGGTAGGGGACTCCCTGTTGCTGCCTGCTATGGCACAAATGCTCTGGGTCATGTAATCCCCACGGGATTCCTCGGGCCCTGAGTAGCATTACATTCACCACCAGGATTTTCAAACAGCAGCAGATACTTCCATAACCCATCTCACATGTTCTTATTTTCAGCTCTCCAAATCCAAAAGAGCAAACACTTCTGGTACAAAAGATTAGGTCTAGGGGCAATTGCCCTGTCTGCCACCTCTTGTCTGACTCCTGGGGAAGTGTTCTCACTCCTAAGTAGTTTTATCTGCAAATATCTCGGTGCACTCTGGTCCACATTCAAGCCAGTCTGTGTTTAGCCAGTGCATGGGAGTTTTCCTGAACAGAAATGAGTCACTCAAGTATTCAAAGCTGAGAACAGGCCAACAGGGAGAGCAGATCCAAATACATCTTTGACATAAACTTGGGTTATAGAATGAGATTTCTACACAGTGATTTAAAGAGATTGTTATTTTTCAAAAAACACCACAGAAAACAATTGAGGTAAAAAAGAGACATTAACAGTTCTTCCCTCTCCAAATTAAATTTTAATAAACTTCTTAAGCCATTTAAAAAACCCCTCAACCAACCCAACAACAAAACAAGCACATACAATTTCTTTCAGGCTTGCAAGTCATCTTAAAAATATCTCTATCAGGCCAGATGGAGCAATGCTATGGGCAAGAACGTGTATAAATATGCTAGTGAACATATCTGTTTAATCTACCACATACCCACTCATATTGTAGCAGCTCTGGTTTGAAAAGTTCCTCTTTACAGCATTCTCCTTGATACCCTTTATGATTGCTGCACACTTAGCTTGGCATTCTTACCCACAGCTCGCTTCAATATCGTATTGTGGCTATGTGTTAGTGTGTTTATTCTGAGGGTGCTAGGATCCTGATTATTTCATTTGTATTCATTCTTGTCTTTTCCTTTTTTTTTTGGTTCTTTAGTGAAGAGTTATAGATTGCTTACAGGCCTGCTTTGATCTTAATTAATCTAATGGCAAATAGTGTAATAAAACCAACCACATCAGGCAGTGGATTTTAAATGGCAGATCACCAGTCCTTGTTCTCTGAATCCCCTCCTGTAGATTTACCAGTGTGTTCTCATCCCACAGGTTAGAAATGCTTGTTCTTCTTCTATACACAAACACATAGATGATTAGTGAAAAGTGAAAAGAGGTCACCTCTTTCTTCTTGACACCCCAGCCCTCATGGATTTATAGACAGTGATTAAGACCTCTCATCACCACCTTCTCTACAAACTGAAAAGCCCCCAGTCTCTCACTCTCTCCTCATAAGGCAAGTGCTTCAGCCCCCTGATCATCCTCATGGCCCTCTCTCAATCAGATCTCTGTCCATCTTGAGTGGGGGTGCCCAGAACTGGAGACACTATTCCAGATGTGGTTTCACTGGGACAGAGTAGAGAGGGAGAAGAACCTCCCTTGATCTACTGGACACACTCTTCTTGATCCATCTGAGGATTCCATTGGTCGTCTTCTGTGAAGTACTGATTTAATACTACCATTTACTAACCACTCTGTTTATTTACAGAGGTTAATGCCAAGTTTCCGAGTGATAACTGCAAACTATGGACCACTCACAAAAATCTTATCTTGTTCCAAAAATAACACAGATAACTTGCATTTGCTTGTTAGTGCTGGCATACGGCACATACTGCCATAATTTGCATTATTACCTCATACGAGCAGAGTAGAGGGGAGAATCAGCCATGAAGAAAGTACTTTTACTGGAATTTGTAATGTATTTAAAAATAAGTTTGCCCACTTTTAAGGTAGTTGAGTTTCTCTTTCAAATTATTTCACTTTATTATGAGATGTCTAACAAAACTGTACCAGCAAGAGCATGGCAAGAGTATTGTGAATGGCTGTGAGCAGTTTGGTGATGAGAGCCCTTTCTGTGGTCACTGAAGAACAACGTAAGTGGTCAAAGGAAGACTGACTTTTAGAGGGTCAGTTGGTTTAAGAACCAACTTTAGAGGTTGTTAAACAACATTCATTCTTTGAACTTGACTAAGCAGTGTTTGGAGCTGCTTGATGTATGAATACTCAAGGGGGAGAAGACCGCTAGACCTGAAGTTCATCTGAGACGTGCAGCCACATCCTTTGCTGGGCTGGAACTATGTAAAGTCGCCTTTTTAGTATCTGTACTTGCAGTTGTGTCTCCTCTGTCCTACAGTTCCCCAATGGCCACCCACTGCTACAGGACTCCCTTGTTGAAAAGATAAACCAAAGAAAACAGAAAAATACAAACAAATCGTTTGGTTCACCAAATCCAGCACCCCAAAGAAATCTGCTTTCTGGATATGGTTCCTGCTGTCTCCAGATGATAAGCGGTTTCACACAAAAAAAGAACTGCCTTTCCTAGTAATAAAGGAATTCACAACCTGCAATCTTCTATTTAGCAATTACCTTGTGAGATAAGAAAAATAAGGTCTGGTGCCAACATAAAACCCAAATAATTTTTCTCCAAGCACATCTTTTTTCACTCTTCCACCTCACACATATTGCCTTCTTTCTCAAGTGCTCTACTGCAGATGGATGGCCCTGAGGGGTCTAGGAGCTCAGACTGATGATGCCCATCACTGATCTATCACTGATCTATCTGAAACATCACTGAGCCATCTGAAGCACCACTGATCCATCACCGAACCTCCCTCTGTGACCCCAGGTCAGATCTGGGGGTAATTAGCTGACCGCAGGCAACGAACAGCCCTGATTATCGTCTGTTCCTAGTCCTGACCGGCCTTCTGTCCCTGAAGGGCAGGCCCATACAAAGGCTCCCTGTCCACATCTCCTTCCTCCTGGCGGCCGAGGCCGCTCTGCCCATCTGTGGTTTTCCCACAAATTCCCTAATGAGGCTCAGATTTATCAGCGTTGCTGGAGCCCGCTAAGCCCTGGGGCAGCTGCGGGGAGCTCGGCTGGGCTGTCCAAGGCGGTTCGGGGTGCCTGGGAACGGTGAGGGCCTGACCGCTACAGGTCTCGAACTGGCGACCCCAGAGCGGCGAGCGGAGCTGTCAGTCGCGGCCTCGCCCCTCCTCCGCCGTTTCGTGACCGGCGCTGCGGCGGCGTCAGCTGACTCGGTGCGTCACGTGACCCGCTGGCGGGTGTGCGGGCGGCTGCTGGCGGGGGATGGAGCTGTGACCGGTAACACCGTGGGGCCGGGAGCGGGGAGAAGGGGTGGCGAACAGGGACCGGACCGCGTCCCTGGCGCCGCGGTCCGACCTCCTGGGCCGCGCTGGGCCTGGCGGTACCGCAGGGGCCCGCCCGCCGCCGCGGCTCTCAGGACTCTGCCAGGCCTCAGCGCGGGTTTACTCTGCCGGGCTTCCCCGGCGGGGGTGGTTTTATCTGGGGATCCCACACGGGTGGCTGCCGGTGTGGACGGAGCTGCCGTCTAGTCCCGGGGATCCAGGTCAGCGATGCCGGGGAGGCTAAAGCCGCTCTCTCGCCCTGTGGCGACCCGGCTGTCGTTTGTCGCGGTGTGTGAGCTCTTGTGAAACCTCCCCGGGCGGAGCTCCGGCTGCCTCACTGCGGCCACTCGCGTTTGTCAAGTGTGGAGGCCGCAAGTGATTGCTGTGAGCGAGCTCGAAGAGACAACATCCCGGGGAGTTAGTTCTGGTGTTGTGAGAGTTCTCAGTAACGTTAACAGATGGAACTTCCCTGATGGGCTCTAGAGGAAAGAAGAAAAAATTATCCTTTCCCTCCTGCCCTGTCGTTTCTGAAAAAATGCAGCATAAAGTCTTTTAGCTGAGATTCTGTTTTGGTGTTAATGTTCTTTTAGGTACAGCAGTGGAGGAACTGTTTAGCAATTGTATTGCTTATAGTATAGAACTATGCTGCTTGAAAGTTTGGTTTTTAATATCCATTTCTCCTAATAACAGACATTAAACAGTGTAAATTATGGGTCATAACGCAAAATACATTTAAAATAATATAACAATCTTATTCTGATTTGAAAACAGATCAAACTTAAAGGGAAGAAGTATTTCAGGTGGTTTATAGATGAATTGTGTTTATCTGACTGGCAGAATATCTTGGCAATGTGTTTATTTTACTTGAATGTCTTTGTAACAGCACATGGAAGATTATTACACTTCAAAATTATGTCATGGGTGTGTACTTAAGAGGAAGAGTCCAGGAGAATTCTGTGAGACACTGCCCAGTTGTTGGAATCTAAAATGAGAATGGTGTGTTTGAGTGTGTATTTGGTATTAATCACTTATAAGTGAGAACTTGTTTTTCCATGAGTCTGAATAAGATAAGAATGGGTCAAAGCACTGCTGGTCCTGCAAGGTAAAGTAAGTTGTACAGTGGGTTTGTTTGTACAGTATTAAAATAATAATGCTGACAGTGGAATCATAATTATCTAGGTAGCTCAGTGCTGCATAGATTGAAATTCCAGAACCTGTTCCTGGAAGTCCTCAGCTTTGGTTCAGCATGGTCCTTGGGGAGATCAATGTATAATCTTTGTTCCCTATTTTTCTGACTTCTTTCAGTTGTATAGCAAACATATTTTGCTTAAGTGTCATACACTGTATAGAAAACGTGTCTTGTCTGATACTGGCAGGTGGGAAGCAGTTTTACTCCTTAATGAGTGACTTTCCCCACATTCAGCAGAACTAGGGCTGCAGTTTCTATTCTGTTAATACCACAGTGTGGTAGGGTACTGAAGGGACAATGTTTAGGACAAAAAGACCACCCTGAAAGCTTAATTAACTGTACTTGTGCTCTAGTACGGAATGATTTAAAATTGATACTTTTTGTGTTGCAGACATGCACATGCTCGTTCATGAATACTTTTTCAGAGCCTACATCAGAAACAATCGAAACAGCCTCACCAGCTCACTAGGGTTAGGTGAAACGTGCTGTGACGAATTCTACTCAGTAGTACGTTACAGAAAAGTTCTGGTCATACTGGGACACAGTGTAAACAACAGTTCCTGAGTCCATTCTTGCTCTTGATTTTTATTAGAATGCGTGGTATTTCCTGCTTTATTCTGTGCTCCATCTCTTTAAATTTCATGGCTTCTGTGTTACCATTTGTCAGTATGTGTTTTAGGGCTGACTAACATTTGTTTCTGCTTTTTTTTGCTGTTACTTAGCACTTCTGCTTTCTTCACTTCTACTTTTTTGTTATTCTCTGTAGTTCTGTTTTCAGACCCCAACCCCCTTCACGTAAAACAAGCATGTAAGACTTGTGTACCAAGCTCTTTATTTTCATTCTGTGTGTTTGACAATACCATCTGAGTCAGGGAATCATCTTCCGTCCCATGACCATTGGAAACGGGACAGAACTTCAGGAAAACGAGCTACACAGACCAAAATGGTGAGGGAGGAACAGAGGGCTATTAGCTTAAAGATTCCTGGGAGCTGCAGTTGTTCCACCTGTGGCTCTTTGCTATGACTAGTAGAAGACAACCCTGGCTATTCAGTTGAATAATCCTTTTTTGTCTCTGATACTAAGGATTCTCAAAGTTCATTGACTTGTAAGCATGGAAAAGATTTGCTGGAAGTCTGTTAGGTGTTTGTAACTTCAAGCTTGTTTATGGTAGACCTCTGGTCAATGACATTCAGGTCATTGTATAAAGTCTGAACAGCTGACCTTTGAAAACTAAGTCTTCAAAAGACTGGAATACTTCACTTACTGAAAGTAATTATTCTTTGCAATGTGTCTATTAAAGACTTCTACTTTTCCCCAGGAAAAAGTGTTTAGATTCTTCATAATGAGCTTAACAAACCTGATCTTTTCCTATGACAATGAGATACACCTAGTGGATGAGGGAAAGGCTGTGGACATTGTCTTCCTTCAGTAAAGCCTTTGACACTGTTTCCCACAGCAGGGTTGTGGAAAAACTGGCTGCCTGTGACTCGGAAAGGTGTAGCCTCTGCTGGGTTAAACACTGTCTGTACAGTCAGACCCAAACAATGTTAGTGGAGTTAAATCTAGTTTGTGGCCAGTCCCAAGAGGTGTTCCTCAGGGCTCCGTATTGGAGCCTCTCCTGTTAAATATCTTTATTGATGATTTGGGTGATGAGATGGAGTGCACCCTCAGCAAGTTTGATAGTGCCAAGTAGGGTGGAAGTTTTGATCTGCTTGCGGGTAGAGAGACCCTAGAGAGTGACATGGACAGGCTGGATTGATGGCTCAAAAGTGATTGTGTGAGCTTCAACAAGACCAAGTGCCATATCCTGCACTTGAGTCACAATAATGTAGTACGATGATACAGGTTTGGGAGAGTGGCTGGAAAGCTGATGGACAGAAAGAGACCTGGGAGTGTTGATTGACAATTGGCTAAATATGAGCCAGCAGGGTGCCCAGGAAAGCCCATGGCAGCCTGGCTTGTATCAGAAATAGTGTGGCCAGCAGGAGTAGGGAAGTGGTTGTCCCCCTGTACTCGGCACTGGTGAGGCCACACCTCAAACACTGGGTTCAGTTTTGGGCACCTCAATACAAGAAGGACATTGAGCAGCTGGAACAGGTCCAAGGACGGGCAACAGGGTTTTTGAAGCATCTGGAGAACAAACCTTATGAGGAACAGCTGAGGGAGCTGGGAGCTGTTTAGGCTGAAGAAAAGGAAAAGTTTTTCCACCTATTGTCCTCAGAGCTAGGACTCCTTTTCTCACACATGCTATTTCCAGAAGTAAAAAACATTTTGTTCCTTCTCCATACAGACAGCTTTGGCAACTCTTTAAAGGAGAAGACAGAGTAGGGCCAGTAGGAGATCATAGATAACTTCCAGATCCTTGACTTTGTGGTGTTAAATTGAACTATCTGTGCAGGTGCGTGGCCCCAGCACAGCCAAGTGCCCAGAACTGGGCAGACCAGACAAACTTGTGTGGAGTGGGGCATGTGTCTGGTCTTGTAAATACTCTGATTTCTCAAATATCTGTACCTGGCTTGGCACTGTCTGTGCTGAGGATTACAGCACTGCTGTGTTACCATCTGGCAGTGTAGCCTCAGACATCATGCAGTGTGCAGTACCAAGAGTTTCCATAATGGGATGCCACCATCCCATTATAAACAAAGCCCCTTAATCGAAGAAGGATGTTTATTATGCCAGTGGCAAGATGTGATTCATGATGTTAATTTAACAGTTGTTAAACTTTCTTCAGCTTTTGGCTTCCTGAGTAGCTGAACAAAAGAATCAGCTAACAGGCCTTTCTTCAGCTCATCTGCAACTTCAACATCCTTGATAACTTGTTGACCCCACAGATGAAGGATCTCTGTGTATTGTTTTGGGCAAAGTTTGCTGTCGTCTGTTAATTCTTACAAACACAATATTTCATTCTCAAAAAACATTAAATAAAAAAAATTGAGTGTTACAGTCAGTGTCCATGAAATGTAGGTTAGTCTCTGCTCTCAGAAAACTACCACAGATGACATTGCATATATCAAAATACAACTTTTAGGTGCTGTCAAGATATGCTTTGGTTTTCTTCTTCAGTCCTGTATTAAAAAAATCTGCTATCACAGAACATTAGGAAGGGGTGTCAAAAGATCATCCAGTCCAATCCCCCTGCCACAGCAGGACCACCTAGACCAAGTTGCACACGAACGTGTCTAGGTGGGTTTCAAACGTCTCCAGAGAAGGAGACTCTGCAATCCCCTGGGCAGCCCTTTCCAGTGCTTTGTCACCCCTCAATCTCCTGTTCTCCAAGCTAAAGAGACCCAGCAGTTGTGTTTCCTTCTTAAACTGAGGGGCCTAGAACGTGACACAATACTCCAGATGTGGTCTCACTAGGGCAGAGTAGAGGGGGAGGAGATCTGCTAACTATCCTCTTCTGATCCACCCCAGGATGCTGTTTGCCACCTTGGCCACGAGGGCCCATTACTAGCTCATGGCCGTCCTGCTGGCCACCAGGACATGCAGGTCCTGTTCTCCTACACTGCTCTCCAACAAGTCAGTCTCCACCCTATCCTGGTACCTAGGGTTGTTCTTGCCAGACTGTACACTGCCCTGGTTATAGTTCATTAAATTTTTCCCTGCCCAGCTCTCCAGCTTGTCCAGGTTACACTGAACGACAGCACAGCCTGCTGGGGTGTTGTCCAGTCATCCCAGCTTTGTGTCATCAGCAGACTTGCTGACAGTGCTCTCTAATCCCCATCCAAGTTGTCAATGAATAGACTGAATAGTACTGGTCCCAGTACTGACCCTTGGGGGACTCCACTGGATACAGGCCTCCAACTAGACTCTGTCCCGTTGACCACTACTCTCTGGCTTCTAGCTTGTTCTGTTTCTTAGAGGCAGGAAAATGTAAGCAATACTCATATACTCTTGTTTGTCTTTATTTGTTGAGCAAAGCAGCTCAACATGATTTGTATTTGGTACCAATACTCTCTTGACTAGTGCCATAGGTACCAATACTCTCTTGACTAGTGCCATAAGGTCACTGAGAGTCTGCAGTGCCAGCAGAGATACCAAGTAGCTGCCAGGATGCTGGAAAATACCTACAGCTGTGCAAATGTGCTTTGGGTCCTGTTTGACTAGATTTATTTTTGGTTAGATCATTTGCTTTTAATTTTTTGTGGAAGTGGAGTTGAAAGATGTTAATATTGCAGACTCAGCCCACTTTAACTTGCAGGATTGGCAGTTTAAAAAGACTCTGCAACCATGCCAATGTTATTTGGAAGATAGGAAGCAAAATGAACTTGGAACCACGTGAAATCCTAGTGAAATCTCTTACAGTGGCTGGAACTGTGCTTTAGTAACATGGAATGAGATGTTTTTCTTCAGGAAAAGCTTTGAATCCTGATGTAATGGCAGATGTTCTTTCTTCCCTCCCTACCCCCCTCATTCCCCTCCTAGCGTTTGGCCTCTGTCTTCAGAAGCAGAAACTGTTAAGATCAAGACACAAAAATGACCGAGTTTTGGCTGATTTCTGCTCCTGGGGAAAAAACCTGTCAACAGACATGGGAGAAACTACATGCAGCAACTACAAAACATAACAACCTTTCCACTAATTCAAAGTTCAATATTCCAGACTTGAAGGTATTTAAGCCATGTTTCATGTCCCCAGTATGTTTGGTTTGCGTCATCTCTGCTTCTTGAAACTAAGAGTGTGGATGGGAAATACTTGCCAACTGTTAAGAGGGAGCAGCCGACTTCTTGTGGTGATTATGTGGGGATCTAAAAAGTAATTTAGATAACAATTGCCTTTTTTCTCTGAAAGTCTAAGTGAAAAATTTTTCACTCTGTAATTGTTAAAGGTTCAGCAGGTTGTGTTCTTTCAGCTAGTACAGCAGTTTTTTCAGTAGTCTTAACCTGTTAGTGATAGCAGCTGGAGAAGAAGATGAGAAGTAAAATGGAGATGTGTGATCTGAGTATCCAGATTGTGTGGCTGCCTTTGGTTTTCTGGTTTGGGGTGTTTTTAGGGGGTTTGTTTGGTTTAGGTTTTGCCGCCTTAATTATTTGCTCGGAATAAGGTGGGGCATGGAAAGCGATTTGGTTCTGATGTTAGTTGTGCTCCTTTTCTGCTTCAAGCCAATGAGAACAATAATCATTTATAGTTGAATAGTCAAATACAGAGAACAAAAATGCTGCACTAAAAAAAATGCTTAATAGCGTCTTGACTGCACAGAAGATTTGCTTATGTCTAATAATATATCAGCAAGACAAATAAACCAGTAGCTAAAATAATAACAGCTGTCATCTCTTTGGCGATATCTCCTACTTTCATTGAACAGAATGAAGAAATACGTCAGCACTTTGAGAGATCCAAAGAAACGCTGGTATTACATGACCTTTTAAAAAACAATCACCCTTTGGCTGTTTAGCTGGAGCACAGCTATTCTGTTTCCACTCTTTGATGTCTCAGACCCATTTGAGAATTGGCAATGAAAGAACTAAACAGAATATTTTAATAACTTCTGTATCTGAATTATATAGAGTCTAAAATGGCATCATCCCTGGACCCACAAAGGTGTATGTATTGCTCTGGATTATTCCATGCTATGAGGGAAGAAAGTGTTTTCTCAAGGACAGAGGAAGAAGGAGCTTGTAGAGAAGCTGGATATTAATATCCATCGCTCCAGCAAAAAGTCCATACTCTTGTTCTTACTGCTGCACCATAGAATCATTGGGGATTGGAAGGGGCCCCGAAGGATCATTTAGTCCAATCCCCCTGCCACAGCAGGATCACTCCTCTTGAGAAGTTATAGAATCAGAATCACTCTGGGTTGGAAGGGACCACCTCATAATCCAGTTCCAACCCCCCCCCGCCATGGGCTGGGACACCCCACCCTAGACAAGGCTTGCCAGAACCCCATCCAGCCGGGCCTGAAACCCTTCCAGGGATGGGGCCCACTCTTGTATCTTCAAAGGTTTAAAAGTTCTAGTTGCCTCCAGCACTGAGGTTCCTGAATGCTGACATTTCAGATAAGGTCTAAAGCAGTAAATCAAATGCTAAAATGAGTGACTTGTGGAAAATGGAGCCAATTCTTAATGTAAAAGTTGTTATAACATGTTTTGGATGGCTGGAATGCAGGACTGAAGCTGCACTGAGCTAGGGTGAGTTAGATCTGGTACAGTGATACTTTAGGGCTATGGTGAGCAAATGAAACACAGCATGACTGTGTTAAAACAGCAAACCTGAAACCTTAGAGTACAGTATTTTGTGTAGGTTATGCAAAACCGCCTGTTCAGGAGGTTTAGCTTTTATTGTCACTTGGTTTTATCATTCCATGTTTATGTACAATTGCTAATGCTTTTTGATCCTTCCTCCTAGGTTGGCACCCTGGATGTATTGGTTGGTTTGTCAGATGAGCTGGCTAAACTGGATGCATTTGTGGAAGGGTAACAGTCTATTTTTACTACCATGCAAAACAATAGAATAAGAACGAGGTGGCTTGCTGAGTCCTAGTAACATGCAGGTTAATTCCAGCTGCTTTTGTTTCACTGTGAGCTTTTGCAGGCAGTCAGCAATTTAAGGTTTCAGAAAGCTAAGCTGCTGTTTTTCCTAATGTCTGTAAATGGAAAATAAATAGTCTGAACTTCTCGTGGAATAGTAGCACATTATGACTTGAAGAAGGATGGTTGTCCCTATAGCAGTTTTGTGTGCTGCCAGGTCCTGGACTGCTGTTAGGAGCTGAGCCTGACAGCTGCAGGGATGATGAAATGGAGTAAAAGCTGTTCTTTTAGCAAGCTAGGGTACTACTTACAGACCCTGAGAAGGTATCCACGTTGTTTCCTAATCCACAGAGATAATTAACCAGCACTGATATTAAATTGCAAAACCTCTTTGTTTTGACAAAACTAATGTTATTTTGAAAGGGATTTCAAGCAAGTGGAATAAAACTTCACGTAACTAGAACTTGGGAGCCATCTTCTGTTTCAAGGAGAGAAGTGTTAAGTAGTTTTTAAGTAGAAAAGGAAACTATTTGCCATGGTGTACAGAGTCATATTAAACAAGCTTTTCTAGTGGGGAGGGCAAATCTTGAGTGTTAGATCTCATGAGGTCTCAGGGATGGGATTTCTCAATGGCTCTTCTTATATCTTTGGTGTTTCATTGTCATGGTTGCTTAGTGTTTGGATTATTGATGATTTCTACCTCTCTAACAATTTGTAGAGAGGGTTTAGGATTTTGAAAGTACCACAGACTTCAAAAAAAGATTTGAATACAATGAAATTACACCTGAAGTCACCCCTGTTACCGGAAGGTGAGTAAAGTAGCTTCACCTTGTTCAGAACAGATCAGTAGTAGCACTAGAGAAGTTACTCTCCTTAAAATACCGAGCCCAGTTTATACTCTTGGAAAGCTTGTGTGTAAGGCAGTCAACTCTTCCTTCTTTGATCCAATCTCAGGCAGTTTCAATCAGCTCCAGAAATGGTATTTCTCAAAATGGCAGTTTTCTCTAATTCTGCTTTTTAATATCTTTATATTTCAGTGTTGTAAAGAAAGTGGCCCAGTATATGGCTGATGTTCTAGAAGACAGTAAAGACAAAGTTCAGGAAAATCTTCTGGCAAATGGAGGTAAAATGGACCATCTTAAAAGTGCAGCAGGGGTGGCAATGACCCTGAAGCATACCAAATACTGCTTCTCTGTACCATGTTCTGAAAGTCTGGCTCAGACATGGAAGTACTCTTTTTTCCCCACGAGTCGCTTGCCTGGATCCGGAATGGCAAGAAATTAGGTCTACATGTTAAATACTCACCAGAAGCCTTTTTGGTCCTTTTGTTGTCACTGATCTCTGGTATAACATAAAAATTACTGTCACTGATCAGTGTAAGCTTTCTTTGTATCAGTCTGTTGTCATAGGTCTGATTTTATGTAAGCTGTGCTGGAATAACCCATTGTTCCCAAATTGTGGTAGAATGTCTTCATAAAGCTAGTTTTGTTGTTGAAATAATGTCAGTTTTCACAGAATCACAGAACACTAGGGATTGGAAGAGACCTTGAAAGATCATCTAGTCCAATCTTCCTGCCAGAGCAGGATCTCCTAGATTAAGTTGCACAGGAACGTGTCCAGGCAGGTTTTAAACATCTCCAGAGAAGGAGACTACCACTGGTCTGTAATCAGAATTGTTTTCTAAGCCATTTACTAAAACTTAGTGCAGCTTGTATTGATGCAAGAGAGGCTAATGGAAGTGGATTAACATGAAGGCAAGTGCAGCAATCCTGATTAACACAGCTATTCCTATATGGAGTCTTGGAATAGTATCTCTCATAGATAGCTTTACAAAACTGTTGCTTCAGGTGGGCCACATCATCTTTGCTGCCTTTGTTTCCATCATAACCTTCCTTTCTCCTTCCCTTTTCACACACAAAGCAAAAAAATGATTAGTCTTACCTATACTTCTCCAGCTGGCATTGACTTGGTGGTAAATATAATTTAGGATCTAGAGAGGTGGAGAAACCACTGTCTGAAGGCAGAGGCTGTGGATAGCTTATTGTTATTTTCAAATTTGTTAAGCAACGGGGTTCATATGTTACAGTACTCTCCTCTTATTGCAGTCCCAACACATCATTTTGGTTATTACCTATCTTAACAAAGTTATTCTTTTACATTTTAGTTGACTTGGTTACGTATATAACAAGGTTCCAGTGGGACATGGCCAAATACCCAATCAAGCAGTCCCTGAAGAATATTTCAGAGATTATTGGAAAGGTAAGGTATTTTGTTTTATAAAACTTTCCTAATTGTGTTATTTGTGGATCAAACTTGATGCTCAAAGCTGTTCGCCTGGTTTTGTTAGCTTCTTCATGTAACTTTGGTAATAGTGGCAGTGAATGTGATTGTGCTGTCTGTGTTTTAGTAATGAAGAGGTATATTAGGGTGGAGATGGCATTTGGGCAGTGCTCCCCAAAGGGTATCATGCTATCTCTGCTGATTTTTTTGTTTCCTTACATCACTGAGCTAACAAACAGCAAGTTAACTTGCTTACATTTAAAATGTGCTGTACTGGCATGCCATTGGTCTGATGTTCTCAAGCTGTGTGCCATTAGCAGTGAACGAGGGAACTTACTTATCTTCTAAAAGTTATGACATTGAGCTCAGAGGGGGAGTGGGGGAGAAAAACAAACCTTCAGTGTTAGATGTAAGGAAAGCTCCTTTGAATGTTGTCATGGCATTTTCTCCCTGTCTTTATCTTGGTAAAGCTTTTTGCTCTTTGGTGGTTTCATTTGGTTTATACTTGCTGTGACCATAGACAGGGTCCTCAGCAGAGTCTTACTGTAAGAGGAAGCAGCTGCTCTGGGTACCTATAGAGAGCATCTTTGGTGATGGATATGTGAGAACTATAATCAGAGTGGTGAGGGGGCTTCGTGCTGCTGTAACTTCATGCATTGCTGTAACTGCAGATTCTCGAGATGTTGGTTTCCTTCCTGCAACTATTAGTTTAAAGTTTTTGCAGAGATTACAAAATGTTAGCATGAGGTACATGGCTGACTGAGAATGCAGCTAAAACTTTTACTTTGGTATTTTCTTGGAGCTATCACTGCATCTTGAATTTAATCCACAAATTAAACTCAGTAGCTGCTCCTGGAAAACATCTGAAATGTAGAATTTTGTTGGAGGATGACAGGCTCAGTTATAACTCTTAAGATTTGCACCATAAATACCCCATTGATACAAAAATCTTTATATCTGACACTAAAGTGCATACTTGACAGGTATGGGCATCAAATTTAAGTTGGGAGAAGAGGAACTTGATAGTGAAAGATGGGTCTGTAAGTCAGGCTGAAGTGGTTTCTACCAGAAGTCAGCTGTTCTAATTTTTTTGGAACTTAGCTGTTGCCAGAGTGTACAGCTTGGTTTTGTACAGTTAAGTTTGTTGAGAAAGCAATAAAGAACATGAAGAGATGTGCCCTTTATTGGAATATTACCAAGGGGTTCCGTCCATGTTACTTTGTCCTAGAGTTTGCTAGATAAATCATCTACTAGCAGCAAAATTGTACTTCAGGGCCTGAACTTTAAATAATTGGATTATGTTCTTCTCCATCTCATTTAGGCACCTTATTGTGTTATTAGACTGGACACTAAATGCAGAGAATTAGTTGTGCTGGAGTTCAGCCTGACTCATCCTCAGTCTCACTTCTGTGTTTGGCAAGGTCATGCTGCAGATCCTCCTGGAAACTATGCTGAGGCATGTGGAAAACAGGGAGGTTGGTTACAGCCAACATGGCTTCACTAGGGGCAGATTGTACCTGATGAACCTGGTGGCCTTCTGTGACAGGGTTACAGTGTTGGTGGATAAGGGTAGAACAACTGACTCTGTGGTGAGGGTTTCTCTCTTGTGGGAGGGTCCCCATGCTGGGAAGAGCATGAAGAGTCATCCCCCTGAGCTGCAGAGACAGCATGAGGCTAGCTGACCACAGCCCTCATTCCCCTGTGCTGGTGCAGAGGAGAAAGGTAGAGAAATTCGGGAGTAAAGTTGAGCCCATGAAGAAGGTAGGGGTGGGAGGCAGGTATTTGAAGATTTGGTTTTACTTCTCATTTTCCTTCTCTGATTTTATTGGTTGCAAATTAAACTACTTTCCCAAATTTGAGTCTGTTTTCCCTGTGACTGTAGTTGCTGTTTGATCTCCCTGTCCTTATCTCAACCTACAAGCCTTTCATGATACTTTCTCTTCCTTGTCCAGTTGAAGAGATGAAATGATAGAGCAACTTTGGACACTGGTGTTGAGCCAGGCTTAACCCACAACACACTTCTTTGTTTCCAAAGACTATAAAAGTGTTTTATGCATCTGTGGTTTGCTATGTACAGAAATAGGCCCACTATGTTAGACTGCTACTTTCTTTAGCAACATCACGAGTCTGCTTCTCTTACTTTGCAGTGACATTTATGAGTCATCCACCAATGTTACTACCAAAGGGATGTTGGTATTGTTGCCTCACTTGGCAGTTTTCAAGAGTTCTGCTGTGCAGTTGAGATTTCTGCATTCTGTAACATAATAGGAAGCGAAGCTGATTCTTGGTTACGGTAAATTCTAGTCATTGTGGCAAGTAACAGTCTGAGCAGTCCCCTTTTATAGACTCAGAATAGTTTTGACTGGAAGAGACCTTTAAGATAATAGAATTCTATCATCATCAAGTGTAGAGTCTTGCATCTAGGCAAGAACAACACCCGGGACCAGCATAGACTGGGGACTGACCTCTTGGAGAGCAGTGTAGGAGAAAGGGACCTGGGGATCCTGGTGGACAGCAGGATGACTATGAGCCAGCAATGTGCCTTTGTGGCTAAGAGGACCAATAGCATCCTGGGGTGGATCAGAAGTGGGGTTGTTAGCAGATCCAGAGAGGTTCTTCTCCCCCTCTGCTCTGTCCTGGTGAGATCACATCTGGAGTCTTGTGTCCAGTTCTGGGCCCCTCAGTTCTAGAAGGACATGGAGCTGCTGGAGAGAGTCCAGCACAGAACCATGAAGATGATGAATGAAGTGGAGCACCTCCCTTACCAGAAAAGGCTGAGGGGGCTGGGTCTCTTTAGCTTTGAGGAGACTGAGGGGTGACCTCATTAATGTTGATAAATATGTGAGGGGTAGGTGTCAGGAGGCTGGAGCCAGGCTCTGCTCAGTGTCATCTGGTCATAGGACAAAGGGCAATGGGTGTAAGCTGGAACATAGAAGGTTCCATATAAATGTGAGAAGGAACTTCTTCCTGGTGAGAGTGATAGAACACTGGAAGGGGCTGCCCAGGCAGGTTGTGGAGTCTCTTTCTCTGGAGATGTTTAAAATCTGCCTGGATATGTTCCTGTGTGACTTGGTCTAGGTGATCCCGCTGTGGCAGAGGATTGGACTAGATGATCTTTCCAGGTCCCTTCCAATCCCTGATGTTCTGTGACTCTGTTGAAACCACATCCTTCAGTGCAACATCTACTCTTCTCTTCAACATGTCCAGGAATGGTGACTCAAACCCCTCTCTGGGCAGGCTCTTCAGTGTCTGACAAACCCTTTCAGCACAGAAATTGCTCCTGACATCCAACCTGAACCTCCCTGGTGCAGCTTAAGGCCATTGCCCCTTGTCCTATCACTGTCCACTGCAGAGAACAGACCAACCCCTGCCTCTCTACAACCTCCTTTCAAGTAGTTGTGGAGAGCAAGAAGATCTCTCCTCAATCTCCTCTTCTCCAGGCTAAACAGCCCCAGATCCCTCAGCCATTCCTCATACAACACAGGTTCCAAATTCTTTACTAACTTGGTAGCCACCTCTGTTTCATCTCCAGCCCTTCAATGTCCCTCTTGTAGTGAGAGGCCCAAAACTGGACACAGGACTCAAGGTGTGGCCTCATCAAAGGTGAGTAGAGGAGAATGATCACCTCCCTACTTCTGGTGGCCACACTATTCCTGATACAGACCAGGATGCCATTGGCTATCTGGGTACACTACTGGCTCATGTTCAGCCAGCCCTCTGTTAACACTCCCAGATCCCTCTCTGCCTGACAGCTCTCCAGCCACTGCTCCCCAAGCCTGTAACGCTGCTGGGGTTGGTTGTGGCCGAAGGGCAGATTCCAGCATTTGGCCTTTCTGAAATTCATGTAACTGGCCTTGGCCCAGTGGTCCAGCCTATCTAGATCCTGTTGCAAAGGTTCTCTATGCCCAAGTGGATCAACACTTCCACCTGAAAGAATTTAAAACGTCACCTATTTAAAAGTAATTTGTCGTTTTCTCAGGGTATTTTTGTCTATATCTGTAAAGGTGCCAGATAAAACTGCTGCAATGGCCAGACTTTTAATGACTTCTTCCTGTTCCAGACAAGAAAACTCAAGTGTTACCATAAATAAGGTCACTCTATAGCTAAGTGGTGCTGCTTTTAAGAGATTTATCTTGTGGAAGTAAAATCATGTCTGCATCCCCAAGCTGAAGTGTTGTATGGAAACAAAATGTTCCAAAGTGTTCTGTCAGTGCTCTCAGCGTGAATAAAGGGAGAGTCCCTTGTCTGTGTTCAGTTCCTTGTCCCTGGGAGTTTTATACTCTTGCACCTACATTCCACAGCGAGAAGCACTGAGGGAGGGAGTAGGCAGCAATGCAGTGCCAGACTAGTGCTAGTACCATGTTATTTCAGTTATTCAACTGTTACTGAGTACGTGGATTTTTAAAATACTTCCTCATGTAGGCTACATGCTGCTGGGAGCTTTATTGGATGTTTAAGACCTACTAATTGCTTCATTTGTTTTGTATTCTTCCACTTGCTGCCAAGTTACCTAGCTGGGAATGAATCATTTCTGATAATCGTAATTAATCCTGGAGGACGGGTGTAAGGAAGATGGTTTTCCTGAGCAGCAGTGGCAAGCCAAATGTGAGACTCTGAACAGTCAAGTAGTCGGAGTTCTGGGTACCCAAGGCTGTTGTTCTCGGGGAAAGGGATAGATTGCAGTAAACAAGTTTCTGAAGAGAAGAGGATGTGTAACTTTTACTACTGGGTGATTCTCATTTAAATGAATTCTAAGTTTTCTTTCTAAGTTTTGAGATGTTTGTCAAGCCCCAGAGAAATAAATGTTTTAACTGGTGTGCATTTCATTAAGTTCTTGTTGGCAGATCTGAGGATCTGAACATTGAAATTGAGAGACCATTTAAAAACTACTCTATTTATTTAGACACTGTTCCTTTTCATTTTATCTTGAAGGGAGTAAATCAGATTGACAACGATCTGAAAGCAAGAGCCTCGGCATACAATAATCTGAAAGGGAACCTTCAGAATTTGGAGAGAAAGAATGCGTAAGTCGTTGGTTTCTTCCTAATGTAGCACAGGGAAGTTATCTAATCGTGAAAACCTAGCAACTTGTAAAGAGGTACAGGCTCCTAAGCTCAATGTATTTTTGAGGTGTTTATCTATGATGAGGATTAGCAATCATAACAGTACATTTGTTACTTGCTGGCAATAGCTCACTTGTGATTGATAAGCAGTTATGAAACACACAGAAGCACGTACAAATAGTATAAATTGCTGGAGCTTTTGAGAGAAGCTTGCTGTTACAGTGCCTGCCTAATTTATGCTTTAGGCATATCAGTATTACTGGGTTTCTTCCCTCAGAGTGAACCAGCAGAGAGACAGGTGTCATTCATGTCGATAATAAATGAAACAAGGACTGTATTGTCACATACAGGTGATGATTATCTGAAATACAGCAGAGGTACAGTAGTTATCCTGTGCCAATATGGTTGGTTTAATTTGACCCAACCCAGTTAATGGTACAAGCCTGCTGGCTGAATCGGAGCCAGGGGTCATGCTAATGACAGGCATGTTAAGAGTGAGCCTTCAGTTCCATCTTAAGCCGTGGTAATTTGTTCTCTAAGCCCCGTTAATTCTCTGTTCTTAGTCTTTTGTGAATACGAGGCAATATGCTGCTGTAAATTTTTATGGAGGTTATGTATGCAGGTCTGTACTGTGTTAGTTGTAACTGTGACTCCATGTAGTAGACATCACAATTAATGGATTTAATGGTTCTTCTGTTTTTAAATCACTTTTTAAAAGAGAACTTGGCTGCTTAGCTGCGTGACGTGTTTGAGTATGGAAATGACGCACAGCGGTAGAGCTACTGATAGAAACCTTCAGTGACTTTAAACAACAAGGCAGAAAATGCATGTAAAGACCTTTTATTTACCCTGCTAATAGTGAATGCTTAAGTAAAATGTATTTTTGAAAATGTTACGCTGTCAAACACTGGAAACAGCTTTCTGGATGAATTCAAGTCCTAAACTTGTATTTAATCTGGCTGCCTTTGTTTCTCTGCAGGGGAAGCTTGCTAACCAGAAGTCTCGCTGATATTGTAAAGAAAGAGGACTTTGTACTCGACTCAGAATATTTGGTCACGTTATTAGTGATTGTACCCAAGTAAGTTAATTGGTTTTCCTAAGAGCAGGGTAAAAGATGACATTTAAATCAAGTAATAGATCCCACAACCCTGTAACACATCTTTTATCTAATATTAGCCATGGCTAGTCATGTTACATAATAAATACCTGGTAAAAATGTAACTCGTTTTACATTTAGAAGGATTAATGTTTGAATTCTGGGTAGGCTTGTGCTGGCTTTTGCCACTTAGTGAGTGGAGTGAATACTTTTGGTATTACTAGAACACTTTTTCAATTGGGTTGGGCTCTTCTTCCAGGCAACTAGTGACAGGATGAGAGGGCAGGTCCTGAAGCTGCACCAGGGGAGGGTTAGGTTGGATGTTAGGAAGCCCCTCCTCACAGAAAGGGTGATCAGACCCTGGAATGGAATGCCCAGGGCAGTGGTGGAGTCAACATCCTTGGAGGTGTTCAAGGACAGAGTGGATGTGGCCCTTAGCACCATGATCTGGTTGATTGTGTTAATGTTAGGCCCTAGGCTGGGCTTGAATAGCTCAGAGATCTTTTCCAGCCTAAACAGTACTGTGATTCTGTAATGTCTTGTCTTTTTTCTGACAACCTACAGAAGTGTGATAATGGAATGTTTCAACAAAAACTTGATTTATTAATCAAAGATTTCTTACAGTGGTACTAAAAGCTTAACCGTAACCTGTGAATTCCCCTAGGTCAAATTATAATGACTGGGTTAAGCAATATGAAACACTAGCAGAGATGGTTGTTCCACGTTCCAGCAAGTAAGTTGCTAAATACTAAAACTTCTGTTTGCATGTGCTCTGTTTTTAAAGTGTTTTTCATTTGTAGTGACTTTGAATTTTAAAGACTGGTCAGAAGATTGTCAGGCTGTCTAGCTGTACAGCTAAACATTTATCTGGTCAAGCTTGATTATGTTGTAGTAGAGGGAAAAATTCAAAGGATCCCTAACTCTAGGGTTTACATTGTTTACTCATCCCATGTCGGTTAGTTTGTTAGGTTTGAAAGGTTAATCTCGGTCAGTTTGGGCACATTCAGCTTTCAGCTGGCACATGGTGAGGTTTAGCTGCAAGTGCTAGCTGGTAAGATTTATGCCTTTGATCAGAGGACTTGAAACAAGTTGCTGATACTCTTTTGTAGCTGCTGAAGAATGAAGAACTGACAGTGTAGATTTTCCTGTGTGCAAGGAAACCTGACGTGTCTTTTTGGGGCTAACAGAGATCCTCAGTGCCAAACTGGTGCTTGGTGCCTGGTGCATAAGCCTGAGGACTGGATGATACTGTTAAGCCACTTTAGCAATCCTGTAGCCACATTGGAAATGAAGCCAACGTGTAGCACAAAGCATTGCTGTGTTGTTAGTTAGAACCCTCGGAGTGAGGGATTGATCAGATAGACCTGGTATTACCAGCTCTATGCCAGTTATAAAATCTGAACTTGCTCTGGCTAACTTCACGTTCAACTTGGTTCAGGTTCATTCTAGTGGCAGATCTGATAATGATTCTAATTTAGTTACTGGGAAATTATGATCTAGGGATAGCCTACGTAAAGGTGACTTGTGAAACTGTTGGGTAATGATTGCACTTGAAGACAATACAACACCAAGGAACAATCTAAATGTCTTCCAGTTTTTCCCTAAAGTGAAGTCTCTGTGTGACTTGGTCTAGGTGATCCTGCTGTGGCAGGGGGATTGGACTTCATGATCTTTCAAGGTCCCTTCCAATCCCTAATGATTCTGTGATTCTATGATTCTATAAGCAGTATTGTATTGAACTGTAAAATACCAACTCTAGGGGTTGTCTTTATAATCCAAGAAGCACTTTTTCTTATGGATCTGTTTCTGTATTTAGTGTCCTTTTATATTTTAAACACAGAACACTAGGGACTGGGAAGGACCTTGACAGATCATCTAGTCTAATCTCCCTGCCAGAGCAGGATCACCTAGACCAAGTCACATAGGAACATACCCAGGCGGGATTTAAATGTCTCCAGAGAAGGAGACCTTTCATTTTTCTTTAAAACTGTCTAAGAATTCTGAAGCCCAAAGTATTCAGTATTAAACACACTTTGGTTTCTTTTTCTGTAAAATACTGTGAACATGAACAAGTATCCAGACATGTATGAAGTGTTTCTGCGTGTGGCATAGGAACTGCCATTCTTTATCAAGGGAGTAATAAGAGCAGTTGCTGATGTTTCAGTTATTTTCTGAATGAGGTGATTAGTTTGGGAACTAACCCAGTGTGATTATGTACAATTGTGTTCTTGCCTGATACGCTAAAGTGCAACTTAAGCTTTTTTGTATGACATCTGTGGTGACTTGAAGTTTGTTCCTTCTGACACTTGTGTATTTCTCTGTGTAGTGTACTGTTTGAGGATCAAGATAGTTACCTTTGTAATGTCACCTTGTTCAGGAAGGCAGTGGATGACTTCAAGCATAAAGCCAGAGAATACAAGTAAGGCTTATTTTGTGTGTGTTCTATCTCTTGTAATGTGGAGGCTCTCTGGATAGCCATTTCTGATTTTTATTAACTTCAAATGCAGATTTATGGTCCGTGACTTCCAGTATAATGAGGAAGAGATGAAAGCAGATAAAGAAGAAATGAATAGACTCTCAACTGACAAGAAGAAACAGTTTGTGAGTCTGAATAAACTAGTTATTACAGAAACATGAGACAACTAAGGCTTGTTATTGCTACATAATGATTTCATGAGCTTGTGATTCTGAGGAAAGCATTGCAAGAATAACATGTTGTAGTCTGCCTGCCACCCAGCTAATCTGCTCAGGGATCTTTGAGTTTACTGTAGCACATATGCTTCTCACTGCATTGAAACAAGTGCTGATATGCAGCTGATCTTGTACGGTTTGAAAACGGAAGTATTTGAACGAAATACTCATGTTGCTAGAATGATCCATAGTACAGTTAACCCATAGCAACTGAGAGGGTGAACTCAAGAGACACAGAAGTCTTGTTAAATTTCTCTGTACTTAGTACTGAAACACCCTTGAGCCATGATGTCCATAATGAACTCTGCGTTGTCTTTGTTACCATGGTCCAGATAATGAGTGTCTGCACAAATATGCTTAAAGGGCTGCATCTTTCTCTGAAGTTGGAGTAACATTGGTTTTTGTCTCTTCCCTTTCACAGGGGCCTCTGGTGCGGTGGCTGAAAGTTAATTTCAGTGAAGCTTTCATTGCATGGATTCATGTGAAAGCGCTACGAGTTTTTGTTGAGTCTGTTTTAAGGTAATGAGGCAGCCTTGAGTAGTGCTTTGCTTCCTAGACTTGTTTACTTCAGTCTGGGGGTTTACCATACTGAGGTGTGTGAGCACTGCTCTTCTGGAAAGGAGGAAACAAGAGGTAGGGGAGTAAGAATAGCTGATGCCAGTAACTCTTGCTGCCAGCTGTGGAATATTTGGAGTAGGTAACTGTGCATCTTGCTGCTTAGAGTGTCTTTCCACTAGTGCTTTAGGAATTACAGAGGCTCTGTAGGATGTAGCGAGGCATTTCTGCTGATTCTTTGCTTTATGAGCTGGGAAAACAGTGTACTGTGTTTTCTTAACTGGGAAATGTGAGTAGTTCAGACTAAAAAGTATTCAAGCTTTGAGTAATGTAGCTTGACCTCTTGAAAAGTATGGTTTTTCTTTAAAACATTCCTTTCTAAGAATTTCGTAGTCTAAACTTTGTTCAGTGTTAAATGTCAAATATTCTAACTATGACATTTTTTTTTCATACCCATCCAGAATTGTAGTACCAAGTTGACTTAAGAAAAGTTGTAATTGTTTTCCAGAAGGAAGGACTTGGAGTTTTTGGTTTTTTTAGAGTTGAAAGGACTTCTTAGTCAGAAAATGGGAAGTGTTTGGGGTTTGTTTTTTTTAGCCTTTTTAAGACGTTATCATGAAGGAGACAACCAGAAGAGAGAAAGCTGAAGAACCCCCCAAACACACTAACTTGCATTCCGAGGTGTTTCATAGCTGCTGCAGGATATTTTTGAAGACAAACTTGAGTAAGGAAGAAAGCTTGAATGTGATTTTGAGTGTTGGTCTAGAAAGGAGACTGAAGTGAGAGTAGGTTCTCCACCTAGTGGCGTAAGCAAAGTCTTGCAAGTTCAAACCTTGATCCAAGCGTTCATGTAACATTACGAATAGTGTTAAGGACTCAACGATTTAAAATTGTTTTTAATGCCTTTAGACTTGTGTTTTGTTTTTCTGCACTTGAAGGCATAAGCTGTACTTTACTGATACCTTATGAATTGTAGAAACAGTGGCCTTTTGAAGTGGAAACTGAGTAGAGTTTGTTCTTCAGCTGTATGTTTCTTTCTCAAAATAGAATGAAATGTTGCTTTGTAAGACAAAAGAAGACACTGTTTTTGTCATTTGCTTTGTTTTCTGCTTTACTCTCTCAGGTATGGTTTGCCAGTTAACTTCCAGGCAATGCTGCTTCAGCCTAATAAGAAAACAATGAAGAAACTGAGGGAGGTTCTGTATGACTTGTACAAACATCTTGACAGCAGTGCAGCAGCCATCATTGATGTAAGTCTAACTGAATTTAAAAGGTTTTACAACTCTCTTTTTCTTAATGTTGTGTTTAATATATTTCCTGGCCCTTCTTGGGGAAGGGGGCTATGAGACAATTAAGGTGAACTTCATGCTCCTTCCTGGATAATTTAGCATTTTATTATACTTCCCTTTTGGATGGAAAAGGTCTTTTAAGATCATAGAGTCCAATTGTTAACCCAGCTGTACCAAGCTCACTGCTAAACCATGTCCCGAAACTCCACACTGTCACAAATGGTCTGTGTTTAGAAGCAGTAAAATATAATTGCAGTACTTTGCCATCTATTTAGTGGCTGTGTGTTTACCACAGCAACAGTGTGAATTATTGATACAAAACTACTTAGATATTGAAAAGCGCTTGCCTTTCACTTAAAAAAACACTGCTACTCATTACTCAGAGCTCTAATTCTGTTGCTTAGTCACTTGAACATGAAATTTTAACCTTGACATCTTGCCTGGCTTATTTGTTTCTAAAACCTGTTTCATGTACTTCTGAGCAGGAGTCTGAACTGTAAGACTATAACTGGTTTCAAAACTTTATTTGCAGGCAACTATGGATATTCCAGGCTTAAACCTCAGCCAGCAGGAGTACTACCCCTATGTGTACTACAAGATTGATTGTAATTTGCTGGAATTCAAGTAAAAGTTCCCTAACATGGCAATCGTCTCAGTGCTAACAAACAGAAGTGAGGCTGAAGTACCGTAACACTTCTACCACTCTGCTAATCATATGCTTGCTTCTTACGTTAGGTGAGCTTAACACACAGTGGTCCATCTCTAGACGTTTTCTTTTTAAAGAGCAGTGTAGCTGATCTGCTTTTAATCAATAATGTCTTTAAATGTATATTGAGAGAACCGAAGTATTTATAAACAGAGTGATTTATTTAAGGAAAAACTCATTCCTCTTTCGTATGGTGGTCTGTGTTAATTCCATGTACCATTGTTTATAAAACAAACCAAACCTTGTTTACAGAAGAATAGTGTAAATGTTCATGGCCATTTTGTTCACTGGGTTCAGTAGGTACAATTGTGTTAACATTGTTGAACTGTGATGTAAAGTATGTAAAATTGGTATGAAATTGTGCTTTCTGAATGGTTTAAAAATTACTATCGAAGCACTGTCAACACAGGGAAAATAAAACATGCCTGTGTAACTGTGTCTCTTCCTTGGTCCGCACAGAGCTGTAGATCCCTGCATCTAAGCTAAAGTGCAGTGGCATCCTGGCTTGTATCAGCAATAGTGTGGCCAGCAGGACAAGGGATGTCATTTTCCCCTGTACTGTGCACTGGTGAGGCCTCCCCTTGAGTGCTGGGGGCAGTTCTGGGCCCCTCACTTCAAGAAAGAAATGGAGGGGCTGGAGCAGGTCCAGAAGAGCAACAAAGTTGGTGAAGGGACTGGAAAGAAAGTCTGATAAAGAGAGGCTGAGGGAGCTGAGGTTGTTTATCCTGGAGAAGGGGAAACTCAGGGGGGACCTTCTCCCTCTCTCCAGCTCTCTGAAGGGTGGTTGTAGTCAGATGGAGATTGGGCTTCTCCCAGGCAACTAGCACCAGGATGAGAGGGCAGGGCTTGAAGCTGCACCAGGGGAGGGTTAGGTTGGATGTTAAAAAGCCCTTTCTCACAGAAAGGTTGATCAGACACTGGAATGGACTATCCAGGGAGGTAGAGTCCCCTGTCTCTGGAGGTGTTTAAGGACAGACTGAATGTGGCACTTTGCCATGGTCTAGCTGATTGTGGTGATGTTAGGTCATGGCCCGGGCTGGGTGATCTCTGAGATCTTTTCCAGCCGCAACAATTCTGTGATTCTGTACGAAGTCGTAAAGCCCATGTGCACCCTCCATGCAGTGGTACAGAAATGCTTCAGCACTAGTACTTTTAAGAGATGCAGGTATTTTATTTTGCTTTGTGCAGAAATGTTCAAGTGTGGTGTTTTGGCCATCAAACCTATGTATGAACGTTTTTCGTATTTTTGTGACTCTAAAGGAAAGTTATGAGACCATAGTTGGGAAGATGAGGGTAACCTGGGATGCTAATGAGCTAGATCTGGGGTGTTTTGATAATTCTGTGTTCTTCCCAATCTCTTGAAGCTTGGGGGAGTACCTTATGGCTTGGAATATGTTTAGATGTTCCTTTAGGATTTTTGGCAGCATCCTTTCTGCTGTACAGAGATGATGGTAGATTCCTTTCAATGGTTGTAGAGAGAGGTTGTTTTTTCCAGCCAAACTCAGAACAGAAACTTAAAAAACTTAATTACGGGCTTCAGCAAAGAGAACTGCAAAGTCCAGTGCTTGGGGAGGAGTAACCCCTACACACTAGTTCAGGCTAGACGCTGACTAGCTGGGAAGCAGCTCTGCGTAAAAAAAGGAGCTGGCACTGCTTGTGCACTTGTGGCCAAGGCTACCCGTCTTCTGGAATGATGTTTGTAAGAGGGTAGCCATCCTTCCCCAGTATTTGGCATTTGTAAGGCCATTGGTTCTGTGGCACAAGAAATGGAGTACCTACATGGAAGAAGTCCAGTGGAAGCCACCCAAGTTTGTCAGTGTACTGGAGTATGTGACACCATGACGTACTGAGAGAATTGCCTGTCTTCAGACTGGGAAAGAGATGGAGGGAAAGCAAAGGGTTGATGTTGGCAACTACCTGAGCAGAGAACAAAAAGAAGAGGGATCCTCCTGATCTGCCCAAGCACTTCAGAGGTAGGTGGGAATGAAAGGCTGTTTGAGTAAGAAACTATCATTGCAGGCTGTGGGGTGTGGACCTTGGCAGGGTGAGACCCACCCAGCTACCTTTTTTACTACCCCCACCCTCCTCAGGCAAGGTCAGCTCGATCAGATTGCTCAGGTCTGTGTCCAGTAATGTATTGAAAATCTTCAAGGCTGGAGACTCCAGAACCTCTGTGAGAAATCTTCTCTAGCATTTGAACACACTGCTTGCTTACGTTTAGACAACATGCCGTGTCTCAGTCTGGGCACTAGTGAGAAGAGTCAGGTTCCCTGCTCTTTACACCCTCACACAGTTATTCATAAACATTGCTAAGAGGCTCCTCTGACTATCTTCTTGGGCAGAGTGTGCTGAGAACTACTGCAGTACTCAAGCACTTCTTCTGGAACTGCTGCTGCGGCAAGGAATAGAGCTGTGAAACATGGTGATCCAGTGACAGGCGGATGGGACATCTTTGGTTTGTTTTCTTTTTGAGAATACAAGAGTATTTTGAAACACTGAACTTTAAAAAAACCTAGTTTAATTTTGATGAAGCTAGTGGTGGCTTTGAAAGCTTTCTGGAGCGTAAACGCCCCTGCTTGCTGCTGAACTTTTCTATAGAAAAGCTCTGCAGTGACTGACTCCTGAGTTTAGGAGGTAACTTCTTCCCAGACACCTTTGTGTGTGGATTTGGGGGTTTTGGCAGTTTTCCCCCTGTAGAAGGGATGTTTGACTTCTGCTCCACTGCTTATGTCAACGTGTGCAGTGTTTGTCTTGGGCCCAATTGTGGGATTGGGTTCTCAGAATGAAAGACTAACATTTGCTAGCAGCTTAGTGTTTGTCTCCAGGCAGACGGTGTATAGTTGATCTTATGCTGACCTATCTATCTGTAAGAGCACATGAGATGGGTTGTCAGTGATAAATGGTATCACCCTTCTCTTTGTGGAGATGGAATCCCCACCTAGAATCTTTTCATGTTGCTTCAGTATAAACGTCACAGAGTAAATCACAAAAGCTTTGTCTTGCAAAGGTGTGTGCTCTGCGTATCACGGGGAAGTTCTTATTTAACAGAGTCTGGGGGAACACGTTTAGTTCCTGCAGCTTCACAGAATCACAGAACGTTAAGGATTGGAAAGAACCTCAAAAGATCATCTAGTCCAATCCCCCAGCCACAGCAGGATCACTTAGATAAGTCCCACAGGAACATGTCCAGGCAGGTTTTAAATGTCTCCAGAGAAGGAGACTCCACAACTCCCCACAAAAGTGCTCCGTCACCCTCACTGACAAGAGGCTCCTTCTCATATTGATGTGGAACCTCCTACATTCCAGCTTGCATCCATTGCCCCTTGTACCTATCATTAGATGCCCCTGAGCAGAGCCTGGCTCCATCCTCCTGACACTCGCTCCTTCCATATTTATAAACATGAATGGAGTGACCCCTCAGTCTCCTTTTTCCAAGCTAAAGATACTGACTGTGCTTTTCCTGAGTTCATAAGCAGATCATCGCCCTGTTGTATTTCCCTCAGGCTTGGGTTCAGTGATGGTACCAGTGGGACCTGAGAAGCTGTGGCCGTATGGGCACTTCTGTAGAGCTTTGCCAATAGGAAAACTACAGGGGAAGCTAAGTTTGGCAAAAGCAGATGCTGGAGGGTCAGTTTTGATGGAAAAGTTCAGTTTTCTATTCAGAGATGTAAAAAATCAGTAACTCGTGAGTGTGCAGAGTGTCACCAGGCTGGTCCCTATTTATTAGCCCCAATTTTGCTCTTCAACAATATGTGGTGGTTCTAGATGTTGCCCTGTGTACGCTCTCCGAGAACCTCTCTGATCTTCAAAGTCTCTGTGTGCTCTTTAACCATCGTTTGGATGGAACAAGGGCTTCAAAAATCCGATCTTTGTTTTTCGCCCCTAGAGAGCGATCTCGGGCTGCTTTCCAAAAGCTGCCGGTGTAAACCTGGCGAAGGATTTGGGTTTGAATTAAAACCTTTAATCTCTGAGTTATTTTATCTCCTAATGTGAAGGAGTTTTAAAACATCGTCCATAATTATTTTCATACAGTGCAGGCTGCAGAGCTGGGCAGGGAGAAATTGAATGAAGTATAGCAAGGGCAGTGTAGAGTCTGGCATCTGGGCAAGAACAACCCCAGGTACCAGTATAGGGTGGGGACTGACCTGTTGGAGAGCAGTGTAGGAGAAAGGGACCTGGGGGTCCTGGTGGACAGCAGGATGACCATGAGC
>JAOXOE010000343.1:39680284-39704019 GCA_028565055.1 Phoeniculus purpureus
CTGGGCCTGATCCCCCCGTTGTCCTGCACTTGCCGTGTGATCACCCCCAAGATGAACTGTTCCATGACCTTCCCTGGCACCGAGGTTCCAGCTCACACCCACTGGCCCTTGTCCTATCATTGGGTGTGCCTGAGCAGAGCCTGGCTCCATCCTCCTGACACCCACCCTTTCCATATTTATAAAAATGAATGAGGTCACCCCTCAGTCTCCTTTTTTCCAAGCTAAAGAGCCCCAGCTCCCTCAGCTTTTGCTCATTAGGGAGACGCTCCACTCCCTTCATCCTCTTTGTGGCTCTGCGCTGGACTCTCTCCAGCAGTTCCATGTCCTTCTGGAACTGAGGGGCCTGGAGCTGGACCTAATGTTCCAGATGTGGTCTCACCAGGGCAGAGTAGAGTGGGAGGAGAACCTCTCTTGAACTAATAACCACCCCTCTTCTGATCCACCCCAGGATGCCATTGGCCCTCTTGGCCACCAGGGCACATTGCTGGCATCTTTTCATACAGTAACTGGCATCTTGAGATTTACAGAAAATTCTGGTGGTGCTGCTTCTGTTTTATTTTTCCTTCATTTTTACCTCCATGGAACCCTTTTATTGGTTTTCTTTTGTCTTGACACAGTCCATCAACAACAGGGTGTTTTGTGGTCGGTGTCTGACTTGGTTACTGTCAGAGTGGATGGCTAGAAGCCCTAAGATCTGTTCTGTGTTTCAGTACAACGGTGTTTGCCTGCAAGGCCCCAGCGGTGTTCCTGGACGGGATGGGAACCCAGGAGCCAATGGGATCCCTGGGACACCTGGGATCCCGGGGCGAGACGGGCTGAAGGGAGAGAAGGGCGAGTGCATGCGTGAGAGCATCGAGGAGTCCTGGACGCCCAACTTCAAGCAGTGTTCCTGGAGCGCACTCAATTACGGCATCGATCTCGGCAAGATAGCAGTAAGTTAACTGTCCTGGTGGGCTGCTCTTCACACAGCAGCTCTGGGTCTGCCTTGATGAGCTGGGTAGCTCAAGTGTGTGTGTTTCCTGCTGGAGTTCTTGACGAGGTGAACCCATCAAAGGTTTAGTTACTTTGGGTTCGTCTTGGACCCCTTTCACAGCTCTGTGCCTGTTTCATTTCTGCAGTAGCACTTCCAAAGAATGATGTGGCTGGGGTAAGACTACATTTAGAGGGCAGATCTGTAAGGCTGAAAGTCATCCTACTGAAAAAACCCTCCAGCTCGCCCGGAACAGGGCAGGGGTTTTACTGTTCCACTCAAAGGAGAGATGCACATCCTCGCTCTGCTCACGGTGTCTGTTGTTGGCATTCACTGAAACTCCTTTGCAGGATGCTGCTGCAGAAAGGATCGGCGCTGCTCAGGAGAACTACCAGGAGCTGCCCACACCCTCTAAGTTCCAAACACAACAGCGCAGGCCTAGAAGAGGGGAAGAAATCCCCGCTCAGTCTCAGCTGTGAAGTTACGCTGCTATTGCTGTGGTTAGAGTGAGAATCAGCCTGTTTTGAGAAGGCGTTTCTCACTGCCCTGTACGTGCAGGACTGTCCCCAGCTTTCCTCCTTTATCCCCCTGATATCCAGCGTGGAACTTGAGTGCAGCTTGCAGACAGTTCATGCCCCTTTACATTAACCCCTAGAAGATCAGGCGTTTCCATAATCCCCCTTCTCCACTGGCACCTGTGAGATGCAGTTTCTGAGCCGCATCTTCGCCTCACAGGATAGCTGCCAGGCTCTACTACCTGTTTCAGAGGGACGGGACTAAAGAGACCAGCCAAAACATTCTGATTTCTAACATATTCCTAAGCTGAACTACATTTTCTGCATATAAACAAACAGGTCCCAAGTGCATCTTGTCTCCTCCTAGGAATGCACATTTACAAAGATGCGGTCCAACAGCGCTCTTCGGGTGCTCTTCAGTGGATCGCTGCGGCTGAAGTGCAAAAACGCCTGCTGCCAGCGCTGGTACTTCACCTTCAATGGAGCAGAGTGTGCTGGGCCGCTTCCTATTGAAGCTATAATATATTTAGATCAAGGAAGCCCGGAGCTGAATTCTACTATTAACATACACCGGACTTCTTCAGGTACGTATGCCGAGACCGTGTGAACAGGGATGGAGCAGAAGGCAGTAGTAAATCTAGCTACAAATGGAGAGCGCAGCCTGCACTAGACAGTCAAAAGGCTTCCTGCCAAGTAGATGGTGTCATGCTGCCTTTAAAAGCTGCTATTTGCACACTCCTTGCACAAAGTGGGACTTATTCCTCCTGGAATTTCAGGTGGGGCACAGAAGTACCTCCAAATTGACTATCTAGAGAGTTACTAAGCTGCTATGCACAAGGCAAGCTAGTGACATTGTTCAGCATGAAAGGAGGTGACGCAAGGACGTGGGGACTGAAGTAGTGTCGGTACCATCTCCGTTTTCCTCCCTGCACTGTTTCATGACTGCGGGAAAACTAGCGCTGTCTAGCACTGTGACAGGTCTGTTACTAGTGGTGCTGGCGGGGAAAAGCAAAGGGCAACAGAGGGGCAACTTTATACGGACAGAAGCAGCGGCTGGGGAGCGGAAAAAGCTGTCACCTCTGCAGGGCAGTTGCTGGAGAAGCCACGTAAGGCTGTGTTGCTGTCTCCTCTCCCCATCACTGCTGAAAAGATAGCTGAGTGCAAGCAAAGCCAGATCCCAGCTACCAGCTGGCAAGTGTGGATGTTTTCAGAAGCAGGCGTACCTCCCCCTTAGCTGTCCTGTGGAGTGTGGTCTGCTTCGGGTACCGTAAGACATTGAGAAGCAGCGTGGATAAAGACTGTAACCAGTGTTGCCGTATCTCTAAAGAACAGCGTTTATTTCTACAAATGCTTTTCAGATCTCACCAAACATGAGCTTGCACCGAACTTACAAGTTCTTACTGCTTGCATCCAGCTGGTGCTGTGAAATATAAAGGGATTGTGTCTGCAGAGGTAACTTGATTTTTGTCTTTAACCAGTGGAAGGTCTGTGTGAAGGGATCAATGCTGGCTTGGTGGACATTGCCATCTGGGTCGGGACTTGCTCAGATTATCCACGGGGAGATGCTTCTACTGGATGGAATTCGGTCTCCCGAATCATCATTGAAGAACTGCCAAAGTAACTCTCCCCCCCTTTTTATAACACCTCCCTCTTTTTATTTTGTACAACTGTCTTCAGAAAGTATTTCCAGAGCGTTGGATGCAGGTGCCTGACTGACAGGCAGAAAACTCTTGCATCCCTATTCTTTGTTGAGCCTTTCTTTGCACATTGCAAGGGCTTTTTATAATAATCATTTTAGAATACAAGTATCAAACCTTAGTTCATTATTGTTTTTAATCCCTTGTTTGAAGTGTGAGACTACAGCACCTCTGTTTTATGAATTAAATGTAACTTTTTCTATCAAATAAACAAAACCTTTTACAAAAAACCCCACACCAGGCTATTTTATTGATCACCAAACTTTAAGGTATTTGTTACAGAGTGTTACATGATACACAGGTTTGGGTTTTTAATAAGACTTTATAGAAAGTTCTAAAAAAGTAAACTCAACTCTGGGCTTAAAATCTACCTGATACCTAATCCTGTAAACCTGCTGCTCTCCTGCCAGAGACCAAGTCTCTCAACAACCTCCTGGTGAGTGTTTAACTGTGACCGAGATGCTGTGCTGTTAAATGTTTTATTAAGTAAAAATAGATTGTCCCTCTTTCGCTGCTTAACAGACTGGATTTCAGTATAAACATCTGTTACTGGACATCTGTTACTGGCCTCCGCTGTTCTACAGTTAGAAAACTTTATCACTCTGATGTAATAGGCTGGGGCTTAGCCTTTCATGTCTATACACTCACTTTGGCGTTAATGGACAGGTAGATGTATTAAATAGTTCTGAAGATACAGAAACAAGGCAGACTGAAATGCCTTGGCTTTCAAAAAAGCGCATTGATAAAGTAAAAGAATGATGTCACAGCCCTCTGACTGCAGCCTCCAGTGACAAGAAGTGACAACACTGATGCTACCAGCACAGCACTGGGGATAACGTGGTTTGTTTTTTCAAACGCAACAAGTGATACACTGACATTGAAACAACTGTACAGATTCCTGAGGGAAACAACAGCCACGTTTATATTACAAAATCAGTTTTATATTACTGAAATAAAAGCAAGAAAAAGCATGTACAACATGCAGAGAGCTACACCCTTCCCAAAAATTAAAAGGAAAAGCACCACATCTGAGGTAAGGAATATGTTCAGCCATTTCAGATTAAATCTCAGAGGTTTTTCTGAGCAGGCTATCAGATTTCCCCCAGGCACCTCTTGCAGTGGTAGCTCTTGTTTGCAGCTTTAGTCAGAAGGAACTCAGCTGCAGCTATCAGGGCAGTCAGACTTCCCCACGTGGGATCCTGCTGCAAGCCATTACACAGCTGGTATTCTGCTCTGAAGAACTGCACTGTTTACACTGGCGTGGGTGATGGGGTCTAAGGTACCTGGACACAAACGAGTTACTGTGAGCTAAGCTACGGTGTGAATTCACAGAACGTCAGTTCACACACAGTGCCCGACTGTGTACATGCTGCTAGCCTCTTTGCGTTTATCCTGGTGCTAGAGCACAATCATCCAGGGCAGTCAGTGCACAACTTAGATTCTTTTTGTATTTACTCATGTGTCTTCACAATGTTTTTTGGACCCCGGGTGGCAGAATTAATTCTGTGTTTCATTAACTTCATCCTGTGTGCTAGGAAACACAAACCCAAGTGAACACCCTCTGAAGGCAGAAGTTAGGAGCTGTGAAGGATCTATACAAGGCGTGCAAGGTAAGCTGCCAGTACATTTGATTTTCAGCTAAATACACATGGGAATTTCTGTGATAAATCCCAAAGCCAGCCATAGTGGCCACGTCCCCTTCCGAGATGAGCTTGACTGTAGCAAGGAGAAGGGATGCAATTGTGGAGGACAAAGGGTACGTGATGAATAGTTAGGTACACAAACCCAAGTAAGTGTATTGGTGAGTTATGGACTAAAATAGGAAACAATTTCTGTAGTTTGCCAGATTTTAACTCAAAACTGAAAGCAATTCCCTGCTCTGTTAAATATTTGAGAAAGCCTTGTTTCTGCTTTAGGTTAGTCTTCTGCTAAGTAGGAAAATCCTTTAAGCAATAATTCCAGTGCTTTGCTGAGTGGCCTCTGCTCCTTATGAAAGGGATAATTTTCCCCTACTTGTGGAATACCTTGGCTACTTTACTTCCTGCTTCATTAACTGATACTTTCTCGATGGCTTTTAATACCTTCTTAGTAACAGCAGAAAGCAGATGTTATGGACAGTCACGTATTTCCTTACAGAACTAAATAATTCAAATGCAGCTCTCCAGAAAGCCTGACAGCAGTTACTGCACGCAAACACACATCTTCACCGCACATATCAACTGAGAAGTACTGTAAGTTAATCACTAAATTAGCAGTCGATGTATTTTACAGTCCTTCCCCCAGACCAAATCAGAAGACAAGACACTAATGGAGCGGTTTGGCTTTTTGTAAAGGAAGTCCTATGCACAGTATTTTTAGACTAATTACAGACAATGTTTTTCCAGAGAATATTACTGACTCTAAGCATGGTCATACTTGTTATTCTCGTGTTTGAAAGCTGCATTGCTATAGGATTACCACAAAAAACCCCTCAGTTCTCAACTGTAAGCCTGTTTGCAAGCATATGTTTTGAGCTGTATGGTAGGGGTTGGACTTGATGATCTATTAGGTCCCTTCCAACCCTGGTAATACTACTATGATGATAATACTATGATGGTATGTTTGCCTAGTAATATTTGGTCAGATGTATCAGCAATGGAGACAGAATCTTGCTCAAAGAGTGACAGAGAGGGGAGAAAGAAGGAATTAAACGGCTGGTGATGCATACAACATGTGCTTTGGTCTGGTGCTAAAAGGAAAAACTGCAGTGCAAGCCTGTCGTGGTATGAGTCAAGAACTGGTTTCATCAGATTGGCAGTAATGCAAACCCAGGAATGGACAGCTGTTTTACAAAACAATTTGGGTTTGCAAACTGCACTCCACTGAGGCGGCATTTTTGTGTTGGATGAGCAATGGAATTTGGAACATTCCATATCTTAAAATCATAAGTAACACGGCAGTGGATTCAGAAGACATTGCTATAAACAACTACAAACATACTTTCTTCATGAGACTTGGACAGTTCTGACAGACCCCAGGGTTGCTGGTGCGTGAAGATTTCCACTTCTGCCAGGAGCAGAATCTGACCAACTTGAGACTTGTCCAAACAGGTTAGTCCGTTATTCCAGCCAGGCCAGGATGAACTGAACAGCTGCACAGCTGCCTTCACCCAGCCACAGTGCCATTATTTCACAACCGCAGAGACGTGTTTCAAGCAGACACAACTGATTCAGGGAGGAAGGCAGCAACGCAGGGACAATCAGCAGAAGAGTTACTGGCACAGCTTTATCATCTCCAGGTTCTTTGTGCAAAATACTAGATCAATTTCACAGTGTCGAAAAAGACTGCTGAACTAAATCTCTCTCAGATCATAAATATAAAAAAACGAAGATAGATTCCTTATGAACACGAGCACATACCTTTAATTGTTTTCTTTTCTAAAGCCAAGTAAAAAACCAGACACATTCTCATAAACGACAAAGGTAATGCAGCAGGCAGGAGTCACTCTGATCACATTGGGGATAATTCCTTTGTAAAATCCATGGATTCCTTCCTTCCTTTAAAGACAAAAGTATCTCGTGTTCATTAAGGTCTTTTAGCAGAAATCAGACATAAAGCAAAGCCTGACATTTTCGCACTGGGAGAAATACTTCCAGTAGTAACAATGTCAAAGTCATTTCTTACTACGGTGTTTAAAGAGCCACAATATGTCAAATCCTAACCCACCATTTTCTTTTCAGAACATTCAATAGTATTCTGTAGGGCAGTTAGGGTGTGGGTAGGATTTTTGTGATGGTTCTTTATTATTATCCAAGAGGGGGCAATTTACTGTCTGTCTTCACACCACGGGTAGTGGTTAGAATACCTTAGATTTTCTGAAGCCTGTTTTGAAAAGTCTTTACATGTTTTATCTCAGCAAAGCCATCAGGGCTGAAGGGCTTGGTGGTTTAAGGTCATGTAACGGCAAGTGAGCCGAGGGTCAATACAACTAAGGAAAGTCAGCAGTTATTTTCAGAGAATTAAAGCAATGCCTCTGGAATTTTGATTCCTGTGGCAAATGAGCAAGAATCTAACTTCTCCCAGTTTCACTCAAGGTATTCATGTTGGGACTGAGAGAAAGTTTCAAAGACTTTTAATTTTGGCTCTCTGTTTTCCAGCTTCATAGAGGTCTTGGATACCTGCAGCGCCAAGTATAGTTATCTCAGATCCTGGAAAGGGCTCGGGTGTGGTTTCCACAACCTTTCCCTGGGCTCTAGGTGGAGTTTGTTGCTGTATGGTGGCCCCTGACCAGATGCACACATTCACAGTTCTTCACAGCCTTCCCATAGCCTGCAGCACTGCAGGGCTCAGCGCAGAGATATCAGAGCTATTTGTGCTTTGAAGTGGCCTCAGCCAAAAGGGTTTTACTGCCTCTAAGCCAGGGGTGGTCCTGAAACAACACAGCCTCATTCACTCATTCAGGTGGCACCCCAGGAGTTAACTGACTCCGCTCATGTTTCTTGAGCAATATGGTACAACCCAGAACATTGTCCAAAGCAGAATTAATACTGGTTGCATAGCACAAAGGTGGCCCACCTTAGTAACTAGAGAGCTCTGGTGAGAACTCTCACATTCCCTGCAGAGCTGAGGGAAGAGGATTTGTGAGAAGACATGAACAGATGAGAGGAAAAAGTTGTCTGAAGATCCTATAGAAAGCTGGGACTAGACTACAAATGCAGTCAGGTCTTGGCTGCAAGACCCAGAGACATCAGTATAAACAGCTCTGGCTAGCTCACTTCTTCCTGCCAGGAATTTGGACTAGCCACAACTCTGCAACACTTTTGTATGTGATACCCTAAACCAGTTCAAGTGAGACCCCAAGCCAGCAAACTCAATGTTATTTTTTTACCCTGTAACTGAATTTTGCCAGGGAAGACAGAAGGGAGACAGAACGATCAGAAGTCTGCAATAGCACCAGCCCTCCCACCTCCTCCTTTGTCCTTATTGATCGCTATTAGCGGCATTTTGTACAAAGTCACTTTGTGCAGCCAACATTCTGTTTGCTCAGAGCTGCAACAGTTTTGCAAGTCAGCAAGGAAGGCAGTAAACATAGTTCTGATATTTTAAAACTCTCAAATATGTAAGCTTTTAATTCTGCATGCCTACCTCCACGTCCTGGAGATCACATCAAACACACCAGCATACGTATTATGCTGATCTTGAAGACGAGCTCGCACAACCTGATAGGGATATGTTGCTGACACGGCAAATATTTTGGATACAGCAGCCATCATTATGTATTCCACAGTGTTCTAAAAGCAAAAGAATTACCAGACTTGCCTTAACTATACTTTAAATTAGCCAATTTCCCCCAAATCTTAATTGATTTTTAAATGTTTAATCCACAATAACTCAGTTTTCCCCCTTCTAATACACACTTTGAAAAATGTTCTCAATTTAAAATTCTCCAAATATTTGCCAAAAGATGAAGTCAATTTCCCTACACAAAGACAGCTTGTTCCTAAGAAGTGTAGTAGTATTTCGTTCCAGATATGGTATGTTCCAATTGATGTAGCAGTGCTTTCTCTGTTTGGTTGTTCTATGACCTAGACAAACAGAATAAATTCCCATTTATTCAGATGCCACTACACATTTTTATTCTCAGGAATCATACCAATTTTGTGTCTGATCCTCTGTTTCTGTACTTGTTGTATCTGAGTTTCAAATCCTCATAAGCCATGAACTGAAGTGCTCCATGCGAAGTTCCAAACAGACCAGGCACAAATCCCTAAAAAAGGGAGTAAAGCAATATTAAACAACGATGCACAAAACCTGTGTGACTTGAGCTCAGCTTACACACATGTGCGTAAATCACTCCATGACTTTACAAATCATGGCAGTCTTGCACATGTGCTGCTCAGTGCCTGACCCTAGGCTGTTTAGCTCCCACCTGAGAGGGGTAAGGCAATGAGAAAAGCTGCTGTTTCAGTGAGGAAAGCCATCAAGGAACTGCATGTTTTCTTCTTCAGAAGGAAACAATTTTCAGATTTCATTTCCATTCTATGGTAATATTCTTTAAGACCATCCCTATCTGCTAGAAGGAACTCTATCTGAAATGAAGACATTTGCATGTGTTACAGCTCCTGCAACTCAGGGCGATTACCTGTCAAGTTTCACACAAAGCAAGAAAGAGAGAAAAATAACATTTGCCCAATACCAGAAAATGGAGGAAGGCCACAGAATGGAAAAGTCAAAGAGGCACTGGAAGAGGTTCCTTTTGTCTTATTACAGAAAAGTTGAGAGAATCCTGACATGGAATCAAAGTTGCTCAGTGTGCATAGTTATATGGGCCACTGAGAACCTGTACAAGTTACGTTCTTCCCAGAGTTAAGCAAGTAATTTGCTCTTTCAAAGACAGTACCTGGTTTAGTTCTGCACTTGAAGATTAACGCTACAAAGAAGTGTCTAATACCAAAGGCAACACTAGCTACATGCATGAATAATCTGAAAAGGAACCCAATGGAAGGACATTTTTAACAGATGTGAGAAATTAAAACTTATCTACATTGAACAGAGCCGACATGAAGGCAAATCAGAAATCCTGACAACTGCAATTCAGGAGTAAGTAAGGTGCCTTGTTCCCGGTGTCGGGATCTGTCATTCATTGGTATGGGGCACAGTAATCTTTCAGCACAGGAGGGATATCTTTTACTGCAAATGAAGTTAGTGTTCAGTCATCAGGACAATTCCTAACACTTACTGTTCTTGTTCTATAGCATTACTTGCAGGAAAAGAGCCAGACTGAACTAGAATATCTTTCTTCACACCTTCCAGGCACTGATGAATGCATCTTGATGCCATAGCCTGAAGGAATAAGGAGGCAAAAAGTCCAAATCCAGTTGCCATCTGTTTCCCTAAATGGAAGGGAATAAAAAAACCCACACATACGCAGACCATATTTAGAAGTCTACAAATTTTATGGATCTAGAGATGACAGATTACAGACCTCAATAACTAGAGGATAAATGAGCAGTTGTGAAACTGCCCATTGTGAAAGTAAAAATTAGCAACTCCTTTAGTCATATGTTACATTCCACAAGATGTCAGGGAGACAGAGATAAGGGAAGAAAGCACTAGCAGCAAGATAGATTATGCTACTGCCACTCTGCTTCTCCAGATTCTAATTATAAGACTCCAAAAAATTAAAAAGCAGCTTGCAGTTTACTCTCATTTGAGCATTATGATCCCACAGACGATGGTTTAGCCGTAAAGCTTACACTAGTCTTCAGTGATTTCCTACACTTCAACAGCATAATAGTTTTCCTTCTGATTAAGTCTTTTCACTATAGTTCTTCAGAGGGAAAGAAGACTCACAGAATAAAAGCAATTGAGCTAAATTACTTGCCGTTTTTGGCAGACCCATATTTACAAGGCTCACCATGCCTCTGAGCTGTGCCAGTCAATCCTGAAATTTTTCTTAGATTTTTCTTACCTTATATAAGCCACATACACCCTCTGTCTTGTATATCTTTAAAAGAGCATCAAGCATTCCTCTGTATTGCCGCTTTGACGGATCAACGCCAGCATTATACTGTAGCACAAGTCGTGTCTTCGTTACCCATATTGGGTTTGTAATACAGAGAGTCATGGCGCCTGAGAACAGATGGAAGTTAGACTGGTTGTTATACCAACGCCAGTGCTTGCCCCAGTTTGTTCAGTTCAATGTAACACAGGCTTCTAGAATGACAAGGCTACTTACCCTACAAAAGTACTCATAGTACTTACAACAGGCAAAGTTTATGCTTGTAACTGTTCCCTCTTTCTGCCTGTGACCTGTCACAGCCTTACAGGTTATTGAAAGTACAGTTAAAATATCCCACTATTATTTCTTACAAGTTCTGTTATTATTCTAGACCATTAGTTTCTAAGGAATCTGGGACCATAAAGATTTTCAAAGACACATAATCAATTCAATTGTTCTATTAACTTCAGCAGATTTATATACTTACATTTTGGGACTCAGATACAAAATACGGCAAGTGCTCATATACAGTGAAAACAAGGTCAAAAGGAATTTTGACAGCTGCTACTTCTGAGCAGAACAGAGCCACTCATCAGCAAGACTGATCCATCATTCATTTATTTACAGACAGTAAAAATCATCTGTAAATAAAAGATTGTATTTTGACTCAAACACTTGCCAAGTAAGAAAAAGCAGCACTGAAACTCACCAGCCTCTGCAGCTGACACGAGGTGCTCGGTCGCACTGAGATTTTCAGGCTTTCCTTCTTTCTTGTACGCTTTGATGGCATTATAACTGGAAAATGTAACAGGTGTTTTGGTAAAGGTGAAAAGAACCCTACATCACTAAAAAAAATCCCAGCCCACAGAAAACCTCACTTATGATCATAGAAAACATTAGATGGTACAGCCTCTGAAAACAAGTATCAGACATTATTTATTTGAGTGATTGATCTTTGAGCAGTTAGGTCTTTAAAGTCTACTTTGCTAATACATATTTCAATTGATAAAGCATTACTGTCAGTATGACTTGGAATATTGTATCATAAGAATTAACTTATAAAAGAAACCAATTAGCCTCCTTTTATTGAGAGCAACAGTGGCAGATACCCATATTTTAGGTCAGAAATACACTGAGCTGTCTTCTCTTGATCCAGTTTCCAGTTATCATGGACTGAGAAACTGTCAGTGGAGGTAAGCTATTGAATTGATGGCAAAGCTTGAGGACTGACAGACAAGAATATAGAGTCTAGACAGGTTTGCACACGTATTCCAACTGAACATTCCCTGAAGTGTTTTGATTAATGGGGCTCAGCAGTGAATCGGATCACAATCACACAGCCAATAAAGTAAAAAAGATTGAAAATATAAAAAAGGGATTTTACAAGCAAAACCCATCACCTCACAAAACCAATGAACTGTCATTAAAATTACTACAAATCCATTAAACCTTTAGTAGAAAAATTCATCAGGTTCTCTAATTCTTAACGTATCAGTTTAGGTTTTTACTTGTCATGAAGTTTAAGCATAGTGTATTGGCACTTTTAGAGAACTGATGTCAGTATCTCTCAAGTTCCTCAGGATTTTCACAGCACCAAGGGAATGCACTGTACTTGACAAAGGAACAGGTCAGTGACTCCAGCTGCTTAGACTCCAAACCAGCAAACCATAATAAAAGGGTAACAGACCTGGAGCTACTAAAAGAACCACAAGTTTATAGGCCACTCAGCACATTTTTATACCCTCTGAAGAAGAGACAGAGTCTATCTGAACATTCCATGGCACAAGATATGACACACATTACAGTTCTACTTACAAGAAAAAGTAAAGTCCCCAGGAAGCCCCTGCTCCCAGCATGTTTGGAGTCACCCCTTGATACAAGCCTCGCAGGCCTTCATGCTTCCAGATGGTGGTTATACAGTGGAGAATCCCATTGTATTTTGGCCTCAGCTCTAACCCATCACTGACTGCAAGAGAAAGCAATCTTACTGAAAAACAGTTCAGGCAGCATCAAGTTCATCTATGTAAAAATCCCCACAGAAGCACACCTCCTCTGAAGCCAGCTGCCACCGAGCTCACTGATCAGCTGTATTTACAAACTATCATTCCACAAGTATGCAAGAGCTGGGGTTCACAGCTTCAGCATTATTTTAAGAACTTTAAAAAACATAAAGGAAAAAGAAACAAAAAAGGAACAATAACTTTTAAGGTCTGCAAGAAAGTTCCCATTGATTTGACAAGGCTAAATAGAAACACCATATGGGATTTCCGGTGAGCGCAAGCTTTGAACTGAAGGTTTTTTTCTCTTCTCTTTAGCACTCCAGTGATTCTGCATCAGATTTCAAGTTATACCTGTGTAGTCTCTGACAACACATTTTTATAAGGCCCAAATAACAACTCTCAAATTCAGTCTTCTCCTTTAAAATGTTCTATAGTGACTTGAAATGTTTCAATGGGCAATAATATCTTATTAATTTCCAAGTAATTTTTTACCAGAACACTCAAAGATTATTGACATAAAAAATTTCTATGTTCTCCTTCTCGCTGAATGGATCTGCAGGAAAACATCAAATGCACACACCTTTCCCATTCAACAACCACACAGCTGCTTGTCCAAATATTCAGAGCATCTCACTGTCAAAAAGATAGACATGCACGGTTTTGTTTGACAGACTTCAGTTAGAACTGGAAGGATGGAACAGGTAATTCTGAAGAGAACTTTTTGCCCATCAGAGCGACCCGGTACCAGAACAAGTTTCCTGAAGAGGCATCTTTGGAGCTACTCAAAACTCTAGCAGACAAGACTGAGCAATCTGATCTAAGCAGATGTTGGCTGAGTAGGGGGTGAACTTTGTATTTCTCTTCTGACCTGAATCACTCTGTGATGCCAACACAGCAGCAACTTTCATTCTTAATACGGACACAAGGCCAGACTGCAATTTTGCGGAAAACTAATGTCAACGTTTCAGTCAGTGTAGTTTCTGTATCCCCTCTCTGTTCAGTTCCACATTGTGTACAGTACTGTATGTTGTGACAAGCTTCAGGACTAGGCAAAATGCTCTGAGTACACTATGACAAGGCCTCAATATCACAACCATCACTTAAAACCAGAAACAGAACTTAAATGCCTCTGTTCTCCCTCCTGAATGAGCACTGCTAATCCTTTCACAAAGACCTTTCTCATTTCCTTTTGCCATGCTGCCACTGGCTCAGATTTGTAGACACACTAAACAGTGTGGGAAATCAGAGACACTAACACCGTCTGTCTGTGATGCTGCAGAGAATCTTGACAACACCAGTCTTGAGGATCTGCTCTTACTTCCTGGTTGAAGGCAAAATACAGGAATAATCATTTTCAACCCAAACAAGCACATGAAAGTGCCCTCCAGAGGGCACCTAATCCACTCCCCTGCTCAAAACGCGTCTAACTTGGGGAGATGGCCAGCTGATTCAAGGCTGAAGATATTACAGCCCCTCTGGGTAACCTCTTACAGTATTTGACCACTCTCATAGTAAAAATCCTTTTTCATAATAAACAGCTGGACTTTTCCATATTACCTCTTGTTCTACAACTCTTCACCTCCAAAAAGAATCTGGCTCCACCTCCTTTGTGTCCTCCAAGTAATTGCAGATCTGTAGTTAAAGACTGCAGTAGTCTGCAACCAGCCTTCTCTTCCTGAGGCCAAACTAACTGACCCTGTCAGCCTAGTCTCCTATGCCATGTGTACCAGCTTCCTCACCAGTCTGGTGGCCTCCACTGGAGTCATGCCAGTATCCCAATGTCCTCCTTGCACCAGTGCGTCCCGAACTGGACAAAGTACTTCTCTGTAGACTTTCAAGTGTGGATAAAATACAAGGGATCATTTATTCTAGCCATGCATGTCACATCCCAGCCCAGGATGTGCCTGCACTAAGATAAGCATAGACATGCTTAAACCCAACTCTGTAGTCTGCTTTACATTTTCTGTGCGATAGATCCCTCTGTGTTTTATATCTCAACACAACATTCCCACGTATCCGTTGAAGGTAACAGCCCCAGGATAGAGGAAAACATTTCAGCCTCTATAAAAGGGACTGTGACTAACAGCGAGATCCACGGGGAGAAGCTGCTTCTCCGCAGGAAATGAAACAAGTCACGAGTTTTCTGCAAAGCCAACACCACCAGCCAAGATTATTATGAAGCTGTTCTGCTTGGAGCGTTGGAAACTTTTGGCGGAAAGGTGAACTCTGAACGCGGGCTGCAGACAATCCACTTGTTAGAAGCAGCAACCTTGCTCTGTCCTACAGTCCCGCAGCACAAACGCCGGTGAGCTCCGACCCGCCTGCAGGCGGACAGCGGCACGCAGCGCGTCCCTATGAACAGCAGCAAGATGCAGCTGTGGGACACCGGGGAAAAAACCGGGGACGATCCTTTTCGGCCTACAGCCTGTTTACTCCCAGCCGCGGGACTGCCCCGACAGCGCCTCTGCACGGACCGGTAGCCCCGGGACCGGCGAGCTCGGCTAGATGCGCGGTCTGTGCGGGCCGCGGGCCTCGGCCCAGGCCCTCAGCGGGGCCTTCCCTGGCGCGGAGTGACGCTGCGGGCGGCCGGGGCGGCCTCACCTGCGAAGCGGATCTTGACCAGGTCGAGCGGGTGCAGCACCAGGGTGGACACGACGCCGCCGCTCAGCCCCGCCGCCAGGTTCTCCAGCTGCACGTGCCGCAGCAACGACCGCACGGCGGACGGCGACTCCGCCACCGGCGCCTCCGCGGTGCACGCGGGGCCCTGCGCGGTCATCGCCCCGCGGCTGCGGCCAGCGGCGGCCGGAGCGCGCGAGCAGGGGGCGTGGGCGCACGGGCAGAGGGTGGAGCTCCCTTCGTCCCTCCTCCCACCTTCTCTCCCGGCGCCGTGGGTGGAGCAGCAGCGTCGCGCGAGAACTGCTACAGCGGCACATCCGGTCACGTGGGCACGTTCACGGCCGCTCACGCGGAAGCGGTGGCGGCTCACGCTGTGGCGAGGATGCGGGTGAAGGTGCTGAGCCGAAACCCCGACCACTACGTCCGCGAGACCAAGCTGGATCTGCAGCGCGGTGAGCGGAACAGCGGAGGGGAGCAGAGCGGGGCCCGGCCCGGCCTGGCCTGGTCTGGTCTGTCCTGTTCGGTCCAACTGCTGAGCAGTCCGCGGGGCAAACTCCCGCCGGGCCTGGTGGTTCCACCCGGCTGTGGAGGTTCCGGGGGTAGCAGAGCGCTGTGTGGTCTGGAAACGCCACTAGGGCTGGAGTACGGAGCGAGGGAGAGTGGCTTTCCATAACACGAAAGGTTATTACTGGTGTTACCCAGTGAGACAGTAGTGAAATATAACAAAATGAAACAGAATAAGAGAAACAAAACTACAGAGCACATTATGTCCCTCTCTGTGTACGGTAAAGGGAGTACGTGTGCAGGTGGGTGCAGGGAGATCCTTGCTTGAGCTTGCTGTCTGTGGACATCCCAGTCTGGGACACTGGTTAGCTTAGCAGAGTACCAAGCTGATGAAACTCATGAGTCTCATTCCTGAGCCAGGGCTGGTTTGCAGCTGACTAAACATTAAGAGAGCTAAGTTGCCTCTGTGCATCATCTTGTGTCCCTTCCATGTACGCTAGAGCTTAGAGGTAGGAGGCTGGTATTGTGGTGGGGAGGTGTAGTGAGCTGGGGTTGAGGAATGGGATAGTGGTCAGGATGTTTGTTAGTGTGATGTTGGTGTATTCGGCTAGGAAGAAGAGGGTGAATCGCCCTGTGGCGTATTTTGTGTTGAAACCAGATACTAGTTCAGACTCCCCTCTGTGGCGTCAAAAGGGGCAAGATTTGTTTTGGCCAGAGTGAGTTGCGTTCAGGTGATGTAAAGTTCTACGAACTCTAGCAGAAACTAAGAGTGTTCAACTCTTACTTAGGGCTTCAGAAGCCCTCAGTTTAATGTTCTGTCCCAAGCTGGAGGGTAAAATCATTGGGGAGAGAGGAAGGAGGGAGGTTGGTGGGGGAGTTAGGATTGTGATTTTAGTGTGTATTGATTTGTTAATGTGCCACTGCTGTAAGTGCTTCAAGGTGTTTGGCGAGAGTGTGATTGTTGAGTGGTAAGCTAGGTGTAAGTGGAAGAACAGGCCTGGGAGCAATAGCACAGCAGTGGTTGTGGCCATTGTGGTCATGTCTTGTTTGCTAAGTTCTTGGATAACTAGGGTGGTTTGGGGGACTTTTTTGCTTTGTGCTTGTTGGGTTTTTTTTCCTTGTGTTGAGGAGGACATCAAATAATTTCAGAGTTACTTCAGACTTTACTGACTTTAAGCTTGTTAAATGAGCATACCATGGATCAATTTCAAAACAATGGGAATGGCAAAAATCTTATTTTCCCATGGCAGGAAAATTAAAGAAGACTGATTACTACAGCTTACCATGGACTACACCAGATACCGTAGGTTTCTAATGTTTGTGTTACTCTTATCACAGTTCCAAGAAACTATGACCCTGCATTGCATCCATTTGAGGTTGCACGAGAGTACACAAGAGCTATGAACGCAACAAAGCTAGAACGTGTGTTTGCAAAACCGTTTCTTAGCTCACTTGATGGCCACAGAGATGGAGTTAATTGCATGGCCAAACATCCAAAGAGTTTGTCTACTGTGCTGTCTGGAGCTTGTGATGGAGAGGTAAGCTGCAGTAACAAACCACAACATACAAGGTGTTTCTCTTCCTTCTTTTTTCTTTTGTATGTGTGATTATTTTTTGTTGGTTTGGTTTTGTTTTTGAACGGCCCTTGCTTACCTTTCTGTTGTGTCTTTGAGTGCGAGTCCCTGTCATTTCTCAGAAGGTCCAACTTACCCAGTTCGGGGCAGTGTTTCTGAAACAGCAGGTTATAATCTCTCAGCACACAAAGTCAGCAGCTTTCAGCAATGAGCAGACGGCATGACATTCAGTTCCTCAGGATGGAACAGTGAATGTTAGTATTTATGGTCCATAGGGATTGCTTTTTGCTGCCCAAGTGACCTCCCTCCTCCCCTTGAAATTAGCTGCAGATCAGGAAGATGACATGAAATCAGATAAGCTAGAGGGAAGTAGCACACAACCCAGAACTTTCTGGAATAGTAATGGATCATATTACCTGTATTTGTTTAATTATTTTACATAAATATTACAAATAGCTGCAGAAATGAATTGCTGGTCTTGTATGTTTTCTTTGTCCTCTGTCAGACAGATAGTTTATTTGACAGTACCTGTATATTTCAGTAAGTGTCTTCTGGTTAGCTAGTTGCTTTGTGCTTTCAGTGGAAGGTGCATATCCCATGTAGTACTTTAAGAGACTTTATCTTCTTTAGTTTAGAGAGTAAGGGAATAAATTAATGTGGTATGTAGACCAGATAATTTTTTTCCACTGATAGAACAAGTAAAGTGCTGGGTACTATAAATACGTACCAGTACAAAACCTGACCTGCATTCCTTTGTTTTTACGATGGGCCCAAATGCTTCGAATCCAAAACCTCTGTAAGAGGTGGTTCTATCCATAGGATGTAGTACAGCAACTGAACTGAAAACATTCTGTTGGTTCCAGAGCTTCTTTACTTCTGCTTTTCTCTTTACACAGTTTATTTGGGTTGGAAGGAGCCTTCAAAGGCTATCGGGTCCAGCTCTCCTGCTCAAGCAGGATACAATTTACTGAAAAGCAGAACCACCTAAAAAGCCTAAATCAGCTACACAAAACCATATCCAGCCAAGTGTGAAACATCTCTGGAGAAGGAGACTCCACAGCCTCCCTAGGCAACCTGTTGCAATATTTAATAACCCTGTAAAGAAGTTTTTCCTCATATTGAAGTGAAACTTCTTGTGTTCAAGCTTGCATCTATTACCCCTTCCTGTCTGATGCCACTGAAAAGAGAAGATTCTTTTCTTTGTGACACTCAGCCCTCATGGATTTATAGACAGTAATTAAATCCCCTCGTAGCCTTCTTTTATCCAAACTAACAAGTCCCAATGTTCTCACGCTCTTCATAAGGCACTTGTTCCATACCCCCAGTCATCCTCGTAGCTCTATGATGAACTCTCTCAATTAATTCTCTGTCCCTCTTGAATTGGGGATACTAGAACTGGACACAGGATTGCAGGTGCAGCCTCACTAGAACAGAATCAAGGGGTATTAGAACCTCTTTGATCTGCTAGACACGCTCCTCTTGATCCATTCCAACACCCTATTGGCCTTCTTGCCCACAAGGGCCCAATGCTTATCCAGTTTTAGTTTGTCATCCACAAAAACTCCAAGATCCCTCTTCCCAGAGATGCTCTCTAGCTGGTTACAAGTTTGTTAAAACTCATTAAATTCTTAGCCCAACTCTCCATCCTTCAGAGGGGTATATTTGCTAAAATTACCATTGCTGCTGGTTTTTAGCTGGAATCCTAGTTTGGAAATAGGAGAATGCAAAAACATGGTCAGTACACAGCTTGGGTGGGGGAACAGGTAAGAAGGAAAGAGCCAAAAGGTGCATGTGTAAACTATTCTTTTTCAATGAGAGAATAAGTCTTAAGTAATTTTCAGATCTGACCAGTGTTCAAGCCATCTATGGCGTTTTGTTACGACATGGATGATCTCTCTCAACTGCAGGAAAGTTAAGTAATGACAGAATACTTCCTTGTTTTAACAGGTTAAAATTTGGAACTTGACCAAACGACAGTGTATTCGTACAATACAAGCCCATGAAGGCTTTGTTCGTGGCATGTGTGCTCGTTTCTGTGGGACATCGTTCTTTACTGTGAGTATAATGTGTCTCTCAAATATGGTATAGCAGGACACAGTGCCTGTTCACCATCTGTTCTACAGTGAGTGTCTTACTCTCTGCCATATGACATGTAAATACTGTATGGATATGGCTATTAAACTTGTCAGTGAACCTCACAGTTCCATTCCTGATGAAATTCTTTTTGATGCTGAGATGTGGGTGTTATTCAAAACTATGAAAGGGATAAATACCAGAAACTTGGTAATGGATGGTCGTGCAATTAACACCTTAAAGCAATTTTAAGATGATGGGTGATCCTGCTCTGGCAGTGGGATTGGACTAGATTATCTTTCGAGGTCCCTTCCAATCCCTAGTGTTCTGTGAGTCTGTGAAAGTAAAAGTAATTTGTTTAGAAGACTAGAGTGTCCTCATGTTTTTCTTCTTTTGTGTGGGCATAGAGGAACTATTTTTACTGCTATATATTTGTCTTTCTAAAGTATCTACAAGGTGATCAGTATTCAGGATGTAGGGGATGTCATAGCATCATTCTCTTTTGAAAAGCTGCTCATGCTTGATTCAGGGCACCTCTAGTAAAATAAACTGATTATGTTTACATAAAACTGTGGATGCTTGTTCCAATGTTTCCAGGTTGGTGATGATAAAACTGTGAAGCAATGGAAAATGGAGAGCCCAGAATATGGAGAAGAAGAAGAACCTATTCATACAATTCTTGGAAAGGTAGTAAATATAACTTCTGGATTACTCATGTCTCTTCTTTTGAGTTAAGTTTGAAACAATCCTTAACTAATTTTTGGAGGAAAGAGAAGTATTTTATCACCTGTCATCACACTGGGTTGGCATCGTATTTTCTAACGGTGCTTTTACGTGTCTTCAAGTTTTTATTTCTTATATTTTATGTGTAACCAGAAGGGAATAACAGGCTGCATAGGTCTGTCCCTGCTTTTTTTGTAAATAGATACTTTGAATAGATACTCTCTAATTACTGTAATCTGTTTGGAATCTTTTCAGATCCTTATTGAGAATTTGTAGTTGTAGCTTTGAAATTTCCATTTGCTTTAAAGTCATCCTTAAAGGAGCTTCTGATGCTGATTCTAGTGTAAATCAACAAGCAATGCATGCACGCAAGTTGAGCACACAGAAAGCTAATCTATTGTATAAGGGTTTATTTGGTAAGACTTGGTTTCTGTAGTAGTGATGACTTGGTTTTCAGTAATATAAATGAATAAAACCATGACAAACATGATATGGAGTGATTTGTTTTATTTGTAATGGAAAATACTTGGTATTTATGTATACAACAGGTTTTGTAAATTGTTCTGGGTCTTTTGTTTGTTTTCTTACACAGACAGTGTATACAGGAATTGACCACCACTGGAAGGAAGCTGTTTTTGCCACCTGTGGCCATCAAGTGGACATTTGGGACGAGCAAAGGACAAGCCCTATGTGTTCTTTAACATGGGGTTTTGATAGCATAAGCAGTGTAAAATTTAATCCCATTGAGGTAATGTTTCCATTCTATATTGGAAATCAGTTTTCTGGATCAGGATAAAATGTAAGCTCTGTTAACACCATCCTTGATGGCTTTTTCCAGTTTTAGATGTTTAGGTCTTTAATTTTTAGGGGCTGTTTGCATATATTTTTGTGGCTATATTACTTTGGAATGTAGTGCCAGATCTTTTAATATTTTTTTCTTTTGTCTTTGTTAGTGGAGGAGAGGATAAAGTAGAGTGGTGTCTGTTCTGCCCGTGGCAATACATATGCTGTACCTGTATCACATAGTGCAGTTGTTATGTGGCTATGGAGCGGTTGTCTTATGTTACTCACTGTGGCTAAGACTACTTCCCCTCTCCATAGCAAAGCAATTGCATTTGATCTTCTGCAGCAGTTCCTATATACCTCTCGTCCAGATTGTTGATGAAGTGTTTATGAAGAGTTAATTGCTTGTTACTTTTGAAGGAGACTAGCTGTAGAGTTGTTTGACTACCAGCTTTGAGAAATAGCATAGGAGTTAGCTTAGCTGTTAACCGTGCTCTGGAGCTATTGAGAAGACCATGCTCACTGTTTTCTTTGTTTTGTTCTATAGACATATCTTCTGGGAAGCTGTGCATCTGACAGAAATATTGTGCTATATGATATGAGAAAATCGACTCCATTAAAGAAGGTAACGTTTTTCTCTTTTAAAAGAAACTTTCGGCACTACTAGTCATGCCGAATACGTGAATATTCGGTCTGTAACGATGATGATACAGAAAGAGAAGCTCTGAGCGGTGGGGTCACTGCTTTTTCATTGCCTAATTTTGAGTCCTTTGAGTTTGAATTAATGGAGATTTAAACGATGCAGAGTTAGAAAAGCCCTTTTCTGTGTTCAGATGGGCTGTCGTGCTTGCTGTGTTGTAATTCTTGATAAAGGGTCTGACCCGGCAGCAGTTTTACAATAAGAACTTTATGTTCCTATATTGCAGTCTGTCTGTGTGTGTGTGACATTGGGGTTTTTTTTCTCCTCCTCATTGCCAGAAGGAAGCAAGGTAACTTCTAAGGTGTTTCCATCACTGGAGAGCCTTCTCTGCTTTTGAAAATGTGTTTTTCCTTTGCAAGGAGATAAACCCTCCCCTGCGCGTTTAGTATAAACATTCAGAATATATGTATTCATTCCAGACTAGAAGCAGTAGTTCATGCAGATATTAACATCAATCAAATTCAGTAGTTTTGAATGCTGAAACTGTCATAATAATTTACTTCCTGATATTCAGTATTCTGGCTTGTGAATATCCACTCAATATCATTCTGGTGTGTCATGTACTGTCTGCAGCAATGCTGGTTTGATACACACTAGAATGTTGCAGTGATACCTAATTTAGTAATAAAATAGGAATGTTGTTGCTGTAACAGCACTTATTATTTTTTCCTATGTCACAACAGTATTTAACGCAGTTTCATTTGGGTCTCTGAGACAGTGCTTATAAAAAATGTTGATAGATTACTTGGAGTTTCCTGTAAATACGATGGAGAACGAACATATTTCAGGTTTTCTGGGTTTACGTAGTTTGTATGTTAAAATACCACATGGAAGAATTTGCTTTTAAGTTGATCTGCAGAGGAAAACGTAATTGCCATGTAGCACAAAGCAGCGAGAGTAATCTGAGGGCCAAGAAGTTCCTGAATTCCAGCTTTAACACTGCTAGAGAAACATTCTCTCATGTCACTGTTCCTCTTCTGTAACTCTGTGTGGATGCATGGAAAGGACCCAAGGACTCTGTTTAGAGTTTTTGGGGAGGTATTTTATTCTCTAGCAGGTGCACAGGGGCTAGCGCCACCACAGATGTGCACGCCGCTTGCCCCCGGACCCATGATTAGATGCCATAAAACAATACATATTCATTAGACAGTCCAACACACCTATACACATGCGTGACCTGTCGCTGCTTCCTATGTTAATTAAGTCTCCTCCTTCTTGAGCTTGCGCAGTTCTTTTGGTGGTTGTCCTTTGAGGGTCATGACACCGTCTTGTGATGAAGTAAGAGTCTTCCTCAGGGTTGAACGTTTGCCCCCCATCACTCTGTGCATGCCATGGTGTTTCCTTTCACTAGTCCAAACCGTATAACTGGTCCCTGCCAGCATTTTAGTGATCAATTTCTTCTTTGGCAGGGTGCACCTGGCCTCCCATCTTTCTACACAACACTAGTTGCTAAGCAGATTTTCAACAGTAGCAGGTAGTTACTACATAATCCTAAGATAATGGTCACTCCATCAATAGTTAATGCTCACTCCATCAATCCCCCCTTTTCTATATCATAGGCAAATTCTTTTGCCTCCTTCATTCATGAGGAAGGCACTGAACGATAATATTTTCCTCCCATAGTATTTTCATGTAGGCTACAAATAGCAGCTAAAATCATCATTCGCTTTAACATCCTGTAATTCCAGACAAACAATGATACTGTTGAAACAAAGCCCACTAACACTGATATTAGAAGCATGACAACTGGGTGACATAACTTATTCAGTATTCACCAACCTATGAACAGGTCACAACATTAATGGATGAGGGGTGAGCGGCCAATGTCATTTACCTGGACCTGAGCAAAGCCTTTGATACTGTCCTGCACCAGATTCTGGTCTCCAAGCTGGTGGAACATGGGTTTGATGGGTGGACCACTAGATGTGTAAAGAATTGGCTTGCTGGCCACACCCAAAGAGTGGCTGTCAATGGGTCCATGTCCAAGTGGAGGCCAGTGACAAGCGCAGTCCCTCAGGGATCGGTCCTGGGACCAGTCTTGTTCAACATCTTTGTTGGTGACATGGACAGAGGCATTGAGTGCACCCTCAGCAAGTTTGC
>JAOXOE010000343.1:39704119-39716634 GCA_028565055.1 Phoeniculus purpureus
TGCTGTGAGGGTCACGGAGCACTGGAACAGGCTCCCCAGGGAGGTCGTGGAGTCTCCTTCTCTGGGGACTTTCAAGGTTCCTCTGTGATCTGTGTTAGATAGTTTTGTCCTGCTCCGGCCGGGGGGTTGGACTCGATGATCTCTTTGGGTCCCTTCCAACCCCTAACATCCTATGATCCTATGATCAATGGCTTTTTACTCTCGGTGCCACCCTTCCCTGTAATGTTGTTCCAATGGGTTAATATACAACCCAGAGCACTGCGGTTACTTGGTTTGCTTCGATTACTTCCCATTGCTCTTGGCTTTCCGTTCCAGTATGTGCAGACCTCTGGGCTACCCTTTTTATAGGTTGTTTAAGTTCTTCTTCCTGGATCACCCAAAGAGTCAGTAATCCCAACTCCCAGCCACAAAATAGTGATTCAGCTTGGTCAGGGGTGTACTTACAATTTGGACATCCTTCTTATACAGTCCCACTCTAACAGTTATACAAAGTGCCACATTTATCACACTTTATCTTAACACAGGTCAAATGATGTGGAAATGGGTGCCTCGGACACAGGGCTTGAGTACGTCTCTGAACACAGAACTCGCTGTTCCCTGCATATAAATCACACACAGATGCTAGGTATTTACCAAAGGTTACATACAATCCCGAGACGCCCGTCTGCAGTGGAATCTGTCCACCCAAGGGGGATATAAGGTCTTTCTGAGTACCTCACTGGACAGAATTTGAAACCACCCATAAATCCTTTGTTCTGCCTTACTGTTTTCTATAGTCCACTCAGTCATTAACCATATTCCTGCCTTTCGCTTCGTCTGTCTCCGGCCAACCTCCTCAAGGAGATACAGAACTACGGATTGAGACTCCCCATTCACTTCATAACCAGGTTATGTCTCACACACACACACGCTGAAGCACACAGCAGCCAGGTTACGTCTCTCACACACACTGAAGCACACGGCAGCCAGGTTACGTCTCACACACACACGCTGAAGCACACTGCAGCCAGGTTACGTCTCTCACACACACTGAAGCACACGGCAGCTTGACTTCTTTACACACACACATGCTAATTCACCACTCAGCAAACAGATCACTCCCACTCCAATCACAGACACCCAAACTGACGTATGTAATCACTATTCTACCCCCAAGAGGCGCCTTAGCAGCAATTAGAATTGTAAATAATTTTAACACCTTTACTTCAGGGCCACTGAATCTCCTCTCTGGAGATCCCCTTCCATACCAGTTGGAGCCACTGAATCTCTCTTCCTAGGAGATCCCCTCTCAATTGTGCTCCAATGGGCCACTGAATCTCCTCCTCAGAGATCCTGTCCCAATTGTGCTTCGATTCCCTCTTTTGAGGGTCGCGATGCCATCTTGCGATGAAGTAAGAGTCTTCCTCGGGGTTGAACTTTTGCCCCCCATCACTCCGTGCACACCATGGTGTTTCCTGTCACTAGTCAAAACCGTGTAGCTGGTCCCTGGCAGCATTTTAGCAATCAATTTCTTCTCTGACAGGGTGCACCTGGCCTCCCATCTTTCTACACAACACTGGTTGCTAAGCCTCATGATTTTCAACAATAGTAGGTAGTTACTACATAATCCTAAGATAGTGGTCACTCCATCAACAGTCAATGCTCACTCCATCAGTATCTAGGCAGTGTGTGTCTCCAGTGGTGTGGCAAGTTTTAAACTATAGGACTTGAAGGTGGGGTGGACCAGAGGTTGAACACAAGCCATCAGTGTGCGCTTGCAGCCCAGAAAGCCAGTCGTGTCCTGGGCTGCATCAAAAGAAGCAGTGACAATGAGTCGAGAGAGGTGATTTTTCTCCCTGTCTGCCCTGCACCTGTGAGACCCCGACCTGGAGTACTGTGTCCAGTGCTGGAGTCTTCACCATAAGAAGGACAGACAGTTCCTGGAATATGTCCAAAGGAATGTAACTCAAATGATAAAGGGCTGGAGGACCTCCCCTGTGAGAGGACAAGCTGAGCAAGTTTGGGTTGTTCAGCCTGGAGAAGAGGAGGCTCCAGGTGACCTTCCAGCAGCTTTCCAGTCTCTGAAGGGGCTACAAGAAAGCTGGGGTAGGGCTTTTTACATGGATGCTTAGCGAGAGGACAAGGGAAAAGGGTTACAGGCTTGAAGAGGGGAAATTGAGGCTGGATGTGGGGAAGACATTCTTTCCTCTGAGGGTGGTGAGATGGTGGAACAGGTTGCCCAAGGAAGTTGTGGCTGCCTGATCGCTGGAAGGGTTGAAGGCCAGGTTGGCTGGGGCCCTGAGCAACCTGATCTAGTGAAGATGTCGCTGCCTGTGCGGGGAGATTGGGACTAGAAGATCTTTAAGGTCCCTTCCAACCCTGGCCGTTCTGTGATTCTACTGTCTATAACAAGGTCGCAATGCCTAAATATCTTTCAGGTTATCTTGAACATGAGGACAAATACGCTGTGTTGGAACCCCATGGAAGCTTTCGTTTTTACTGCAGCAAATGAAGATTATAAGTAAGTGTGACCTTGGTTTTTGGTCATCCTGATTGTGGCTGGGTTGAATGAGGCCTTTGAGCAGCCTGGGGAGTGGGAGATGTCCATGTCCCAGTACCATGGCTGGGTACTTGGAACTAGATGATTTGTGAGGTCCCATCTAACCCAAACCATTCCATGCTTCTGTCATTGTTTTCAATCTGTATGTTGGGGATTTATCATCATGCAAAAATAGTTTAAAAATCCTAGTATCGGTCCCGTCTGAGTCAGTGTGTTTATTTTCTTGTCATCACTTGATGCGTTATTGTCCTGCTCAGCTATTTTGGTGAGAACATTTCTTAAGAGAAGGAAATACATTAATCTTTTGTGAAACAGTTCTGGAGACTGCAGTACTTAATCCTTTCCATGTCTCGGAGCAGTTTTTGACTTCCGAACAATGCTATTCATGTGCACAGCTAATCTGATACTGAAACAGCTCTCATCAGAAGTAGGCCACTGCAAAATGTGCTCCATCTCCTTTTTTCCAGGAAGTCAGTGATCTCACAGTAGATAACTATTTTCTGCTAGAACTTGGTAATTTTATCACTTACCTTAAGGCTGTTTTTCTAAGGAAATAGAATTTTTCCCAGACCTTGAGAATGGGTGTTGCGTGTGAGTAAATGGGTGTGATGGTGTGGCTTTCAGCTTGTTTTGGTTATGGTGAGACTTACTGGGCTTTTTACTCCTTTATGTTTTGGGCCCCTTTTGTTGCTGATTCTAGGTTTTTTCCCTTGCTAAACTGGAAAAGGCAGCTGTTAGTGTTCTCTTGCAAGCTGCACCAATTAGTTTAAGTACAACAGCCCATCGGCAATGCACGTGCAAGTGTTAGCTGATTATATAGGGCAGCAGTTTTGAACGTGGTACTAGCATACTTCTTCTTGAGGGGTTTGCTGGGTGAAAGCAATAGTTGCCATTAGCTATCACATAAAAGACACTGAGTTACTTTCAGTTATACATTAATCTGCTGCAGCAGCGAGTGTGAGATACCTGCTAAACTACAAACTTCTCATCTAGCCGCTCTATTAAAGAGCCTACCTTAAGTAGGCAGGTTTCATTAAATACTTCGTTTGTGAAACACCTTTGCTTACTGGCACTAGACAAATTAATGATCTACTTGTTTATTATGCTTTGCTACGTATCAACAGGCTTGTTGATTTATGGAGGGTACAGATAGACCTCACCTGGTCTTTCAAGTGCTTGAGAGCAAAGCAGCTGTGGTCCAGCAACTGCGATTTTATTTTTAATGTAATGTCCTGTATTCACAGTAGACTCTGAATCACCAGGAAGTCCTGATATGGGAATATTTACAAACCTTGCAGATTTGATAAGCTTGCCATATCAATGCAGAATTGCTTCTCCAAGTTCAGGTTTTAAGCTTGCATTTGAAGATGTAGTAAAAGAGGACAGGTGGCTGGAGAAATAGCTGGAAAGGTCAGAGACTTGTGAACAGATGAAGAAGGAAAATAGTGGAGACGCTCTGTTCTTTGACAGCGAGCAAGAAACCTAGGTCTCATCTAGTAACAAGTCTCTGGTTATTAAACTTTTCTCAAGCCCTAAAAATGACATCAGTCTTCCTTTTTGTGTGTTCTGGGCAGTTTTTTAAGAGGTAACCTATGCAATGCAGATCTGTGCTTGGGTATGGTTTGTGAGTGGTTGGAGTAGCCCTTGAACAAAAATGTGTTCTTAATGAGCTGCTGGTGTATTTGTTTTAAAGCCTGTACACTTTTGACATGCGCCATCTCGAGTCGCCTGTGATGGTGCATATGGATCATGTGTCTGCTGTTCTTGATGTGGACTACTCACCCACTGGGAAGGAATTTGTCTCTGCCAGCTTTGATAAGTCTGTCCGCATTTTTCCTGTAAACAAGGGTCGCAGCAGGTGGGTAATTTTACACCTTTTTCTTGCTGTCATTCCAGTGACCTCCATCCCTAGTCCTCAAAATTCTGAACTCATTAACATCTTCCCTTCCTGTGAATATTGACATCTTCCTGTGCGTAACTTGAGACTGACAGATCATGTAGGTGACAGATACTTCTGGCGTATGTGTTCGAGTACAACAGATAGCAGTGGTCATGCAGGTTGGGATTAAAATTACAGTCAATCATTGTTCTTGTTTGCACTTTACCAAGATGAATCCCACCTTATTTCCCTCTGTATCTACCTTTAGCGCTTTTAGGTTGCTCCTTACTATATGTCAGTAAGTCTGCAGCATTTTACAACATCATAGCATTTGGGTTTCTAGGGTCTGTCTTCGTTCTGTAAGGATGATTGCTGAAGTCACTGCGTGGAAAGCATTGTATGAATTGCTGAAGATCAGTCTGGGACACTTTTGTGATCTGTGTCAGTACACTATCACCTTTTGTTCGTATTTTATTAACCAGGTGTTGGTTCACGTGTCAGTGCTTTGAATACAATTCACTTTGAGTTTTCATGTGGGGTTTCATAAGGCAGTGTATTAAATATTTTGCTGAAGTTGAGATTGGATCTACCGTGTCTGTGTTGGTGGTTTTTTTTTTTCAGCTTGATGAAAATTGAAGCAAGTATCAGATCTGTCTGGTATCATCTGTTCTTCATAAACCTACTTTCATTAGTCTCTGCTGCCAGTTCCTGCTTTTTTTTCTGTCTTCATTCTTTATTTTATGTCTCGTGGTCTTCCTCTCTCCAACCTTAGTCTCCTAAAAAGTTGCTATCAGGTGAAGTTCTAGGTGCTTAGAGGGTGGAAATGTTGAAGTATTGATTGCGAGAGGAATGTATTTTTACTGTTGATGCAGTTGTGTGTGCATTTGTTAGCAGTGCTTTGTACTGCACTGATGATTGTGAGAGCTGTCTAATCTACAGGTATTTTTCATTTGCTTCCTGCCTTGCAATAATATCTTAGATACAACTAGATATTGGTGTTTGTTTTTTAAATTCTTAAACAATATGGTAAGTGGCTCCTGTGTTCAGTGGATTTTCTATGGAACACTAATGTTCACAGAACAGCACAGTGAGGAGAGACTTCCTAACGTAGCAGGAAGAGGCTTTATTCCACCTTGTTGGGATAACTGTTGGCAGAAAGATGCTGAGGCCTGTGAAAGAAATTTTTCTCCCCTTCTTTTTTCCACCTCTATGTGGTGGCTGTAAATTTAGTGAGGAAAAGCCTTATGAGTTAAGAACTTGCCCTTATTCAGCTTGTATGGGGCTTTCTGGGACACTTCAAATTCTTTAGGAGCTGAGCTTTTTCACAATTGCAGACTTGAAGTAATCTCATGGAATGAAGAAAAGTCTCCTAATGGAAGATCTGACTCCACCTGGAAAACTGAGATGTCACTTAAGAGTAGCTGTAAGCAAGGATCCTGATGGTGTTCGAGGTTTTGCTCTGCCAGTCTGAAAGCTCCTCACTTCCATTGCTTTCTATATTATTTGAACGTGACATTTAAATTGGGATATCGATTAACCATAAGAAATAATATTTAAATGTGGTATATTTTTGGGAACCAGATGACTCTGTGAACTTTTTCTTCCATGACAGATCCAGCTTATTTGGCCATGTGTCATGCTTTTCCTTTCCCTAAGAATGGTATTCAATAACTTGTGATCACAGCAGCAGGAGAGGCAAGGCTGAAAATTCAGACTAATGGAAGGAAATGTGCTTAGTTCCCCAAGAGTGGGTGAAGAAACACTTTGGTATTGAGCCAAATAGTAAAATGAAAGTAAATGCAAGAGATGCTTATGGGCACACACGCTTATTAAGCATCAACATCAGTAGTAAGCTAAAGTGAGCATTCATGTTTGCTGAAGGTTCTTGTACTCAGTCTTCTATGTGGTTCTTGTAGAGCATCACTTGTGTGGTTAAGCCTATTAAAGCTTACTGAAGGTGATAACTTAAGTAATCAATGCTTTTTCTCACCACCCATCTAGCTCAGCCCCAGTCCAGCTTTTCCACAGCCCTTGAGTACTGTTGTTTCCATATTCCTTTTCCATTGCTGCTTAGGTTTAACTTGTAACAAGAATAGGGTAGAAGAAAAGAGAATAAGCTGCAGCATGACAGCTATACCAAGGGAATTTGCATTAGTGGACTATAAGTAGGCTTTGCTTACTGTTCACGTTTAGACTGCGCTAGTAAATACTGAAAATGTCCAAAAATGTGTATTTAGTCCTATGTTTTTGTAGCAAAAATAAAATAACTTATTTTCTGTAGAATATATATATATTCTGTAGAATATTGCTAGATTCTATATTCTCTGTATATTCTATATTATTCTTCATTCTGTAGAAGAATGCTCTGCTTGTTTGGTACATACGTAATGAAAATTACGTCAGCGTTTCATTGAAATATTGACTTAAGGGTAACACATAGAAACATTTTCCTGCAGGTGCCAGCACTTGTTGTGCAAGAGCCTGATGTGCAGAGCTTATGCTTTAATAGCCACAGCTGCTCTGAATCCTTTTTCACTAGCTGGTATTTCCTGTTGCGTTCTCATTTGCAGGACTGAAGACTTTCTTTTGAGCTTTTAGGTTTACGTTTTTTTCTTAGGAGTCCTTTGAATAATGATAAGGAAGTCTGTTTTGGGCACAAGGAGGGAAATTACAGTGAAGAGTAGCCAATCTGTTGCCATGCTGCAAATTGGCAACTGGAGGTGTTTATTTCCTCTTCTTCCTTGTTCATAATGGTGGTGGCAGATTCTTTGACACCTATTCTTCACTCCCATTCTGTAGTCCTTGCTTGGTCTAATAGTGTATTACTGAAAATTATTTCAGGAACACTATGAATATCGTATCTTTTGTAAGAAGAGTTTTATTCTTCATTGATTTACTCTAATTTCTGTGAAAGCATTTACTCAAAAAGCTTCCTGGGTGGTCCTTTATCTGTCTAACCATCACACTACATTTGAATCTCTCTGTTGATTTCAGGTAAGTATTTTAAAAAGTCAGAGTTCTTAAATAAAAACCTAAAACACCAGAAAGCTAACAATAAATTTTGCATTAAGTGAAATGACTGCTGCTGTTTGAAAGGTAGTGTTGGTGAGAAGGGTAATGATAGATCAATCCACAATGCTTCTCTTTGCTTCAGGGAGGTGTACCACACAAAACGGATGCAGCACGTCATCACTGTAAAATGGACTTCAGATAACAAATACATTCTGTGTGGCTCAGATGAGATGAATATTCGTCTGTGGAAAGCTAATGCTTCTGAAAAACTGGGAGTGGTGAGTGGTGCATTTGGTTTTTTCTTAAGATGTTAGGGTCTTCTGTTCTTATCACAGTTGGTTACCCTGTTCAACTTCTAAAACCTCATTTCTAAGGGGAAAACCTAAAATTGTCAGTTGGCATTTGTGTTTCATTTGAAAACTGATGTGCCTCAGTATGACTCATTGCATTTACTGCAGCTTATAATGGTAAATTTACATGTCTTGTCATTGCTACACAAGGTGACTCGTGTTTTGCTTCGAGTGAACAAGAATCATCAGTTCTATCTAAACTAGCTTAGTGATTTTTACCTGGGTGCTACAGGTAAGAATTTATTCCTTTGCACTAGCGAAAAAGCAGTAAGTTCTGGTTTGCCATATTTAAGTCATTCTACTGGTTTTGGTTACTACTTCTAGAACATTCCGACTGGTGTGCCACTGGTTCTTGTCTGTTCATACCGTCATAAGCGTATGCGTTGGAAAACAGACTGTTTGCACTGGTGCGTAGCTGAGGTTGTATTTAGCCTACGTAACTCGGCAAGTAGGCAAATGAGTGTGGTGTCTGAAAACCGTTCAGCTGGATGAAAGTCAGTTTGGTTGAAGTATTCCTGGTAGGAGCAGACACCAATCTAATTAGATACGTGTCTTAGTTATGCTTGTCCAAATACAGACAAAGCCAACATGTTCTTCTACAGTTCATCTGCGCAGTGGCATTCAAGCTTTGCATGACTCTGGAGAAGGAATTTGACACTCTGTCCCCTGAGAGTAATCTCTTTACATAGCTTTATTGTTTTGGGATTTTGGAGGTGCTTACGCTGCTTTTTCTGAGCCCATCGCCGTAGCTGTCAGATAATGCTTGGGGGAATTTTTACTTCATCTCAGGCAAGATTGGAGGAGGAAGCTGCAATTGAGCAAAGAATATTGTGCAGTTAAGGGGATGGATCTTTTGTGCAGTGATGCCTCGAGCTGCTCATGGGTACCTGAAGCTCCGTCATGCTGCAAGGTTTGCATAGGAGGGAAGGAAGTAGAGGTAGGAATGATGGCAGGTGAATGGGACTGGCAGGAGTACTTAGGGCTACAGCGTGGAATGGGGTAATTTGTGGACTGTTGTGCACCACGAAGGGCTGGATAAGGAGTGGCACAGCTAAAATATCACGTATCTCTTGAACCATGACCGCCCCATAGATGTTTGGAAGTCCTATCATTTTGGGTTATTTGGCTTTGTTGTGTTTTTTTGTTTAAGAAATGAAAGTCAGCCCTTCATTTAGAGTACGAAATCTGTCATCCTATCTTAAAAAACAAACCACCTTGCCAACATCAAAAGACATCCTAAGAAAGCAGAATTCTTTAAAAATACAGAAGGAACTTAAAGGAACATAGTAAATTATGGTGAAAAACTGCTGTCATGTCACATGAATGATGCTAATAAACTTCTAAAGAATTCTGTTATCATAAGAGATAATGTTTCACGTCCCCATGTCTTGCGTGGAAATGTGTTAAAGCATAATGCTGTTGAATCATTGAATTTAAGAAGACACAGAATTTGGATATAGATTAGTAACTGACTGAAGCTGCTGTAGTTGTTGCTGAAAACATTTTTTAGAAGCACTATGAAATTGTATTTTTCAGATGTTTAGGGACTAATTGTTCCTGTCAGGACTTAAGAGTGGAATCTTTATGGCTTCTCCCATTCTGGGTATACCTTGGAAATACTACTTGGATTCAGCCAACTGTGCTGATCCTTGTTCCATCCAGCTTGGTAGTTTCTGTGATTCTTAACGTTGCAACTGTTTAATACCTATTTATCAGGTTCCACTGTTCTTCCTGCTCTCCCTGTTCCTTTTTCTAGAGGATCGGTGTTCTTATCTTCATAGACATATGCTTGCTCATTTTAAAACATCCAGTTCTTCCCCAGTCTGTGTCTATTTTTTGAACATTTTGAATATTCAAAGCTGAACGTTGGGTAATTCCTGTCGGAAGTGTCAGAATGTCTTAAATGCTTAGTTGCTTGGTCTGCTGTTTTTCCAAGCTGAGAAGATTTGATTGAGTGACTCATCCAAAGGTCACCGTATTTCAAATATAATGCTAATATCTTGTAATAAATTGTATTTTAAGATAGGTAGTTTTGGGGTAGGGGTGGATAGAAACCAGGATCCTGAAGGAGAAAACAACAATCACTTGTTTTCCCGAGGTGAAAATTGGTCAGTCTTAATTGTTTTAGTGATGTTGTAGGGTTCCAAGCAAGATGCAGTGAATGTGTAGTGCTTGTCTTGTGACTGATGAACGTTTATCGGGTTGGAGAGTTGTACTTTCTGAACCGTGGCTGCCCTAGCAGTCATCAGTTCTGACATGCAGGTTTCTTTTGGTTTTTATTGTATTTGTCATTGCGCTCATTATTCTAGATCAGTGAAACATTAAAGTAAGAATAAAAGTCTCTAGAGGAGCCAGAGGCATGTTGTGTCTCCACTCTGCTGACAAGTCTATATGAGTTTACATAGGGTTTACAAACCCCAGATCTCTGTTGGAGCTCCTGCAGGTGCTCTGTTTTTGAAATAGAAGTTGAGTAAATAGTAAATATTTATGTAGAACTTCATAGCCACTACTCTTGAAGCAGTAAACATTTAGCTCTGCATGTCTAGAAGCAAAAAACCCAAGTAAGACTTGGGAGATGCTCCACAGAGTTCAAACCCCCTACATACCATTTGACATGTCAGGTATGTGTGAAGCTTCTGTACCTGTGCTTTCGGAGAGGTTTGGGATTTGTGTTGTTCCTTCATCGACGCATCTTAAAAGATCTGCACCCGCAGTACTCAGAGTGTAAATGCTCAGTAGTGTTACTGCTGAGAGCAGCAGCTGCAGGTTTTGACTCCTTTAGGTTTCTGAAGTAGTTAGCAATTAGCACAGAGCACGCTGGACAACTGAAGAGTAAAACTTTCTGCCTGGGAATGCTGTGGATTTCAGTAAGTGCCAAACTAGCCTGATGAGCGAGAGTGACGGCGGTGGAGCATCGCTTTGCTGCGTTGCTACAAGATGGAGGAGTACTGGCTTTTGAGTAGGGACCAGAAAAAGGAAAGAGGAAGTGCAGTTACGGTTTCTGGGTTTAGTGCAGCCAAGTGCATTAGCAGCAGCACGTCAAGACTGTCAAAGTAATTGCATATCCTTTCAGTCTGCTTCTAGTGTACAGCTCCTCTTTGTGCGATACGGCTGACAACAAGCAGGACCAGAGACTGTGTGACATGGCATTCTTTCCCTTGTGATGTTAGGGTGTAACGTCATCCCTGTAGTGCTCCTAACATCTGTATTGCCTCTCTTATTTTTTGTCATCCATTTAGGTGTTTAAGCTAAATGTTTGGTTCAGGGAAACAATGAGTAGTAAAAGTGACGGCAGTTAATTTCGGAAGGTGTTTTCTATGGCAATTGATTCAGGAAGGTGCTTTCAGCAGAGCAATGGAGAAGTAAACAAATAAAGACTAGCTATGGTGTAGAAAACTGCTGGAATACGTTTGCATTCCAAAAATACCTCGTGTTTGTGCCCTGACTGCCCTGACTCAGAAGGGCAGCCTGGACAGGACAGCTAAGCAGCCATTTCGTATTCTTATGCTGAGTTACAGGAGTGTAGTAGTGTGGAGTTCTAACTACTAAAAAGCACAAATGCAGCCCTCTCTAAATGGAGAGGTTTTTTGTTGAAGGTGGTTGTAGCTCTTCAGTCAGGGCTCTGGAAAAATGCTTACTTCCCTTCTGCTTAGGTGGGGAAAGTAACCCACCTCTATCTGGAGGGAGGAGAGAGCCTTAAGCTGTTCATTCCAGGACACATTTTCCTATTGCTGACAACTTGGCTGCATTTTAGAGTTGGGTTTTTTTTTTTCTCCTCTTTAAATACTTGCTGGGAAGCACTGCTGTGCTAACAGCACAAATCAGCTCTAGTTCTGCCACCTCATTTCTGCTTTCTTCACGCGGGAGGGAAGCTGCATGCTCGTTTTTGAAGCGTGTGAAAAAAAAGGTGTATATCATCTTTGAGCATGTCTGCCACTCATGGTGCCACACACATCCCAGTTTATTGTACTGTAGAAGGTTCTAGTGCCTGTAAGCAAAATCACTAACCATGCTAAATGGTGCTGTGTTCACAGCATCATCTTCAGCTCAAAACAAAATGGGAAGTGATGCTGTTCTTTTGGGCTCTCTACACCAACCTGGCCAGAGAGAGGCTGGGCTTCAGTGCATTACCACAGGCTGCTTTCTTAGCTGTGTGGAGTCTCCCATAAATAGATAGAAACTTGGCATTTAACACGTAGAAATAGAATCAGACTCAAAAATAACCATCTCTTGTTTAATCTGTATGAATTTTTTTAAAATCAGATATCCTGAATGTGTCTTTAGTTTAGATTCACCACCTGTCTGTAGAATCATTGAGGGTATACTAAATCAGCAGCGATTTGTTCTTAAATTAAAGGAGAATCATTGCATTTAATTAAAATACAAGCTTTCATTTGGATCATGTTGGCAGTTTTCAGCAAAGTGGGAACACCTGGGATTTACTGTGAGTGAATGAGCTACTCAGTCTGGCTCACTAGGAGAAGTTCCAGGAAAGGGTGTGATTGGGTTAGCTCTAGCAGGTTGAGATTGTCATTTACTCACAGTTTGAGAGGTCGTGATAAATGTGAGTAAAGCAGAAGGGTTTGTTTTATGAGCAGGAGGGTGTGGAGAAACAGGTTAAGAGCATTATGTATCTGATGCCTAATTTTCTGAGTGGTGAGTGACTCTGCATCTGGTACCTGGTTCCCTTATAGTTCCAAAAGAGAATCTCCTTTGCCGTATCGTCATTAATAAC
>JAOXOE010000343.1:39726200-39738528 GCA_028565055.1 Phoeniculus purpureus
GGGAGGAGGCGGGGAGCAAGGGAGGAAAGGCAGCTGCACCACGGCGGCTCTGTGGCTGCCGGAGCGGCACCGGGGGCTCGGCGGTGCGGTGCGGCGAGAGGAGGTGGACGAGGAGGCGAAGGGCGGCGCTGGCTGCTGCTGCCGCTGCTGCTGTCCCCGGCTCTGCCGCTACCGCCCGCCGCCGCCCCGCGCGCCCCGGCCCGGCACCGCCCCCGCCCCTCAATCGCTACATTGTTGACATTCGCGAGGTGACGTCATCCGCCCCGCTCCATTCACAACAACGTTACGCCAACGGCGCGGCGCAACGCTCCGGCGCCTCGCCTGGCCCGGCCCGCTGCCTGCGCACGGGAACACTCCGCCAATAGCGGGAGCCCGCGGTGTTCCGCCCGCTCCGCGCATGCGCAAGGCGGAATTGCGCCCTCTCTCCGACTGTCGCTCCCTCCCGCGCTTCCCAAGGGCGGGGGGCGCTGGGAGCCGTAGTTCGCTGCCAAGGCCGCGGAGGGCTGTCGCCTACCGCCATTGCGCGTGGGGGTAAGGAGCTTGAGGGAGCTTGAGGAAGCTCTCCGGAGCGCGAAGCTTCCTCAAGCTTCTTGCCCGTACCCCTTCGCCATGGTGAGGTGCGGTCGGTGCGTTCCTGTCGGCCACGCACGCGTAGGGTATGCTGGTGGTCGCCACCGCCGCCAGGTCTGGCCTTGCGGAGGGCGAGGGAGGGGGCTGCGGGCACAACGGGTCTGACACCGTTCGCCCGTTAACTTTTACTACGTGGGAGAGAAAAAAAACCCCTCGATTCCTGCCTATTTTAACAGGTGCCGGCTGCCAGCCTTACAGAGAGGCTGCCACGAGATATGGAATTGCAATTGGGAGGACCTGTAAATTGAATGAACTACCCGAATCTACAAGCCCGAAGTTATTCAGCCGGGCTGAGATGGAACAACATAAAGATCACAGAATTACAGAGGCTGGAAAAGCCCTCTGAGCTCATCCAGCCCAGCCCATGACCTAACATCCCCACATCAGCCAGACTGGGGCACTAAGGGCAACAGCCAGTATGGCCTTAAACACCCCGGTGATGGGGACTCCATCACTGCCCTTGGCCGTCCATTCCAGTGTCTGATTACCCTTTCCATGAGGAAGGGCTTCCTAACATCCAACCTAACCCTCCTCTGGCTGCTTCATGCCCTGCCCTCTTATCCAGTTGCCGGTTGCCTAGGAGAAGAGCCGGATCCCCACCTGTCTACAACTTCCCTTAAGGGGGTTTTAGAGAGGTAGAAGATCCCCCCTGAGTCTCCTCCAGGCTAAACACCCCCAGCTCCCTCAGCCTCTCCTCATCAGGCTTTCCATCCAGTCCCTTCCCCAGCCTTGTTGCTCCTCTGGACCCACTCCAGTCCCTCAATATCTTAAAGTGAGAGATGATAGAAGACATCTGATAAAAAGTGAAGTTGGAAAACAATTGATTCCCAAGGGGAGCCGTGAGGGAGATGATCTCTGGAGACATCTCTAATTAAAGGGCGTTGGATAACTAGAGGGTTACATTTTCCTGGGTCAGTGGTCTTGAAAAAGAAATGGCAGTAGCAGTAAATGTCAATAAAGAGCGATGGTGACCTACTACTAACAAAAGCTTGTTCAGTAATTAACATGTGCGTGTTTGTTATTTTTTCTGTGTTTGCTGGGTTTTTGTTGTGCATTTTCATCCTCCGTTTCCCCCTTTCACTACAAACAGATGATTGATAGTGTTTCCCACATCTTTTCGAGAGGCGCAGTCCCTGTGAAGTCCTTTCACTGATGTCTACTGAAATTGCGGCAGCTCTGTCAGGCTACCTGCATTTACAAAAGCCAGTAGATGAGAGAAAACTATGCAAATACAACACAAAATCGATTCTTCGTAGATAACAACAAATATATTGTCACTTTCCAAGAGCCTAGTTCTCCCCTGGCTTAGTTTTTGCATGGTTGTCTGCTTGGGTAAAGTGAGAGCATTTCAGGAGCACTTTATTCCTACTGCTTCTAGCTACAGAACAGCACCTCACTGGAGAATTTGATGCGTAAACTTCACTATCCAGGACATAGTCATATAAAGCCTTGCTCAGGGTCTGGTTCTGCAGACGCACGTAGCACTAAGTCCCAGTATAGGGACTTCTCATGTGTTTAGAATCATAGAATCACAGAATGGCCAGAGTTGGAAGGAAACTTCATCTAGATCTTCTAGTTCCAACCCCCCTGCATAGGCCAGGACAGCTTCACTAGATTAGACTACTCAGGGCCCCAGCCAACCTGGCCTTCAAAACTTCCAGGGATGGGGCAGCCACACCACCCTTGGGCAGCTTGTTCCAGCATCTCACCAGCCTCGCAAGAAAGAATTTGTTCCTCATGTATAACCTCAATTTCCCCTCTTCAAGTCTGTAGCCCTTTCCCCTTATCCTCTCACTATACACCCGTGTCAAAAGCCCTCCCCCAGCTTTCTTGTAGCCCCCTTCAGAGATTGGGAAGCTGCTCAAAGGTCACTTTGGAGCCCCCTCTTCTCCAGGCTGAACAATCCCAACTTGCTCAGCCTGTCATCACAGGGGGAGGTGCTCCAGCCCTCTGATCATTTTAGTTTAGCAGGACCAATTCTCCTTGTTGCCTTGTTTTTCCTAGAGGCACAAAAATACTTCTGTATTGGCATGAGAGATAAAAATACTACATTGAGAAGGACGGAGAGATAAAAGCAGGCTGTGCAGCTTTTGCAGTGCTTTAGTTAGCAGGGTATGTGCCCGTTGTGGCACTGCATTCAAAGAACACATATTCTGTTATTTACAACACACTACAGGAGATGTGGCTGCAGGTAGTCAAATGCAGCCAAATAGAAAACTCAGCAGAGCGCTCTGTAAGTGCCTCTGCCCACAGCAAGTGCTTCTGACAGGCACAATAACTGCCTTTCCACTTACTGGCCAACTTTTGAAAATGGATGTTCCTATTTGTTTGGTCACAACAACCCCCAGCAGCTACAGGCTTGGAGAAGAGTGGCTGGCGAGTTGCCTGACAGAAAAGCACCTGGGGGTGTTGGTTGACAGCCAGCTGAACATGAGCCAGCAGGGTGCCCAGGTGGCCAAGAAGGCCAGTGACACCCTGGCCTGGATCAGAAATGGTGTAACCAGCAGGACTAGGGAGATGATGGTGCCCCTGTGCTCTGCACTCGTGAGACTGCATCTTGAGTACTGGGTCCAGTTTTGGGTGCCACAGTATAAGAAAGACATTGAGGTGCTGGAGTGAGAAGGGGCACTTCCAGAGAAGGGTAATGAGGCTGAGGAGAGGTCTGGAGAACAGGTTCTATGGAGAGAGGCTGAGGGAACCGGGGTTCTTTAGTCTAGAGAAGAGAAGGCTGAGAGGAGACCTTCTTGCTCTCTACAGCTACCTAAAAGGAGGTTGTAGTGAGGCTGGTGCTGGTCTCTTCTCCCAAATTACTAGTGATAGGATGAGGGGAAATGGCCTCAAGTTGTGCCAGGGGAGGTTTAGATTGGATATTAGGAAGTTCCTTCCTGAGAGAGTGGTTGGGCACAGGAACAGGCTGCCCAGGGAGGTGGTGGAGTCCCCATCGCTGGAGGTGTTTAACAAACAAGTAGCTAGAGCACTTGAGACCATGGTATAGGGCTCAGAGAGCTGTTTGGATGAGGGCTGGACTTGATGATCCTGGGGGCTCTTTCCAGCCATAACAATTCTGTGATTGTGTGAAGGTTTGTTTTTAAAACGTTTGGACTACTCTGCAATCTGCAGTACACCCCACCTCGAGTTTGTGCATTAAAAAACCCTTGAGCTCAAGCAGAATAAACTTCTATAGTTGAACTTTTTTCCTTGATCTGTAAGTTGAGTACTTGGAGCTCTTGACTTTCTGTAGCATCCTGTTTAAAGTGACACTTCACATCCATGCGCATTTCTGGGTCTTACTCTCGCTTGTCTCTTCCAGCACTGTCTGGGCAAGATTCCTGGACTAAAATGTCTGTTTGGTGATAAGAGGCCATAATGTATCTTTTACTCTCTGGAGGACTTGCCTTATCGGGTGAGAGAAGCAGATCTGAAGAGCTGTAAGTAGGAAGATGAGAAGCAGCGGAACAGATCAGGCAATAGACTGGTACTGGCTGTGTGCCTGTGGTACTAATGCAGTGCACTCTGCCAAATGCAGTTGGTTTCCTTCCTGAAACACTGAGAAGATTCAGGGAGAACGTGCAAGTCCAGAGTATGGCGTGTGACACAGCCGTAGTCAAAGTTTTGCACAACTTGCAAAACCAGACTCATCTTCTGCAAGGTGATGAAAAATTCTCAGCTGTGTCAGTTTAGCTTGAGTAGAAGTAGCTGGTTGACTTGTTGGTTGATGGTAACCTCTAGTGTGAGAGAGAGCCCTGCCGCTTGGAATTTGTTGGCTTTGGTGCAGAAGCCTGAATGTACCTAGAGAGATTTTGGTTGTGAAGTTAGTGGGGTTGCAGCATGGCACTGGTGTGGGTCTCTGCCAAATGAGCTGTATCCAAAGATCTCCTGTTCAATGACCTTTGCACACTACTGCTTTCAGAAAAAGACCCCATGGGAAGAAACTGGAAAGATCAGAGCTGGCTGAAGGTGTTGCCAGACAGATTGTAGCAGCGTGCTGAAAAAAGGAGTTTTAAAGTTGGAAGTGCACTGATACAAATTCCTTCTCCAAATACAGTGGCTGTGGTCTTCTGCAGATACTTTAGTCTGGTCTTCTGGTGGGATGGCCTCTTGATTCCAGGAAGAAGCCTGTTTTCCCAAATCAGGTCTTACTATGACTTAAAAAACCATGTTAGTTGTTAAGCCAGTGTGAGTGTGGGCTGGGGCTTTGTGATGGAGAGTCAGTGATCTGGAATTTTGCAGGCTGTGTTTGGAATCTATCCAGAGGGATACCTCACCATGGATCGGGATTCTGTCAGGCTAGCTGCTGGTCCTTTGGAAACAGCTGGTCTCCAACTCTTTTTATGACCATCAGAAATGTGTAATTCCACAATACTCAGACTAGTGCTTTTGTAAACCTTACTTATTTAAATAGAGTCGTTGCCAAGTTGTAGCTCTGCTGGCATAAAGTGCTCGTACAAGTCCATTGTAGGCTGTCACTGAAATGCTTTAAAAATTAAATTAAAGGAGCTGGAGCTCTTAATTAATCTCCTTATTTAATTTTTTAAAATTTGGTCTGTTTGCTATTTTCCCCTCTTGATTTGAGAGGTGTAGTCAGGCCTCATCTTTAAAGGAGATACACAGATTACTGAAATCATTATATGCAAAAAGAATACGGGTGCCTGCATCTGCCTGTGAGTGTACTTGAGAGAACACAGAGTGAAATCCTCAACATCATAAGATATTTATAATATAAGGAAGCTATCAGAGATTGCCTGCAAAACTTTGGTGTGGTTGGTGGAGAGAAGTTGAAAAACAAAGATGGACTATTTTTGGACTGGATACTGATTTAAAAAAAAGATAACTTCTGAAAAAGATAACTTCTAAAAACTTTGAGGAGATGGTTAAAGACTGCTTTGAAAGAGAAATAACTGATACATAAATATTTAAATCACTATTCAAAGCCTTGGTGAGTTTTAGCTAGTTTATGATAAAGCATCTACAGAGTCATCAATGTTTTCTTCTTGTTTTGTCATGTGTACTCTGCGCTGTTGAGACCTCATCTGGAGTGCTGTGTCCAGTTCTAGGCTCCCCAGCTCAAGAGAGACAAAGAACTACTGGGAGTCCAGCAGAAGGCTACAAAGATAATGAGGGGTGTGGAACATCTCCTTGATAAGGTAAGGTTGAGAAACTCTGGGACTCTTTAGCTTGGAGAGAAGACTGAATGACTTGGAGAATGATGCTCCTCATCAGCATTTTTAAATACCTAAAGGACAGATGTCAGGAGGATGGGGCCAGACTCTTTTTGGCGGTGACTGGTGACAGGACGAGGGGCAACAGATACAAACTGGAGTAAAAGAGGTTTAACCTAAACAGGAGGAGAAACTTCTTTACTTTGAGGGAGGCTGAGCACTGGAACAGGCTGCCCAGAGAGGTTGCAGAGTCGCCTCTGCAGACAGTCAGAACCCAGCTGGGTGTCTTCCTCTGTGATCTGCTATAGAAGAACCTACTGTGACACAGGAGTTGGACTAGGTGATCTCCAGAGGTCCCTTCCAACTGCTCCCATACTATGATACTGTGGTAGCCAGGCTATGCGATGATACAGACGTTGGCTGAAACAATTTTTTACTCTGTGTGGACTCTGCAGTTACTTTAGAGGATGTTTCCCCCACACTTAAGATTGCTATTAAGAGCTTGGCTTTATTTTGTAATCAGCATTGTGCTGTGGAAGGTGGCTGGTTAGTTTGTGAACATCTGTCTCTGTTGGGACAGAAGTGCACATAGAGGTGATGGTGGTTTAGGATGAACAAAAGCAGTGACTAGTGAACACCTTGAGGAAGCTGTTGTGTGCAGTTTGGCATAATGAAGTCTAAACATGTTCAAAGGTTGATGAGTGAGGTTCTGTAACTGAGGGCAAACACGTTTCTGTGGATAAAAGTTTGGGGAAACTTGAAGAGCTCAGTGTTACACTAAAGGAAGATGGAAAGGCATTTGAAGACTAGGAACCTTAATTAGAAAGAAGAGACTGATGTGCTCACCTAGGACTTCTGAGGCTTCAGAAGATACGTGAAGAATTCTAGGACAAAATCAAAGATCACAGTTCAAACACCACCACCTAAAAACTGCTAAAAGGTGTCCTTCCTTACTGTATTAAATGAAAAAATACTTCCTTTGAGCTGAAGATCGTGTTCTTTGTACAGTTTGAAACAAACTTAAGGACTTATTTTCAAAGGTGAAGGGTATTTTCTGTTACAGTGACTTAAAACAGAGCTGCTGGTTCTGAGTGCCTTGACAGTTCTAGTGAGTTCTGTGTGAGTTGTAGGATACCAAGTGGAAGATCTTTTTAAGATTTTTCTTATAATGATAAATGTTAGTATTCTCAGTGATTTCATTCTGCCCCGAGTCTGGAGCAGGTTCAAGCAGATGCAGACAGTGTGTTCTCAGTGGGTAGATGGATAGGATCAGGAGTTTATAGCGTGTTGCATCATGTTCTCTACTTTTAGGGCTTGTGTGGGCAAAGATCTTTCAGCAGACAAAGGAGCATTGCTGATAATTAAGAAGATAAATGGAGGGAGATGATACTTTGACCATCATTCTAAAAATGTGATTAAAACCCACAATGTGATAGAAAACCACAGATTTAATATAGATTGAGTAGACACACCACATTAACTTACTTATTGCAAGACTGACATCTAAACCTCTAACTTGGTTTGATGTGGAGTTTTTTGAAGAGGAGACTTTTTTCTGTGAGACTCATTCTAGAATAAGACTGTTTTGCAGAGATCTGAAAATTGCCATGTATTTACGAAACAGCACATGAAAGCTGCTGTGGCGTAAGGTACAAGTGAGCAGCAGCAGGAGATGGCAAAGGGTGTGGGATCTGGTACATCTGCTAAGAGAAGGCACCGCACCGAACACCTGTGTGAGATCAGTCCACTAGCTCATGAGAGAACCAAACCTTTCCAACAGCTTCGGACTCTGTCTGAGTGCTTCTGCTTCTGCTCTCTGGGGCAGACACCCCCGTAGCTAGGCAGCAGGGTCCAGTTATTACTCATTTCCCTTTCACTCTGTCCTGCGAGAGTAGCTGTTGGCTGTTTGTGCGCGTGTTGAGATCTGGGGTAGAGATTGAATAGTACTGGAAGATAAAATCACTTCTGCGTGTTTGTGAAAAGTTTGCCCAAAGGAATACAGGTTTTTCCAGCACAGTGGGGTTTTTTCCCTTCTCTTTTTGTTCTCTTCACATCCCTGCTTCCCTGAATAGCACCTGGGAAATGTTTGCTTTCTCTGTGGTCATCATTGACTTGGCTGTATCACTGAGCTTTTGCTGTTGCCAGAAACCAGAAGTCTTCTTTTTTGAGGTTATTTCTACCACGTCACATCCTGTGGTGGAACATTACTCTGAATCCTTCCAAAAACGTGTCAGTTCCTCTGGTCACTTTAATCATTTGAATTTGCCCATGAACCCACGCTATGGAGTTGTGTTAGGGGAAAGGCAGCCTGGTCTCAAGAATGCTCGGAGCCTGGTGATTGAGGAGAGCCAAAGGGGAAGGAGGAGTACCAGAATGGAACAAGGTTTGCACACTGGCCAAAGCGGTGCGGTTGGGCATGGCAGGAGTCAGGGGAGCTGCAAGGCACAGATAGAAAAGGAAGGAGCGTGTCAGCAGTTCTCTCACTCAGTTGGAGTAAAGATGACAGGGAAAAACCAATCTCTCTTATGCTTCAAGAATGTAAAGCTAAACACCTAAAACGAGTACTTCTGGTTTTCTCCCCCCATCCCCAGAACGGGATAATCCAGCACGTGAGTCTGAAGGCAAAAGATCCACTGGCTCGCCTGGATATCTAAAGGTGCCATATTTATAGACCAGCTATTTCAGGAATGGAGCCCGTGTTCTTTTGCATCACTTAAGGCAAAATATAACCTTGGCAAACAAAACCACTGGCAGCATTTGCAGTTGCATCATTCTCAAGTGAGTATTTAACATCAGAAGACGTTAGGACATTCATGATCAGCCAGTGTTTTTACATAATCCTGTCAGTTGTGGCTGTCCACTGTCTTGACCAGAAACCAGCCACTGTCGCACGTTAAAGCAGCATGGAATAGGTAACTGGATTATGATTTTGATGTCAAACTGTGGAATAAACTTAATACAGTAATTGGGTGTCTAAATGTGATTTAAAACTAAGGTTTAATTGGAGGAGTTTAGGTTGGTGGCTCTTTCCCCTCCAGGAATAGAAGTAGGAATCTGCAGTGACAGTTAGTGCCAACTCCTTACACTGTGGGCAGTGCATAGGGATTTGCTTCAGATTCAACAAATATCGTTGTGGGGTTTTGTTCCTTGCTCTGTGAAAGAGTATTTTGTGTTTGTTCCTTATGTTACGTGAACTGCTCCAGAAAGAGACTGTGACTGACCTCTGGGCATTGAAGAACTGTCATGGACTGAGTAAAAATTGAGTTGGCTAATCACACTCAGCAGTGGTGGTAGACACAGAAGAACATGGCAGAACACACATCACAACTAAACGCTGAGAAAAACCCAACCTCTGTTTAACAGGTTTTAGTTAGAACGTTTAGTAACCAAAGACTTTATTCACAACATGGGAAGCGCTGAAATAATGTGCAGTGGGCTGCTGAACTGTCCAGTTGAGTCTTTCAGTGAGAGATATATGAAGGAAGAAATCACAGCTTGGTCAGGTTCTCATTTTATCCATCTAGTTTCATTCAACCCCCTTTTCATATCGTCAGCTGCCTCTAAGCTGTAGTAGCTGAAGCCGGTGCCTTCAAAGGCATTGCCTTTCGTTTCCCTGAGTTTCTTGCAAAACTGCCTCAGGGAATACTCTGCTGGACAGATCCCTCTGGTTTGCTTGGCTTTGAGGATGTCAAAGTTCAAGTATCTTGGACCTTGGTGTGAAGGCATTCCCAGTCCAGGAACAGAGCCTGCTTCGTTCTGTACGACCTCGTCTCTGAGTAACCAAGAGGAGTAGCAATGCTGAAAGCGCTTTTCCATCCATTCCTTCCTCACCTGCAGGTATATGTTTAATGCATAGCTACAAAAGACTCCTCGCTTGTCTTTGAGGGCATTGGATTTCCCTGCTGGAGGCCGGCCATGGAAAAGCAAAGCTTTCCACTCCACTCATTTACTCACAGATGCAGTCATGCAAAAGTTGCTGTTTTAGTAAGTGAGCTAATAACATTTCTCAAGGCTTCCCTCGCACAGAGCTACACAATCGTCTGAGGTCACGCTGGTTCTTACCACCTTGGGGTTTTGTCTTTCTCACTCCAGAACACTTTATTTTGTTCTGACAGCTCTCTAGCTGCTTGGGTTTTTTATCAGTGGCTCCAGGTGGCAGATACCATCAGCCCTACACGTGCGTGACCTGACCACGGAATTGCACTGTCTTGAAGATGCTGCCTCCGAGATGTGATAGATCCCAAAGTAACCAGCTAGGGATCTTGGCCAATCTGTTGTCTTTATGAAAACTGCAAACATTTCTGGGTGTTGTGCAGTCACTGAAAAATACCAGGAGTAGTCTTGAAAGCTTTGTGCGAGCCAATGCAGACTTGGTAAGTTTGGAACCTGCCATGTGCTACTTGTGTGCACTGGCTGTTCGGTGACACTGCACAGCCTTGGAACACAGTCCATGAGATCAGACTGCCAAAAGTTGCTGTTGAAATACCTGAGGCTGCTGTAGCTTAACCCTAGGCAACAATAAAGCACCATGCAGCTGTTTTATACTCAGAATCACAGGATTATATCACAGAATCATTCAGGGTGGAAAAGACCCCTGGGGTCATCAAGTCCAACCATCAACCCTGCTCCACAAATTCACCCTTAAACCAGATCCCCCAACACTACATCTAAGTGTCTTCTAAACTCATCCAGGGATGGGGACTCAACCACCAGCCCATTCCAGTGCCTCACCACAGTCCCCATGAAGAATTTCTTCCCGATGTCCAATCTAACCCTTCCTTGTTGAAGCTGGAAGCCCTTCCCTCTGCTTCTGTCACTAATTCCCTGTGAGAAGTGACCAGCACCAACATCTCTACAGTGTCCTTTCAGATAGTTGTAGAGAGTGATGAGGTCTCCCCTCAGCCTCCTCTTTCTCAAACTAAACAGCCCCAACTCTCTCCATGTCTCCTCATAAGGTTTATTCTCCAGGCCCTTCCCCAGAAGGTGTGGAGAGTCAAAACCAAGTAAAACTTGTGGGCTGAGATAAGAACAGTTTAATAATTAAAAAAAAATAAGTAATGGTAATAATGAAAAGTAAAGGCAAACAGAATGAAATAAAACTCAAGACAGGCATTGTATGATGCAGAATGTTTTTGTTTGCTACCTGCTAACTAAGACCCAGCCAGTCCCTGAGGTGCAGTTGGTCCCTCCAGTGTCGAGCTCTACACAGTTTGTACACTGGGAGAGAAGTTACGTGGTACTGAATAATCCTTGACCAGTTTGGGTCAGCTGTGTCCCCACCCAAACTTCTTGTGCACCCCCTGTTTTCTCTCTGGCAGGGCATGAGAAGCTAGAAAAGTCCTTGACTTGGGATAAATATTACTTGGCAACCTCTGAAACATCGGTGTGTTAGCAGCATCATTCTCCAGCTAAGTCCAAAGCACAGCCCTTCACCAGCTACTGGGAAGAAAATTAACTCTCCTCCTCTACCCAAAACCAGGACAAGGATAAGTATGTAGCATAAGTTTCTGGAAAGGACTGTGACACTGGTTTTACAGTTGCTGAAAGTGTTGCTGAGGCAGGGTTTTGAAGGTTTCTCTTCTTCTTCAGAGGAGTCATTCCCCTGTGCTCACTTAAAGATTTAGAGCATCATTTTGTATTCCTTTTTACTTCTGCCTTTGAGCAAACGCCTCCTGCTTGTTCTACCCTACTCTGTGGTTTCCAGGTCTTCATTTTTAAGCTACTTCCAGCTTAATGCAAGATGTTCAGTTGGTTTTTTTACTTGAACTGTCCAAAATGACTTTTTTCTCAGGGGCCAGGGCAGCTCCAATACGGCAGTGAAAGTTTCCTCTCATCTGGAACTTGTTTTTTGGATGGTAAGAGTATTTCCCAATTTTAAAAAACTCCAGCCGTGGAAAAAGTCACCTGCAAGCTCTTTCTGGTTGGAAGACAATCCTTGGGAGGCCCCTTTGAGCCACCTGTCAACGCGACCGTCTTTTCTTCATAACCATCTCTTGCATTTTTCCGATTTGAATGGTTTCCTGCCCTAAAGATTTGGGAGGTTTGGCTTTGCTGATGCCGCACCACAGCATTGCAGTGAACCGCCCGTCCTTTCTCTAGCCTTTCACAAATACCAGAAATTCTACTGAGGTTTTACTAATGCTCCTCGAAATTTTTATGTGAAAGCTGAAAATTGTGCCCATCGCTGGAAGATCCAAACATCACATCAGTGTGAGGAGGAACTTCTTCCCAGTGAGGGTGACAGAGCACTGGAAGGGGCTGCCCAGGGGGGTTGTGGAGTCTCCTCCTTGGGAGACATTTAAAACCTGCCTGGATGTGTTCGTGTGGAACTTGGTCTAGGTGATCCTGCTGGGGCAGGGGGATTGGACTGGATGATCTTTGGAGGTCCCTTCCAGTCCCTAATGTTCTGTGGTTCTGTGATCTGAGTGGTGACTTTCTTACTTGTTTCTTCTGCAAGTGTTTGTGGAGAAGGACCTGGGGGTGTTGATCGACAGCCAGCTGAACATGAGCCAGCAGTGTGCCCAGGTGGCCAAGAAGGC
>JAOXOE010000343.1:39765936-39779790 GCA_028565055.1 Phoeniculus purpureus
TTCCTGTGCAACTTGGTCTAGGTGATCCTGCTGTGGCAGGGGGGTTGGACTAGATGATCTTTCGAGGTCCCTTCCAATCCCTAACGACTCTGTGATTCTATGTGAGCATAATTTTAAGCAGCGTGTCCCGTAGGTGACAGCAGTTACAGCTGAATTTCTAGCTGCCGGAGTCGTGAGCTCAAGCACTAGCAAAAGCTTGTGTAGGATTACACAGAGGAGCCCAAGGTGTGGCTTTACCGCTGCTGCTGCCCGTGCCAACAGAAGGAGAAGACAGGCCTTGCATCAAAGTGTTTGCGTTTTTTCGGGTTGTGATAGCAGGAACTGGTTCTGCCAAGTCACAGGCTGGCAGACTCGTGTATCTGATTTGTGGCCTCGCTGACTTAATTGAATTGTTTGAAGAAATGACTGAGAAATGTAGCAATTAAAAATATTACCGCTCCAGCAGCAGTCTTCCAAATGCCTACCTAGCTGCCTTATTTTTGAGCAGTGCTATATTTAGAGGGACATTTCATTCTTGCAGAAGAGGAATGGATCTGTTAGGACTAGGACTATTATGTAGGACTATTAAATATTCACATATTTAGTAGTACTTGGGTTCTAATATTAGACAAGTACTCATTTGGAGCTACACTCCACTTCTGGTTATTTTTTTCCTCATGGATTGCTGCAAAAGTCATCTTTGATCCGCATTTTACCGCGGAATAAAACAGCTATCCCCTTTTTTATGCCTTTCCTCTAGAGTGCTGGTGAAAACCCCTACAGGGGCAACCCTCTAACATGTTAACGTGCGTTATGCCCCCTACGTGAGTGTGTCTCACCCCACAGATAAGTCCTTGCAGGGTCAAAGCCCGCTCTTCTGGAAGGATTTGCTGCCCCAAATATGAATACACTTTACATTTTAAAATGTCATACTCAGGAGCCAGCAGTTTTATTAAAACGAACTTCCTTTTGGTTTTTCTGGTCTATAAATATCAGAGACAAGTTTCTGGGGGCTATAGCAAGCTTTTCCCTTTTCACAGATGAGTGTTCAGCCTGTCTCGGCGGCTGGTGTAAGAAAGGTCCAGTCTGACTGGATTACAGGGACTCCATTACAGGGTTCCAGTGCCTGTGTTACCGTCAAATAAAATGCTGAAAGGTCTTTCCTCCTAAATGCTGTGTGTAAAGAGATGCACTTCGACTAGATGTTTTTCTCTGCAGAAAACGAGAATGGAACTTCAATAGAGATCTGGCTGAGATGATAATGGAATTACAGTGAAAAAAGAGGCGTATTGTGGAGGGCATAGTCATCTGAAGACCTTTTTCCATCCAAGAAATGATGTATTTCTTCCAGTACTCCAAATATCTTTTGAATTATGTAAGTGCTAGTTTAATATTTTTAGCTTTACTTACATTTAGGTTAAACAAGATCGGATTTTCCAGTTTGTGTAATTTTATATCCATCTTTACACCTGTTCTGAGAGATGACCGTTTGCAAGTCTGCTAGTCCTATGGACTTCTATACAGATTAATTTAAAATTGCACTCTTTCACCAACCCATTTTTAATGGGTGGAGCTTGTACAAATATATTTTGCATTAGACATTGTAGCCGATAAAACACCCTGTCACTCCTTTTGTGATGCTTTCCTGAATATTTTGTTTCTATAATAAAATGATTGAGCATCCTTTTATTGTGTTAGAAGGCTGCTGATGTCATTAGATCACTTCTGATTTAATCTTATTGTCAAAGAAAAAAAATTGGGCCCATTACTCCTCATCATTTATGTCAAAACCCATAATGGCCATGCGGGAGCGAGAGACTGCAGACAGTCCTGCTTCTCTCCCGTACCAAGCAGTAGTGAGTCTGTAGCTCCTGGACTGATGTTGCTGCCTGTAGAGGAGCAGAGAGAACAGCAGTGTGAGGGGAAGGACAGTGCCTGTCCTAGAGAAATTGTCAGATGGATGAAAAACCACGCTGGAATGGTGTACTTTGGTCTTGTAAGACCTGTTCCATTCCCTCTCCATACAGAGAACCTTTACTGTAGCATCATAGTCATTGCGCAGGCTTCCAGAGTGGCTTACGTTTGCTGCTGATACCGCTTGAGCGGGAGATGTTTGTATGGAGAACATGGGTTCCAGGCTGGCTGTTGTATCTTGCAGAGGTCTTTAATTTTACTCAGTAAAGTGTTTTCTTCAGGGGGGTAGGTTTTTCCTTACAAGCAGGTGAACATCGTGGTACCTACTGTTCCGCTCGATGTAGGTAAGTGGGTAAATAAATGCCTTCTGTAAAATATGTAGAGAAAAGCGAGTCCATTTGGCTGCCAGCATTATACAGTGGATGACACCCCTACAGACGCAGGGACCTGAAGAAGCACAGAGTCACAGAACATGAGGGGTTGGAAGGGACCTCGAAAGGTCATTCAATCCAGTCCCCCTGCCACAGCTCTTTCTCCTAGATCAAGGCACGCAGGAACGTGTCCAGGCGGGTTTTAAACGTCTCCAGACAAGGAGACTCCACAACCCCCCTGAATGCCCTAGCGAGAGAATAAAACGACGGTTATCCATTACAAGTACTGGAATTAGTCAAACTGTTCACTGTACCTGTTAAAAATGAACTTGCAAGGTAATGGAGTTAGCAAGCCTCAGAGTGTCAGCTGTTCTGCTGCTTGCTGGTGCTTCTAGAGTCTTTCCCTGTTGTCTTTTGGTGTTAAACACTTGGCTATGCCGCTGCCTTCAGGTGCGTCTGCGTAAGATCGGTTTGTGCTGTGTGCACAGTACAGGAGTTAGAATTTAATGAACGGGGAAATGAGTGTCCGTTCTGCAAACCCGATAAGGCTTTGGGGTTAAAGTTCAAGAATAGTCACGTGTAAGACAATAATGAAAAGTACGGGGGTTGAAGGAAATTGCGAGTCCATATCTACACTTAGGGTAGCGTCTTGTGCGTAGACAGGGCTTGGGCATTGTATTTGTTTGCAGTAGATAAATGAAGGACAATAGGGCTTGCAGTAGTGGTTCTCCCTACCTCTGGCTTTACAGCCGCTTAGCTAGCCTTAAAGTGTACAGCTGCCATCCAAGTCAGTCAAATCAGTTTTTCTACAGGTCTTTCAGGAGTCTAAAATATTTGAAGAATAATTCCGAGTTCAAGCAAAAAGCAATTAATGAATTAATCAAGTGCAAAGCAGAAGCGATGCGTGCGTTCGTCTAATATTAACAAACTAAAATGCCCTTTCTGTGTGTGTAGAGAAGAATTTAATGGAAAATGTCGGGGTTTTTTCAAAACTGAGCAATAACAATCGCTGTCTTTTGGGTTGTCTTGAAGAAAGTCTTTCTGCCTGGCAGCCCTCTCCCCTCTGTGTTACACTATAAAACGTTCCGCTGTTTTATCTGTAGCAGATAGTGTGTCAAAGGAGTTGTCTTGACCCGTCTTTGTCCCGATATCTTTTGTCTGTCTGTCCGTCTCTGTCTCTTTTTTTTGTGGCAGATCCCCTAAGCCTGTTGGTACAGGAGTGCATTGTCATGGCTGCTGACAAAATTGACTCTTGTCTGTAGTTAAATTTATCCAGTTTAGTGAAGTCTGAACCCAAGTACAGAAACCTGGAAAGGGCGCGTCGAATTGATGCTGTTTCTAACAGTTGGTGTTGGAGAGCTGAAGGAGTTTTTTTGCGCTGTCAGCTGCACCGTTTCACACCGAGGAGCTGTTTTTAATTTGCTTGTGACAGACAGCCGTGCCAGTCAACATGCGAGAGCCTGGGTGCTATCAGTCTCTGTTCATCTGCTTATTCACTTTCTTGCTTTGCTACAACCTACTTGTGCTCTCTCAATCTGTCAGACGCACTTCAAAGAAGCTGTAGTCTGCATTTCTACACTAGTTTTGTTTTCCCACGTTTCCTCATTTTAATAAGCTGTTTTACCCAGTTTCAGTGAGAGCAGATTGATCTAAAGTTCTCCAGAAGATGGATGGATTGGGTCAAGGTTCCTGTAAGAGCGACACCGCAATGCTGATGAGCACAGAGTGAAGTCGCCCAGCCCTGGCTCTGACTGACTGTGTGATGACAGCTCTCTTCGGGGCCAGGAAGGAGCCTGCTACTCGCCGTCATCTCCAGCAGTGTGTGGGTGTTTGCTGTGCAGAGGTGGAAAGAGAGTTGACCTTAACATTTGTTAGCAAGTTTTGAGGTTGTCTGCGTTCTCACAAAGAAGGAAGTGATTAGGAACAAGAACAAACCTGACTTAGATTATCCTTTTGCAGTCCCAAAATACATTCTCACAGCCTTGAAAAAATGTTGCCCCTGAAGCAGCACAAGCAGTTTCTGTTCCTTTCTCTGGGCTTCTAGTAAAAATAGAGCAAACTCACACCGTCCACGAGACTCGTAGCTTGGTGTGCTCATCTTTGTCTCTCTGCTTCTGTTATTTCCTGTCCTTGAAGAAAGATGTCATCATGGGAAAAGGCTTCCAAGAGGAAGGTAGGCCATTCATTTCAAGTGGCATAAGAACTGGAGCTCACTCTAGTTGAAAATAATTAGTTGCAAACCTTGTGATCCAAATGGAGAACGCGGTTCTCCGTACTGAGAATCCAGGAGTTCCTGGGAACACGTCTCCCTGTATCTGCAGCGTGGTGTGTGCCCCAGTTCTCAGAACCCAGGTGTGCAACTCCACTTTGGGTTTTTACTCCATTGTAAGGCACAACTAAAGCGTGTACCAGTCTTCTCCAGTTTCCACAACAAGGGAGCACTGCTGTGTTCATCAGGTAGGAGCCAGGGCACACTAGAAGAAACGGCTGGTTTGGGTGGTTTGGAGGTGTGGGTATCTAGGTCCTGAGGCACAGGGAAGGATTCGTTCAGGATCACCCTACGTCCTCTCCTGAGCTCTATAGCCCGCAGTACGCACTGCATTGTGGTCTCTACTGTTGATGTGCTGTAGCAGCATCTGTAGCGGCAAAATGTGTAGCTCAGCCCGCAGTGAAGTTGTAGACCACAGAGTGCGTGAGGAAGTGCGTTCTCCCAGGGTGATCTTGTTCAGCAGGGAGGTTGCTGGATTTTATACAAGTTAGGTTGTCTCATCCTCATTAGAAAAAGTTGAAGTAGTCTGATCAGGAAATGATTAAAGCATGAATCAGAGTGACAGTGTCCTCATTTGGAAAGAAAAAGTGCAGCCTCCTGGATACTTGAGGGTTTAAAACCACTCTTTGCCGTCAGTACAACTGAGCCTCCAGGAGAAATGAAGAGTCCGGTATGACCCCATGACTGTGCACTTGATAATCATTTCACTCCTAATAACGTAATCTGTCCCTTGTAATGAAGCCATTCGCTTGCTGCGCCCCCAGCTGTAGTGCAGCAGTGAAGAACGGCGGTGACTCCTGTTTTAACGGTTTCACCGTTGAATGCGTATTGGGGGGGTGGGTAGTTATTTGATGCCCCCTTGCAGGCTTCATACACAACAGGAAAAACCTTTTTAGAAGTCAGGCTGTCTGTTGTGAGGATGTTATGATGGATGCATTTAACTCACTGCCATAAATTTCTTCGGGTCAGAAAGAAAGGTCCTGTAACATTGGAGGGGAAAAAGGGCAGGGAGAGGAGAAACTGCAGCAGTAACTCTGGCTGCTCTTAGTTCCTCTGGTTTCACTTGATGCCATCAAAGAAGTGATCTTTGACAAAGAATTATTATTTCCTCTTCTCTTCAGCTGGCCTCAGAGTCTTCCCTGTAGTTTTGAATGTCTTGTACGGTCTAACACTCCATTGGAACATGGGTTATAGTTTTAGGGCGCTCAGTTTAAAATGGGAACAAAACTTCCCTGTACATATTTAAAAGAGGTAAAGGAAAGATTTGATTTGGTGTGCAGCATTTGAGGCTGAAGTCTGTTTATGTGGACTTTGTGAGCACTGGGTAGCACTTGTTTTCTTCATTCGCTCTTTCAGGCTTCCTTTCAGTCTCTCCCTTTATTTTTCTGCAGTGCTTATTCCTTGGAAGGGTTTATTGTAGGGGGGTTGGACTAGATAACTTTTAGAGGTCCCTTCCAAGCCAATGCGTTCTACAATTCTATGACTTTGTATGACACAGGCAGGTTTTGTCCAGTATAACCATTAACCTGTTCCTGTGTTGTGGGAATGGCCTTCAGGAGACGCGAGGTGAAGGAAATGTGCCTGTATTCTGTCTGGTGCAACTGCTGAACGACAGATCGAGGTGGAAAGTGACTTCAGGAAGTTCTCGAAGGGAGAAAGCACCTGTTTTTTTTTTTTTTGGTGTGTGTAGAGCTCTCAAGCTTTTGTTTTCAGTTTTATTGATTTCCAAACTCTACCAAGAGGGTTTCCTGCTGCAGTGTATCGTGCAGAAGTACTGCACCGAGTGTGTGCTCGTCTCATTTTCACATCCTCAGTAAGGGCTGGGTATACTCAAGGCTTCATCGTGCCTCTCAGCGTTCTTGTTCTTGCACGTTTACCAAGGCCACGGCAAAGATCTTTTCTATTTTTGTCAGGGTCTGCTTTTTTGACAGAACTTTCCGTGTGCTGCTAGAAGCCAGGCAAGTTTGGTATCTGGATTGTGCTGAAAGAAACGGGAGTTTCTGCCAGCTCCTCTCCCCACTCTTTGGCAGCCTCACTGGCAGGCTGACGGGAAACCATATTCTGCATCCTTTGAGCTGCACAGTCCCCAGTTCTTCAGCTACAGAGACAGCTGGAGGTTCCAGGACCCTTAGTTCTGGGCAGCATGTCAGGTGGCTTGTTGCAGAACCCAGACTCCCTTTTTAACTGGGTCGAAACCAGTAGTTTCACTTGGTGGGAAATGTCTGGATCGCTGAGATTAATTCTTCCGCAAAGCAGAGTCACTGCTGGGTTTGAACCGTGTGTCTTCCTTTCATTATGAGGATGTTAAGTGTGTTTCTGCCTGGATTTTTTTGGCGTGTCAAATGAACCTAACTCCTCTCTTCTCACTTTCTCTCTTCAGAAAATTATTTACGGGACAATGTCTTTACCTTGCAGGCGCTCTCACAAATGTGAGTAACAGTGCTGGAATGTTTAGGATGTCTAATCTGACACGATTCTTGGGCAGGGAAAACAATCCAGTCTCTAACTGCACAGTGAAAAACCCTGACTACATCTCTTTACTGGGGATGGGCATGTCTCTACTAACTACTGAACCTCTATTGAACACGAAAGTTGTCACCAAGAGTGGGCATAAAAATGTTGAATTTATTTTGTTATATTTTTTTTCCAGAACCAACACCTCATTTTTACGTGACTGTGACAGGACAGTAGGCTAAACCTGTGCTACAGAACTACCGCCACTGCCCACACGCGATAGTGTCTCAATATTCTTTGCTTTATAGTCTTTGCACAGCCTCCAAACAAATCGTGCTTCTAGTTATTGTTACCGCTTAACAAACAGCCTTCTGTTGGCTCGTTGAGAACAAGAAACTTGTTTAACGCCTCAGAAAATGGAATTGGTCTCATGCTTAGGGAATGATGGAGAACAAGTGTAATTGCCTAACTTTCCCTGTTCTTCCTTCTCGAATTTGTATCGTGAGCATCTGGGGGCGGCTCAGGACAGTTTGTCAGTTTGGAAGCGCCTGTCTGCTCGGGGTTGTGTGGGAATCTGTAGAAGCTACGTGCCCTTCGGAGGTCTTGTTCAACTGTGACTGTGGTTGACGTTCCTCAGAGGAACCGCTCTTAAACACGTCCAGAAGAGAGCACAAGCGCAGGCACAACAATAACCACTTGCAAATAAAACAGAAGGGTAAGCAACGCTTAGAACTAATGCAAATTTCGCCCTTAAATTTCTTTGAAGGCTGCGTCTCTGTTAATCGATTTCTTTAAATACCGTCGGAGCCAATTACTAAGTCAGACAACATGATGACTTCCGTTTTCTGTTTACCACCAGATATTATTCAAAGGAATGAAGATAAAAAAGTAAAAGCAGTATTTTACACTTCCACCTGTTTTTTTATGGGGATTTTTTTGGTCACTGTAACTGTCGGAGTCTGAAATTTTGGAACAGTTGTCTAAAAAAACTGGGGCCTGAGAATAGCTCCCTTCTGTTTCCTGGTTTCTAGCTTCCTCCACCATCTGAATTTCAAGTCAGGCTCTTCTCCCGGGACTGCTTTGCTGGCGCAATTCCACAGGCTCAGACAGCTGCCCTCTTCCTCAGGGGTCAATCTCTGGAAGAGGCATTGGTAGCTGCACGGAGAGAGGCAGGAGAAAGAGAAGAGGAATCTTTGAGTTATCCACATACAAATGTCTTGCAGAGAACTGCAGTTCCTCTTGTACTGTCCTTGGACTTTGCTACAAGCGACGGAGGGTGTCTCTGGCAGGGAAGTGTTTTGACAGACGTTGATTTGTGCCGGCTGAGGCTGTGGTCTTACACCTTTATTATGAGATGGAGTTGCAGTCCACTCTCCGTTCCCATGCTGGTGTGGAGGAAATGGTCACAATATCTTCAGAAAAACTGGAGAAGTTAGGGTTGTTTTTTTAGATTTTCTCCTTCGGTTCTTTAAAATTCCGAATCGGAGAGACTCGAAGCTTGACTTGTAAGGTAAGGAAACTGCTCATCTGCACTTGGGAGACTACCACCACCTCCCGCGCTTTTTCACCACTCCTACTCCAGGCCCGAGGGATTTTCTGTCACGTTCGTCCAGAGTCGTGTTGGTTCCTCGTTTTCGGTGCAAATCTGGGTGAAAGCGGAGAAGGGAGCTCTGTGAGGCTCTTGCTCTTGATAGAAGAGCAGGGGAAGTAAAAAAGACTGTTTCTTACACATAGACAGTTATGTCGTTGTAGAAGCTTTTCGCTTTTCTGAAGACCCTTGGAAATCAGGAGGAACTTTTTATTACCTTAGAAATAATTTCTGCTACAATCAGTTTTGATGTTCTGAAAGTTTTTGACTTCCGTCTCTGCACCTGCTGTCCATGGCAGCCTGAAAACAGATAAAGAAATTTGGGTCAAACTCTGCTTTTCACATTTTTGCTTGATACTTTATTCCAGTCTTTGACTTCTTCTTCTTTCTAAATTAGAGGTGGGCTTTCTGAGGAGAGTTGTGTGCCTGGGTGGTGCCTGACCACTAAAAGCTTGTTGTCCTCAAAGCTGAGGTCTTTCTTTGAAGAAGATTTTCAGGGTTTTGGTTTGCAGTAGAATATAGTGATGGGACCAAACCCTTGTTCTTTCTGTCCTTCATTTAAATTGTCTCTTTTTCAGTATCTGTTAGGAAATGACAGGTTGTCCAAAGAGTCTGAAGGACTGGACGTCAGAAGTTTGAGCTGAATCAAAAGGGTTATGGAGAATTCAGAGTAAAAAGAAAATCTGAAATTTCCTCGTGTCCTTGGTTTGCAAAGCAGCTCTTTGCCTTCAGGTACAAAGTAGAAGATAGCAGAAGACCAGTAGGAAGTCTCTGGGTTTCCATCAAAAAGCTTTGCATTCTTACAGTCTGTTCCCTGCTCAGAGACTGTGTTATTCAAGGCAGTACCGTTTTTAGAGCGTGCACTTTTACCGAGCGTGCACTGCAGTCGGGGCTCCTTTTGAATCTTGCGCCCAGCACGGGCTGCTCTGTGGTCTGTAGAACATTCAGGAGAGAGGCCACCCAAATGGCCATCTACCAGCAATACTTTGTGTTCTGCAAATATATTCCTCAGCACTTTAGAAGAGTTTCAGGTCGCTCTGGGAGGTGGTGTTTTTCGGCTCTGGCATAGACGATCATGTAAAATCACAAGCACGTTTTACCACAGTTTGTTCATCTTTAATTTCCTGTGTCTGTGTGTATATTCAGTCCTTCTCTCACCTTTTCTCTCTTCCTTATGCTACTGAGCCAAAGCTAATGCAGCTCAAGCTCTGGCAGATCAATGCCACTTGTGTTTTGAATGACTCTGTGGGTCTTTTCCAAATGATTCTTGGCCACTTCAGGGGTCCCTAGGGACGTAGCTTCACTTGTATGTTCCGGCGTAGAATCGTAGGATGGCCAGGGTTGGAAGGGACCATAAAGATCATCTCGTTCCAACCCCTTCTTGGCTGCTCCCATTCAGTGGAGCTGTATAACTTTTTCCTGGACTTCAGTTCATTTGCTCCACAGAGCTGCTTCTTACAAAAATCCTCTGGCTTCAGGCCTTTCTTGGCAGGCAGAACACCATCCTTCTGTCAGACAGCCATTCTTACCACCTTGGCTGTCTGGATGGGAGCAGACATGTTTGGATGAACTGTAGTGATTGCCAGACATTTGAGCTCAGAAATAAGGTAACACAGGAACGGCAAAAAAGTCTCAATGACTACTTGTCTCAGTTTCACTGGTTTCCAGTCTGGTGGTTTAGGTCAATCTAATTAGAATGTCAGATGGGCTTCTCTCTGGTGCTTGAACAGGAATTTAAAAGTCTAGTGTCATACCTAGTTCTTGTGTACTGCAGAGCTGGTCTTTACAACATCATTTTTACCTTGCTATCGTGCTCTTTCCCGTTGCACAGAGATACTAGAGGAAGCGACAGAACCAGAGGAAATGGGGTCGAGTTGCACCAGGGGAGGTTCAGATCGGATATTGGGAAAAATCTCTTCCCAGAAAGAGTGGAGGTGCCTTAGAACTGGCTGCCCAGGGAGGGGGTGGAGGCACTGTCCCTGGAGGTGTTAAAAAACAGGCAGATATGTTGTCTGGGGAGATGGTTTAGTGGTTGGGGGTTGTCAGGTGGACGGTTGGACTTGATGATCTTGAAAGTCTCTTCCAGCCTTGGTGATTCTATGATTTAGTTTTGGTGAGTTGACCCTGGCTAGCAGCTGAGCACAGGGTCAGCTCTCCCATGGGGCAGGGAGAAAAATAAAAGGCAGCAATGATACCATTGACTGCAAAGAGAACCTGTATCCTCGAGATCTGCAGATCAACCACTCTAGCTAAGCATCATGCCTCATTGACATCCAGATATGATGCAGCAGCTGAGTAGTTCCACCAGAAAGCAGCACAAGAAATGGTGGGATGGAATGCACGTGAACTCTCAAGGTAAACAGTTTGATCTTGACTGTTTAAATGTGAGTCTCACACCTTGTGAGAAAATGTTTATGGGATTACATATCTTGAAGAATTTCCTACTGGTGTAAGAAGTAACCTTCCTTTTTTAAAGATTCAGATTATAGCAAGAATAACTGAGGAGTCTGCTGCAAATACTGAGTTATGTGGTGAGAGCAGGCTTTGAGTATTTGAGGGTTTGATTTGCTCCGTGCTGAATTTAATGCTTAGGGCAGGTGAGGAGATCTGAACCAAGAACAACACAACATATTCAGTAACTGCTGCTTAGCTATGCTGAGTGAGACGTAAGATCTTTGGTAAAAACGATATGTGATCATGGAATTGTCATAACGCACGTGTAGAACCCAGGCAGAGACCACAGGAGCAGCGCTGACTTTCTAATGTGTTTTACCTCTTTGGTTCTAAAGTTTACAAACACAAGTGATGATATGCAAGCAGAGCACTTCAGGTTGCCCTGTGCTGATCCTCATAAGGATAGAACCTTTAGAATGACAAGTCTTATCTCTGTTAGAGGGGCTAATAAAGTATTAGCAGTGACTGGTCGGTGCTTTCTGCCTGAACGCAAAGAAGCAGCGCGATGGGATGTGCTGCCAGGGACTGTCAGCAGTGTTAACGAAGGAATGCGTGATGGTTGTGGGTTCTGTTTTTAGCTGAGGTGGGAAATAGTTGGAATACATATGAGGATTTGTAGAGGATTATAATGCATCTTCTCTGTGAGATGCCTGGTCCCGGCAGGGAGCTCAGGAGAAAGAGCCTTTTCACTCCGATTTCAAGTGTCTGGATCAAAACCTGCTAAGACTCACAGAAGTTCATAGCTATCATTTCAGATGTGGCTTTGTTCAGCCCAGGTTAGAAGATTCTGTGTCCTTGCAGATGAAAAGTTTGGAAGGTTTGGCTCTGCAAATGTACAAAGTGTTTTCAGAATGTGTGATCTGAATTTTCCCTCACAGTTGGTTTCCATCTCACCAATGGCACGTTGTTAAACCACAGAATCACAGAACATTAGGGATTTGAAGGGACTTTGAAAGGTCATCCAGTCCAATCCCCCTGCCACAGCAGAGTCACCAAGATCAAGTTGCACAGGAGCACATCCAGGTGGGATTTAAATGTCTCCAGAGAAGGAGACTCCACAACCCTCCCTGGGCAGCCCCTTCCAGTGCTCTGTCACGTTCACTGTGAAGAAGTTCCTTTTCATTTTGATATGGAACCTCCTGTGTTCCATTGCTCCTTGTGCTATCATCAGATGCCCCTGAGCAGAGCCTGGCTCCATCCTCCTGACACCCGCCTTTTCCATATTTATAAACATTAATGGGGTCACCCCTCAGTCTCTTTGTGGCTCTGTGCTGGACTCTCTCCAGCAGCTCTGTGTCCTTCTGGAACTGAGGGGCCCATAACTGGACACAGTATTCCAGATGTGATCTCACCAGGGCAGAGCAGAGGGGGTTAAATGTTAAGGCGTCCCTCCAAAGTCTGTGGCTCAGTGCGATCTGATCAGACTTTGTCATCAGTCTGTGAAAATGAAGCTGTTTGTACTCCCACTTTGCTTTTGTGCACAGAGAAACCTTCACAGGAGGTTATTGAAGAAATACAGAGGGAAGTGAAACCTGTCAGGCCAAGTGGTTGAAAGGTGACAAAACTTCACGCAACTGACAGCAGTATTTTGTACTGGGAAGAACGTGCTCTCCCATGTCAATTCATGAGGAAGAATACAGATTGACCCACACCTGCTTCAGTTCATACGTGTGTGCACACCTCTTTTTTTTCTTTCCCCTTCTGTTTTCTTTAGCTGCTGACTTCTTGGTTTATTGTGGTTCCTTACACTTGGGAGATCATTTATGAGCAAGTACGGTGCACACACTCCTAAATATCCAGAATCTACTGTAAAGCATCACTATGGTGAATTTCACATTGGTTAGGACGTGGGGGCTGGTGCTCTCCCTGTGAACTGTGGTGGCTTCGGTACAGCACGGGAGGACAGCAGAGGCTGAAGGCAGCTCATGGCGTGGCTGTGCTTTTGCAGAATTGCTAAGTGTGGAGTTCTGTGTAGCTGTGGTTAAATCTGCAGAAAGCTGAAAAAAGCCCCAGAAACAAAATCTGAGCACGTCATGGCTGATAAACTTCAAATTCTGGGAATTTTAAATTATAGGGGTTTTTTTCATCGTAAAGAGATATCAGAAATAGGAATCTCAGTCAATAATTCAGATACAATGAGTAGAGGCTAAAGGTAACAAATCGTAGCACAGCGTTATCCAAGAGATGGAAATACAACGTGTTTCACTCTGGGAGCGTTGCTGTCCTGGAGATATTAGTGGAGGTGACGATTGGTGAGACTATAGCAGTGGCAGTGCAAGTCAGAACCATGACTAGAACATGTAAAGCCAATAATTGTATGGTATTTAAAAAATGTCATCCACTAACAAAAAAATGCCTCTGGTAGCACAGAGAGCTCTCTAGGGCAGCTCTGAAGTGTAGAGGATCTAAAAAGAAACTGTGAATACATGTTGTTTGTGAGAGTGCATTTATACTACTGAAGTGATGTGCCTCGTGTATTGGAGAGAACTGATCCTTAAATCCACAGAAAGAGAATTTCAGTTTGTTTCTAACTATGCTTCGATGCTGTGGTTTTACATCCTGAACTTGGCTTCTGTTGAGAACTGGTAGGATAGTTGGCCCGGAATCGAGAATTCTATCGTTTCATGGTCACTGAGTCCAAGGTGGCCTCCGACCACCACATCAACCACCAGTCTCTCTCTGTTTGTAAGCAACAAGTCCAGCAGTGCACCTCCCCGGTGGGCTCACTCACCAGCTGAGTCAGGAAGCTCTCTTCCACACACTCCAGGAACCTCCTGGACTGTTTCCTGTCTGCTGTGTTGTATTTCCAGCAGATGTCTGGTAAG
>JAOXOE010000343.1:39779890-39796858 GCA_028565055.1 Phoeniculus purpureus
GATCATAGGATGTTAGGGGTTGGAAGGGACCCAAGAGATCATCGAGTCCAACCTCCCTGCCGGAGCAGGACAAAACTTATCTAACACAAGATCACAGAGGAACCTAATGATTCTATGATGTGTGAAACAAGGGGTTAAGAATCTGGAGTCTCTTTGGTCTTTTTTTGTCTGGAAAAAGTTACTTAAACCACAGCAGAATGAAAACCATGTTCTGTGTATTTCATCTAAAATGTCATTATTTCTATAAGTTACTGGAACTTGTAATTTAAGCTGATTGAAGAGTCATTTGGAAAGAGGCATTAGCCTGTGGTTTGACAGTTTAGATCCAGACTATCTGTTCTGTGATCTTCTTTGAAAGGTCTGTGCTGAGGGGTTCAGACCTGTTGATCCACGAGGTCAGTGTTAGTTTAATTTCATTTGCTAGAGTGATTATATACTTTTTCATAATTTCTTTCCAAATTATAGCTTGCCCTCCATGGTTGTCATAAAGTCAGGGGAGATTGTTGCCTAACCCAGAGACTGAAGGATGCATAGAGAGGGCTCAGGGAATGCATCACAGTTATATAATAATGGAAGAAGGTGATCTCGTGTAACTGCAGTGTTGGAAATCATATAGTGGGTGAGAGATAGAACGGTAGGAGTGGAAGGGTTTGTTTCATAGGAGATACATTTTGGATTGCGGGGTCACATTATGTACTGATGTAGAACACAGTGCTTCTATAAAATGCTGAGAAGATAATCTCCAATTATTTAGTTAGCATTTGTTTTCACAGCGTCTGCTAGTGGACGATGTTGTTTTATTTAATGATGCTAAACTAAAAATCTGGTTGTAAGATTTAAAAAAATACCGAGGCTTTGCAGCTGCAGTCGAAGTTCCCAAGTGTAGCTGTTATGTCCTCTTGAATAAAACATATACTGAGGATTTCAATCGGCTCGCTCACAGTTAGCGTGCAATATTGTGATCTTGATCGCTCTCAATTCTACATGTGAAAACCGTTGACCATGGTCACAATCCCAAGGAAAGGTGTTGACTGTAATCTGGTTGTGTGAAGTGCTCAGATTTCTGTTCAGTTCGACAGGAAAACTCACCACGAAGTAGTAGCCATGTACGGAGGGGCATGCAAGAGCTAGCAGCATGTTCAGTTTTCTTTGTGCATTTGCCAGGGAGGTGATGTTTCCACTGTCTAGCTCTAGGCATGCAGTTTAGGAGCTCTCAAATCAGTCTTTGGTAGTCCTTTGCTTCTCACAGTCGACTATATAGAGCTTTTAGGCTCTTCATGTTGGGGAATGTGAATTAAATGCCCCGTGCTGCCAAGTGCGGAACATACCTAAATGTTTTGATGCCCTGCCTTGTGCATTTTCTGTGTTGAAAAACTAGTATGGAATCGGCTGTTTTAAGTGGTTAAAGACTTTACTCTGATGAAGACACATAGCAGAGTGGAACTGCGTGAGAAGTGTTTATTTTGTATTTCTGAACTTGGAGTATATTTGGAGTATCTCTGGGGTGTAGCTGCTTTTGGGTTTCTTTTCATGTGTAGACTTTACTGTTTGTTCCACGGTCACTTATTCCTTTCTGTAGTCAGTATTGGAAAGTTCTTGGTGTGTCTTATGTCTGCTTATTCTTGTGTAGTCACAGAACCCTGCTTATAGATATATTCACTGGGGCGTGATCTGTGGTGGAGGAGATGTGGAGGTATTTTCTGTCCATCTTTGAGTGTCCTCTTAAATTGGGAGGCTGCATTCTGTTTAGTTAGGTAAGAGGAGTCTCCACGGAGACATTCAGAACCTTTTTGGTGTTTCTGAACGTATAGGGAAGCTAGACCCTCACTTGATACTTCAGATAAGATACCTGCTATTAAGAGGATGTAAATATTCCTGAGAGTGTATGTCTCTGTTCTCAGCTCTGGTGGAGAGGAGTTGCGTAGAACACCTTGCTAACTCAAGTTAAAGCATCTGTTTCAGATAGAATATCTTCCTAAAGACAATGAATGAATGTTCGTCACTACCATGCAGTCCTACTATGTGTGTTACCTAGTTATTTTATCAAGCCCTAGTAAAATTTACTCAAGAGTAACATCCTCTACTTTCCTTCCTTAGCTTTTAGAGTTGTGTTGTCTGTAGGTCCTGATGTCACTGTAGTTTAACAAATATAGCGCAGCTACGCCTTTAGTCTGCGAGTTCAGGACGTTGTACTTTAAAGGCTAAGGTACATGGTGTAAATTCACCTGGAACTGTAACAGGCTGTTTGGTTGGAAATAGAAATAATAATAAAAACATAGAGTATAGTTAACGTGATCAAAGCACCTTCCCTTGCATAGCTGGGTGTGTTGCTGGAAGTGTTGTAACATGACGTTCTGCCCTTAGAATTAGAAGCTGGTTGTAGAACATTACTGGTTTAATTTTGTAACTGAATGTTTGAGGTGCTTCTAATACTTTAATTACTTTAGATTCTTTAGATGCATTGCCCATTTTTAATGCTAAATGGAAGTGAGCACAGGGTGCCACTCGATGTAAGTATACAACAGATATTAGAGGAAACCCTTGGAACCCAGAGTAAGAGATTTCACCTGCCCGTTTGATGCAGATTACAGAGCTTCTGGGTAGTTGTTTTGCAATACGTTGCACTCAGTTGTGCAAACTTGTCTTTTTAGGGTCAAAGAAGAGCAAAAACCACAGCTGACACAGTAAGTAAAGATCTTAATGCAATAGGCTTGACTCTCCTACCTTTGCTGCCTTCTGCTCTCCGCACCTTTGATGGTATTAGCTTTCACTAATACCTGATAGGTTGCAGTTAGTTTGCCATCTGCTTCCTGACTGGCTTGTAAGAGAGCTGCCTGCAGCTTCTTACTTCATCCACATGTTAGCTGGATGTAGGTTCTTGCCGCCTGCTTGTGAAGTGGTGAACTGTAGAACTCCTTCCCTTACACCCTTAGTGGCTGACTTGGTATGGCAGCTGACATCGCCGCTGGCTCTGGCTTTTCCGCCTGTGTATTTCTCTTCACACTGGATAAGAAAAACATTTTAATTAACTGGTGTGGTTTTATTGGTTACTCAGTCACATTATTTGCTTATTTAAACAGGTGGTTTCCCTTTAGTGGGATCACTGAGCTGGTAAATAACGTTCTTCAACCACAGCAAAAACAGCACAATGAAAAGGAGCCCCAGACGTAAGTAAGCTGCTCTCTGTAGACTAAGTCGTGTCTGTGTAGCTTGGAGACGTACTGGAGAGTGTGTTTACAATAACTGTCCGCTTAGAACACCCCGCTGAGCACATTTTACAAGCTGACACCATTTGCTTTCTGACCCCTTGCTTGCAAAGGGACAGGTGAAAACCAGGTTGCGCTCTCCGTGTCGGTAACTCGAGGGGGGCTACGTAAGAAAGCAGCGTGCGGACTGGCTGTTGGCCCCCTTAGCCATTCCTGCAAATGCTCCACCCATGGAAGGCCCAACCAAGTGGTGCGTTTTCTGTGCACGAGGAGCTGCGGTGGTAAGACGTGTGGTGTTGGGTATAGTGTCTCTACACACACGCGGGATGTTCGTGACACCGGCTGCGTGTAGAGCGCTGTACAAATCCACGTCGTTTGTATGGAGAGCTTTTAACGATGAGGACCACGTCGTCTCGTTTCTTTTCCTGCTTCTGAAATATCTGTGACGTTAGAGACCTTTGTCAGATACAAGGTGAGATATTTGGTCTGTCAGCTTTGATGTGGCCAGCGTTTCATTCACGGGCCTTTCACAGTGCTACACCACAACGAGAGCCGTAGGAGAAGTTGTACTTGTCTCGTGCTCCGGACATTTTAAGGTGTAGCAGGAACCAGCAAAGCTGGGACATTCAGTCAGAGCAGAACCTGAAGCACGGAGCTGAAAATAGTCACTTCATAAAGAAAACTAAAAAACAGTTGTCATTTCAAACTCTTAAAACGTGGCTCCTGATGTTATTTGAGCTTTAAGCAGTTAAGTTGCTGTCGTCGTCTTCTACAGGGGTGTCCGTTTCAAGTTCACGTGACAAACGTTTGCTTTTGGAGCAAACTGGTTTAAAACACGCACGCGACTTGGGAATTATTTTCTGGGCAGAATCAGTCCTAGTTGGTTTTTAAAAATGTGTATCGAGGTGGATGAGGTGGAGTTTCATAATGGCAGGCCATGGAAGGAGCACGCGGTACAGACTCTCCACAGGAGTGAGTGAGGAAAGAGGCCATAAAGTGCGTGGTGTACAGCACCACGCGTTGTTCCGTTTCAGATCTCCTCACCCAAGTTCTCATGAAACGGCACGTAGTAATAATAATGAACAGTGAAGCTTTTCTTTCTTGGTTAATGTTCTGTACTGAATTACTACATTTGGTTCAACATCTTGCCATCTCAGCTGTATGCCCGGTGCCCTTAGTGATGCAAAGTTGGTTCTGCTCACCACTGCTGTCCCTGTGAAGCTCAGGGCTTTGAAGATACTGCAAATGCTCTGCACTCGGTGTAACCAGTTGAGTGACAGCTGCCAACAGTCATTTCTAAACGGCGATTGGTTCTCTGGCTGATTCTTGGTTTTATTTGAACATTGGTCTCTTTGGGAAACAACTTTGTTCAACACTTTTGTTAAATAAACACGAGACTAATCATAGAATTAGGAGATGGCACACGGCCAGGAGAAGTGAGTATAACCACGCGGCGGGGTTATACTCCAACATGGTCCAGCAAAATCCAAGTTCTAGTTCTAGTAATTCAAAAGGATAAATGCGAGGTGATGTAATTGTGTCGGACTGGTTTATGCAGCTCACACAAGGTAGACGAAGATGGTGGAGGAGCAAGTTCTTTGGCAAAGAATTAAGTGCCACGATAGTACGTAAGTCAAGCAGGAGCCAGGATGTCCAGCAACCACTGGGTAGCTTTGACTTTTTTTGTTTTCCAGATTATCTACCCTGAGTGTTAGCAAACCACACAAACAATTATTTAACACAAGTTACACTATTTGTAGGCAGCAGGTTGATTTGCAGGAATTCCCCGAAGGAGTAATACTCGAAGGAGTATTTTTCTGACAGAGAAAACTACATGTCTGTATCCAGTAGACTTGTGGAATTGGAGTCATGAGCAGTCCAGGGCTCTACTGTGTTTATTTGCTTGGGCAGTGGGTTACAAAGGAAAAAGTAAATGAGCTAAAAATAAAACTATAAAAAAAAAAGAAACAGGGTGATGACAGCTATTTCGAAGTAAAATGTGAACCCAGAAAATACCCTATCAAACAGTTTTTCTCTCATAAAATAAATATGAGGCACCTACGCAACCTCTGTTACATGATTCTAATGACAGATCATGACCCTTAGTGTTGTGAGACTATTAAATCTACCATTTGCAGCATAAGATCCTGGTTGCCTGGCTTGCAAAGATGCCTTAGACTTTTAAAAGGGTTTTTTCCCCTCATAATATTTCACAGAAGAAAGACTTACTTACGTTGGTTTGATTGTCTGCAATGTTAGTGAGGCTGAGGTAGTAGTCATGAGTGCGGTAGACCTCAGTTTTATCAGAAGGCAGAGCTGAATATCTCGGGTACAGGTAAAGATAGTGACCATAACAAATGTATTCCTACACTTACATTGTAATCTGAGTGATCTGTTTTAATCCTAAAATATACAAGAAGGTGCAATGCTGCAGAGAAACCCACAGAAGGCAACAGTTCAGAGAGAGTAGATTTCATATTTGTAAGAAATTAAGAATTTTTAGGAATTAAGAAGTTCTCAGGGGAAGTGTGAGGAACACATCGTTTAAGCAAATGTCAGTCTGTGGAAGAAAAAAGTATGTAGTAGTAGTACAGTAGTACGTGCAGTAGCAGCAGTGTAATAAGGAATTCTTGAGAACCTGGGCTTGCAAATAGAAACAACCACAAATACTTAGCTGGCCAGCAGTTAGTAGTACGGGCAAGGAAAAGGAGGGAAAGTGCCCCAGAATGCAGCTAATCCAAATCTATGTGCAAAGAAGGAATTGGATAAAATAGTAATAAAGGAAAATAATTCCACTTATTTCTAAGGTGGGACTGAAATGGAGTTCTTTCTGAGTTGCTCTGTGTACTACCAGCTCTGGATGTTTTTGCTCATGCAACGTAATGCAAAGTGAAAATACTGGTAACAATTGAGGAACAGGCTGTTTGCAAGTGGGTGTGGGTGCGAATAAACCCACTGCCCTCGAGACAGTACAGACTGCAAAACGTTGCAACATCCCTAAAAACCCTCCTGGAAGAATCAAGCGAGAGTATTTTCTTTCTGCTTTAACTTTTGAAATCTCCCAGCGTCTGTGGATGTCTTGAGCTCTGGTGCTGCTAATGTGCTGACAACCTCCTACTCCGACCTGCTTTCCAAAAGGACTGGACAACAGCCCTGGAGGGATGACAGGTTGTCTGACTGAGATAAGCAAATAGATTTAGAAAATGCTGGCTTAGGCTTTACTTGAACAAGACAGAAGTGATGGTGTTTTCCTAATAAGAGGAAAGCATTTGATGCATGCAGCTGAATCAGTGACCTCAGTCTCCAATGGACTCGGCCTTCGTGACAGCGGCAAAGGGGTCCCTGCAGAGCGCAGAGGCAATGCACTCATTCTGGCAGCCTGCAGAGGTAACGGGTGTTTTCTTTCTCTGAGGAACCGCACATGAGATTCTGTGGAGAACTAATGATAAAGGCCATGCAACGAGTTTGGTTTGCGTGATGCTGATCAAACCTTGTCTTAGGAAGGCTGCATCCCAGAAATTACATAAACCCGTGGATTATAGCATCATCATAGAATCATTAGGGATCGGAAGGGACCTCAAAAGGTCATCTAGTCCAATCCCCCTGCCACAGCAGGATCACCTAGGCCAAGTCACACAGGAACACATCCAGGTGGGTTTTAAACGTCTCCAGAGAAAGAGAATCTACAACCCCCCTGGGCAGCCCCTTCCAGTGCCCTGTCACCCTCACTGGGAAGACGTTCCTTCTCACATTGATGTGGAACCTCCTATGTTCCAGCTCACACCCATTGCCCCTTTTCCTATCACTGGGTGCCGCTGAGCAGAGCCTGGCTCCATCCTCCTGAAACCCACCCTTTCCATATTTATCAGCGTTTCAGGGGTCCCTCCTCAGTCTCCTTTTCTCCAAGCTCAAGACACCCAGCTCCCACAGCCTTTCCTCATTAGGGAGATGCTCCACTCCCTTCATCATCTCCGGAGTTTCTCCAGCAGTTCTGTCTCCTTCTGGAACTGAGGGGTCCAGAATTGGATGCGATACTCCAGATGTGGTCTCAGCAGGGCAGAGCAGAGGTGAAGGAGACCCTTGATCTAGTAACCACCTCTCTTCTAATCCACCCCAGGATGCCATTGGCTTCCTTGGCCACAAGGGCCCATTGCTGCCTCCTGGCCATCCTGCTGGCCACCAGTCTCTGCCCATAACACCTGGCCTCAAAGAGTCTGCTGACAGGTCAGCTCGGCTGGGGTCAGTTCTTCACTGGCTCTGAACGAGGGAGGTGGCAGAACTGTGCCGCAGCCAGAGCACACAAGAGTCAGGGCCACACAGTGCGGTCACAGCTGTTGCCGAGTGACTTTTGCCTTGGGGGACTTCATTCCAAGTGCAGATTGCAACTAAATTCATCAGCAGACACAGCGAAGCTTCCATGGAAACAGCACAAAAACCCAGCTGTGGTTTGGATGACTCTGAGTCTTGGCAGTCTTCACTAATCCCTTAAGCGCCATCCAATTACTGCAAATGTGTTTGGCATCTACTGCAGCAATCGCAAAGAATTAAATGGTCGGATGGCTCTCATCGGAAACCACCACTTGCAAACCCCTGTAATGCATCGAGGAGAAAAAACATCTAAAAAGGAAAACAGCATTACCCGCTGCAAAAGCTGACCTCGAGGGCTAGAAGCAACAACAAAAGGGATCTGAGTAATGAGGAGACTTGATTCAGAGAAGAAACTAGAAATTAAAGAAAAAAGGAGAGAAAGGGGGAGAACAACAAGACTGTGTGATGGAGAGGAGCTGCTTTAACCTTGAGAAAACTCTCCTTGCAACTCCTTGTTCTTAGAACAGGCTTCTACAGTTAACACTTCTTCCCTTAGGAGAGTCGTCAGAAGCCTCCGACAGCTTTTCTGCGCCCAAGCTCACCAAGAATGATCCGACTGCAGAGATCAGAACAAGCAGGACCACAAGCACTGGGACGTGGCAGTCCTTCCACTGACAGTTGTCTGCACCCTCTGTCAGTGCAAGGCTTGTCCACAGCAGTGGAAAAAGCAGACAACTTATTTCCCTCCTCTAAAAGGCCAACGGGTCCTGAAACTCAGAAATGAAAGCACAGATTAAAAAAAGCACCTTTGAAAAAGTGTCTTCTGCACAAAACCATCACCTCAGCCACTGCTGTGCACATCTATCATCTCTGGAGCCCACGTCTGTGTCCTCTGGAGCCGTGTCCTCTGGAGCTGCCCGCTCTGGAGCCAGCCTCTTTGCTGAGGAGCTTCACAGGGATTCTCTCTCCCAGCCCAGCATGTTCTGCTTCCCACATAATAGATTCTTCCCACACAGGGACATGCAAAGGACTCTTCAACATCATCCCACGGTACCTCTTTGCTTTGTCTTAGGCAGGAAGGCCAGCGTCATTAACACCTTTACATTTGGCTGCCCGCAGTTAGAGCTGGGCCACCCAGGATGTCCATCCCATCGGGAAGGTGATCCCTGCGGCAGCTTTAAAGCAGCATCTGGGTACCGTACAGGAATTTTAACAAGGAAACTCAATGAAGACCAGTTTGTTAACTTTGGGTTTCCATCAGGCAAGAGTGGTTAGCCCGAAGGAGACATTTGGAACTGTTTTTACCTTCTGAAGCTCTGAATGAAAAATCTTTGTGCTGTGTGTAGAGACCCACTGGATTTGTGGGGTTTAGGGTTAGTCAAACACGACAGAAATGAAACAACTACACAAGTGAGGACAGAGAAATCTGAAGAGAGGAACTGAACCAAGTGTATGTACTTGTCCTTCTTTGGAAACACCAATTGCCTGAGTGGGGCTGAGTTCATTTTGTTCCTCCAGCTCTGGCTAAAACTAGCCAAGGGGTTCAGCAGCCTCCTCCCCACCCCAGCCTGATGACTGCAGTTACTGACAATCTGATGATTGTCAATCATGGCTGATGGTGGCTCATGATTCACCCCGGTGTCTGTCACACACCCAGTCGGGTGAACAGCAATGCCTCAGCTCACTGCTCCACTTCGCCCCAGACTGGAGTGTGGTGAACCATCTCCTGACACAGGAGGAGTCAGTCTGAACCAGCAGTGAGGTCCATAAGAGCTTTTATTTGTGAACAAATCAGGGTTTGAAAACAACTGCAAATGGAGGCTCAGAAATAAGACTGCGATGCCACACACACCACTAGCGATTCCAACAACCAGAGACACGAAGGCACGAGACTGTGCAGGCAGCTGTGGAAACACGTATCCACAGGCTAAACACTCATCTCTCCATTTTCACTGGCAGTAGCAGGACGGGAAGCTTCCCTTAATCCATTTCTATTTCAATCTATTCTGAAGCCACTCAGCACTACAATCAACTTACGATCCACTCAGCACTGCAGCAACCACGACTGCCATCCAAAACACAGATCTGTGATGAATCTGTTGTGGGGAGCCTAGTTTATCAACACCAGGCAGCTCTTCTATGATAACCAGTCACTTCAAATTAAACAAGTGGGCAACTGGATTGACCAAAATTGCTGGGGCCCTCTGATCAAAACAGCAGTTTGGTGGAGTCCCAAGATCTGGAGTGTCACTGCTCTAGCAAGGAACGTGAGCTGCTTTGTATCTTTGCCAGACTTGGACTCTGCCAGACAGAGATCCTCTCATTCTCCTACAAAGCTGGTGATAGAATCACAGAACATTAGGGATTGGAAGGGACCTCGAAAGATCATCCAGTCCAATCCCCCCCCACAGAGAGCTTTCAGCTCTGGCCAGATTAGTCTTCAGGAGGTATCTCGTGTTGCTCCATCATAATCTTATAGTTTCTTTTGAAAAAGCCACACTAGGGAAAAAGAAAATGAAAAGGACTGATTAAGCCTTTATGCACTCATCCGTTTTTGTCTTGAAACAACTCTGAATTAACATTTTTCATTCTTTGAATTGCAATAAATGAGTGAATGCAGGATGCGACCGAGACAGAACTTCTGGCAGAGCTACAACCCTGAAATCCTACAGTGTCCTAAACCCTTCACAACATCTCTGAACACTTCATGAAGTCCAAATGTTCTGCAAACCCCTGTAAAACACGGCTTGAGAGCCGAGACCACAATGCTCAGATTAGCTTAAAATGGAACTGAGGTTTTACAACAGTAGGTGATTGGTGTCCTTCAGCGCACACTTGAAAATATTGTTGTCACAAAGCATTAGGGGCTGAAAGGGACCTCGAAAGGTCATCCAGTACAATCCCCCTGACACAGCAGGATCACCTTGATCCAGTCACACAGGAACACATCCAGGTAGGTTTTAAACATCTCCAGAGGAGGAGACTCCACAACCCCCCTGGGCAACCCCTTCCAGTGCTCTGTCACCCTCACCATGAAGAAGTTCCTTCTCATACTGATGTGGAATCTCCTCTGTTCCAGCTTACACTCATTGCCCTTTGTCCTATAATTGGGTGCCACTAAGCAGAGCCTGGCTCCATCCTCCTGACAACTGCCCTTTCCATATTTATAAACACTCATGGGGGTCACCCCTCAGTCTCCTTTTTTCCAAGCTCCAGAGACCCAGCTCCCTCAGCCTCTCCTCACTAGGGAGATACTCCACTCCCTTCATCATCTCCGTGGCTCTGCACTGGACTCTCTGCAGCAGTTCTGTGTCCTTCTGGAACCGAGGGGCCCAGAACTGGACAACATATGTGGTCTCACCAGGGCAGAGTATGCTTAGAGATCTTTCACAAACGTTAAACCACCTAACCAAGACCCTACCGTATGCATTAACGATACCCACTTTCCACAGGAGCAGAGTAATGAGCGCCAGCAAGAGAAGTCCACCAATGCAGCTTCCGAGGATAATAGGCAGGGAATCAAATACTTCGTTTTTCAAGAAGACCAGAGCAATCTGAAAGAGAATCAAGGCCAACTCAGCAGATCCAGAAGCCTCATTATTTTTCCTTGATTAGCTTTTAACTAGGAAAACTGTATAACCCCAGCCTACACTGGATGCACCGTCAACCTGCCTGTGCAGGTCCTGTGCAATTTTCATTACAAGCCTAGATGATGGGATTTCATTGAGTAACCTTTAGGACTTTGACTCCAGTTGTCACCAATGACAACGTTTCGGGTTACTGAAAATAGTGTCTTCTCTCGGTAAACAAAAGGAATATTCACATCAGAAACCACGAGACAGGAGGCTTCTGAGTCAGCCAAAAGCATCAGAGTTCAACAGATAACCCTGAAAAACTTTGCCATTAGCACTAACAAATCTATTTCCCTCTGCTTCCCTCGGTGCCCTTCAGTCACAACAACCCCCAGCAGCCACAGGCTGGGGGAAGAGTGGCTGGAGAGCTGCCTGGCGGGAAAGGACCTGGGGATGTTGGTTGACAGCTGGATGAACAGAAGCCAGCAGGATGCCCAGATGGCCAAGAAAGCCAACAGCATCCTTGCATGGATCAGGAATGGTGTCACCAGCAGCAGTAGGGAGGTGATGGTGCCCCTGTGCTTTGCACTCCTGAAATCACATCTTGAGTACTGGGTCCAGTGTTGGGCACCACAGTATTAGAAGGACATTGAGGTGATGGAGTGGGGCTAGAGAAGGGCAACGAGGCTGGGGAGAGGGATGGAAAACAGGCCCTGTGAAGAGTGGCTAAGGGAACTGGGGTTATTTAGTCTAGAGAAGAAGAGGCTGAGAGAAGGTCTTATTGCTCTCTACAGCTACCTCAAAGAAGGTTGTAGAGAGGCTGGTGCTGGTGTCTTCTCCCAAATTACTAATGATAGGACAACGGGAAATGGCCTCAAGCTGCATCAGGGGAGGTTTAGATTGGATCTTAGGAAAAAGTTCTTTCCTGAGAGAATGTCTGGCCACTGGAACAGGCTGCCCAGGGAGGTGGTGGAGTCAGCGTCCCTGGAGGTGCTTAAAAACTGAATAGCTAGTTGGGATGAGGGAGCTGTTGGGATGAGGGCAGGACTTGGTGATCCTGGAGGTCCTTTCCAGCCAAGATGATTCTACAACTCTTTCAGCCTATAGTCAAAACCTGATTTCACTAAATTTAGTAGCAGAACAGATGTCTGCTTCTGAAGGTCCAGAATTTAACTCTGAAGACTGGATCAGTTCTCTAGATTCAGCAAAAGCATTTGGATTTCTCACTTGTTCCTGCCCCAGAAGAAGGGCCAAGCTGCTAAGGTCACTCATACCTCAGCATTGTGATTCTCTTCTCCCAGGCCCAGGTACAACTCTCTGTTGAAGGTGATTTTTCCAAGGACCAGCAGAACAGTTCCACTTTTTAAAAACTACAGAAAAAAAGAAGTAAAAGAACAAAATATCAGTTGCTTCTCAGGAAAAAAAAAAAGGCTTGTAAGAAGCACCCTGTATGGTCCTGCCCGCAAGGACCATACACGCATCTTATGTGTGCAACCTTGTGTTTAACCATCGCTGATGGGGAAACTGTGGAGCGATGAAAGCCAGGGGTGCTGCAAGGGGCAGTTTCTTCAGGCGGAGCTCTCAAACTAAGTGCTCAGAGCCTCTGGGAGCCACTGTGCCACACGAAAACTAGAGCATCACACGAGGCAGAGCACCATCCCCGCTGGGATGGAGTTGAAACCTTCACCCTGGGCGTCTGGCAGGTGCCTGGTTTCAGCAGAGAGGGGAGTGCGGTCTCCTGTCCGTACCTGGCGAGCCTCGGTCAGCGCCAGCTCTGCCGCCACACTGACGCTGTCCCGGTGGGTGCGGAGGGAGCAGAGCACAGAGCGGTACTGCACGTCCCGAACGCCCTGAAACGGCAACGGAGCGGCTGAGCGCGGGCAGCTGCGGATGCCCGCGGCTCCATCCCCCACAGCAGCCGGTGCCTGCACCGCTCACCTGCAGCCCCGCTCCGCCGGGGAACTCCCTCAGCTCCGGTTCCGGGTCATCGCTGATCTCGCACCGCGTAGTGACCTAAAACGGGGCGGTCAGAGCGCGCCAAATCCGCGGGAGAGGGGCGGGGCCTGACGAGTGACCACGCCCCCTTCTGCGAGGGGGCGGGATCTGAGCACTGCCCTCTCCCCTTCCCGCGGGTGGCGGGGCCGAGCGCTCCTCTCGTCCGTTCTCGCGATACCTCGTTTGAATCGGAGCGGGCGGGCGCCGCAGCTCCCCTAGAGCAGGGCCCGGCTCGGCCGCGATGCCGGTCCAGTCGCGCCTGATCCGAACCTACTCGCGGCGCGGCGGCCACCTTCGCGTGCTGCCGATGCCCAGCCGGTGGATTTCGCCGGCTCAGAACCGCGAGCGTCTCTTCAGCTCCACCTCGGCCTGTTCTAGCACCGCCTCAGCGGGCTCCAGCACCCTCTCCACCCCCTCGGACGACCCCGACTTCCTGCCTGGCAACAAGCGCTACCGACAGCCGCTGGGTAAGCGATCTGCCCCGTCCTGGTGCCTGCGGACCCGCCGCGCACGGGCCGCCGACAAAGAGAACCGGGCACCGGACGCGCTTCGCCCCGCCTCTCCGTCCCCATCCCCGCCCGCCGCTCGCAGCCGCCACCAGGGGCTCCGCGCTGGTGCGCAGCGCCCCCTGCTGTGCAGCACCCCGCACTGCAACACCCCGCAATGGCCGCCCCAGCGCCGCAGTCAGGTCCCGGCGGCCGAGCTGAGCCCGGTGCGGCTGAGCCCCTCGAGGGAGGACTCGGGGCAGGGGGAGAGCCCGAGGCTCCGCTTCCCGCGCCGCAGGCTGTCAAGCGCCTCGCCCAGCAGCGCTTCGAGCTCGCCGGGGTCACCGCGGCGGGACAAGGAGCCGCTGCCCACGAGTGACAGCGAGGGGGAAGAGGAGGCTGGATCGGCCTGTCCCAAAACACCGGGCGGCGGTGAACAGGGCCCTGTGTTGCACAGGACCAGCAGGGTCCTGAGGTCGTCGGTGCGGGGATCCTGCCAGGCACCAGCTCCCTCGTCCTCACAGACATCACTGCCAGCACTCCCTCACGGTAACCAGGGCGCCCAGCATGCTGCAGCTCACAGTGGTGCTGCATGTGGTGAGACTCCAAAGGGAGAGTCAACGAATGGAAACCTACGTTGTCAGAAAGGCAAAACCAGTAAGGACCAGCTTACACCATTGGTGCTCTTGGACCCTCAAGAAGTGCTGGTGTGGCTGACAAGTTTGCAACTCAGCAAAAAGGCAGATGTTCAGCCTGCCTGCCAAGAGCCAGAATCTCCTTTGGCTGGTCAAGGAATCCTGGAGAACACCTACACAAGTGCCATGGCTCTTCCTGGCGGGGGAAGCACATGTAGAAAAGCCTGTATCAGCGGCTTCAGTGCCAGCCGCTGGGGGAGGCAAGCGAGGCTCCGTCCAAAAAGATACAAAAACAAGAGATGGCGGCAGCAGCCTAATAACTGCCATTTCAGACCACAGATGAGGCAAAAAGGAATGAAGAGGGGTGTTCTGGAGTCATCCATAGACACTGGGGACAGTGACTGTTCTGTCCTCAATAGCTCCCATAACTGGGGTAGAGTTCGGGCATCTTTGTACTTCCATAAGAAGAAAAAAGTTACCACAGAAGAGAGTTTCTGCAACAGCATCCTTTGTACCCCTTCTGCGAACTCTCAGCTTTCAGGGCACCAAGGGACCCTGTCTGCTCAGCACTCTGCTCAGTCTGCATCCTCCATGATCATGCTGGCCTCCAGTAGTCTCTGTTCTGGCCTGGAGCCAATGCTAACAGATGCAGAGAAGGTGTTTGGGGAATGTCAGCAAGAAGGACCTATCACTTTTGAGGAATGCATTCCTTTAGATAAGATGAAAGATTGCAAGAAAATTGGAGAAGGGGTGTTTGGAGAGGTCTTCCAGATTGACAGTGAGAGAGGGCCTGTGGCCTTAAAAATCATTCCCATTGAGGGCTCTGAAAGAGTAAATGGTGAAGCTCAGAAGAGTTTTGGAGAGATTCTGCCTGAAATAATAATTTCAAAAGAACTCAGTCTTCTGTCTGAGGAGTCTGAGAATAGGACTGTTGGGTTCATTAGCTTGTACTCTGTGCACTGTGTTCAAGGTGCCTATCCAAAGTATCTCCTGGAAGCCTGGGACCAATATCACAAAGCAACGGGATCAGAAAATGATCGGCCAGACCTTTTTGGGGATGAGCAGCTTTTCATGGTTCTGGAGTTTGAATTTGGAGGCAATGACTTGGAGAAAATAAACAGATTACCCTCACTGCTATCAGCAAAAAGCATTTTGCAGCAGGTCACTGCTTCCCTGGCCGTGGCAGAACAGGAACTGCACTTTGAGCACAGAGACTTGCACTGGGGGAACGTGCTGGTGAAGAAAACTAGCAAAAAGCAGCTTAGTTTTGTATTGAACGGGGCAACACACACAATCCCTACTAATGGGATTCATGTCAACATCATCGATTATACCCTGTCTCGGCTGGAGAAGGATGGGTTAACTGTGTTTTGTGACCTTTCCACTGATGAAGAACTGTTTCAAGGTACAGGGGACTACCAGTTTGATATCTACAGGCAAATGAAAGCAGAGAACTCCAACGTCTGGGCTGACTACCGTCCACACAGCAACGTCCTCTGGCTGCATTACTTGTCGGATAAACTTTTGAAAAGCATGTGCTACAAGAACAAGACATTATCGACCAACTTGAAGAGAACAAACTATCAGCTCATTAAGTTCTACAAAGAAGTGCTGACCTTTGAGTCTGCCGGTGACATTTTACTAAACAGCTGCCTCTTCCAATGAGCAGGGAGTGCCATGACTCCAAGAACCAATTCACCGATAGCCCTTCTGCTGGTTTTCTAAGTGTGCTCTTTGTAAATGCTGGCACAATGAAACGGCATTGTAACACACCTATCAAAAATATCTTAAAAACCTGAAAAAAAAGTCTTCTGCTTCATGATGTTTCCACGTGTACTTATTTTTTTTGAGGGGTGATGTTAGGGGATAACAACAGAGTTGACCTTTGAGAAAGGGGAGGAAGAATTTCCTCAGGCTCAATAAATGTCTTGAATTGCACAGAAGTTTTCTTACATTTTTAGTCATAATTATTAAAAGTTGTTTTTTACTATATTGTTTTTCTTACCAATCCTTCTTTTAAAGGAAAAAAAGCAATAGGCAGTTCTGGACAGTGAGGACAGAAGGAAATGTCAGCCCAGCTGGGGACAGAGAGGGGAAACCCACCCACCTTTTGATTTGGTTTTAAAGCTGTACTTCTGTTCAACTTTGGTAAAACTTCAACCTGGGATAACGCTACAAAACGTAAATAAGTAGAGCTCCTGTAGTGCAGGTTTTGAAGACACCCTCATCTGTGATAAGATGTTGGGTTGGGTTTTTTCCTCTCTCTTTAGAGCCCGCTAAGAGGTATCTGTTTATGAAAAAGGAGGTACCTGCGTTGCCGATATGTTTTTGATCGTGATGATGTCGTGGCCTTGTATACGGACAGGAACCCAGATGTGTAACCCAATGGTAGCATTAAAGTGGTTCTCTCCATTTATCTGCAGAAGGAAATGCACAAGGTCAGCAGTGTTCTGTGGTGCTGGCTGCAGGAGGATCAGATGAGCTACATGTGAAGCCATACTTACACTGAACGTGAATTCTTTGTTTTCAAAAAGTCCTTCGCTAACATTCACATACATTAAAGAAACTGGCCTAAAGAGAGCAAGAAATTAAACTCAGTGAAAAGTAAATTTGATTATTGTTAAATAGGAGTGCAGCAAATGACCCAGATGGGTCAGTTAAGGAATTGAGCAGCAGCAGGGTTTGTTATGAGGGGAGCATTAAATGCACCACAGAACCTATTGCAATGTCTATTTTTCACAAGCTAAGCAGTACCCCCACCCAAGCC
>JAOXOE010000343.1:39805112-39824831 GCA_028565055.1 Phoeniculus purpureus
CCTCAGGTAGTTGTAGACAGCAATAAGGTCCCCCCTGAGCCTCCTCTTCTCCAGGCTAAACAATCCCAGCTCCCTCATCCTCGCCTCATAGGGCTTGTGCTCGAGGCCTCTCACCAGCCTCGTTGCCCTTCTCTGGACACGCTCAAGCACCTCAATGTGCAATGCATCTTATGTTAGCTTCTGGCTTAAACCATTGCAGGCAAGATGATAAAAGAATAATTATTAGTCTATAAAATAGCTCAGACAGGTTTTTTCCTGTGGACTTCCTAAAGTGACTGCTTAGCGTTTTGTTTCAAGCGTGCGCGTTCGTCTCGAGTAGCTTTGCTCAGTAAGTAGAGCACATTGTGTGTAACTGATTATTTAGTGGATTTCTGTCTTCTGTGTTTAATTTTCCCCGTCAGCCATCAAGACATGTAATACCTCTATTGGAACCCAAAAAGGATGTAATAACAAATTCTTTTGGCAGATGGTAATTTGTTTGCTGCTAGAATAAGGGTTTTCCAAAACTACTTTGTATAACCTTGAAAAGTTTATACTTTGAGGCAGAAGCTGTGGCCATTACATAGATTCTTGTGCCCAAGAGGAAACAAAAGTGAAATTATTTCGGTACACGAGTCTCAAGGATTGGCAGAAGAATTGTGCTTTTCATGCCTCAGTGAGACTGGTAAGCAAATAATCACACGAACAAAAGCTGTAGATTAAAAGGAAGCCACAAAGCTGAATGTAACCTAAAATAAACTGGAAGTTCAGCACAGATAATATGCTTTAAATGAAGAACGCAATCTCTGGCAAAATTAAAAGGCAGGCAAGGTCTCAGCGATTACATGTGGCACTGATGGAAACCAGCCAGACTGCTAACTACCAATTATATTCTGTTGTCAGTGTAAAATGATGCAGTGTGCCAGGTCTCCAGATTTCCAACTTTTGTTCTCAACTTCATTGGGCTCTTTCTTATTAGGAACTCTTGTGCTGCCCCATTCTACAGAGCACACTCATCAGCAAACTCTTTATAGCCAATGAGAAGGCAGAGGAAGACGCTTACCCTTGACTCTGCAAACCCCTGTTTAGGGTCAACGATGGCCCTCGTGCCCTTCTTGTGGGGGCCAGGTGCATGGTCTGTCTCATTGCTCTGCTACAGGGCAGAAGGCTTGCAGGGGTGGAGGAGTGTTCCTTTTACAGAATCACTCTGGTTGGAAAAGACCCTGGGGTCATCAAGTCCAACCATCAACCCTGTTCTACAAACTTTACTCTTAGACTGTATCCCTCAGCACCACATCTAAACGATCTTTAAACACATCCAGGAATGGTGACCCAACCCCCTCCCTGGGTAACCTGTTCCAGTGCCTGACCATTCTTTCTGTGACCTTTTTTTTGCTAATATCAAGTCTAAACATCTCCTGTTGTAATTTAAACCCAGTCCCTCTTGTTCTATCTCTAATTACTTGTGAGAAGAGACTAGCACCAACCTCTCCACAATGTCCTTCCGGGTAGCTGTAGAGAGTGATGAGGTCTCATCTTCCTCAAACTAAAGAGCCCCAGCTCTTTCAATCTCTCCTCATAAGATTTATTCTCCAGGCCCTTTACCAGTTTTGTTGCCCTCCTTTGCGCCTGCTCCAGCACCTCGGGATCTCTCCTGTATTGAGGTGCCCAAAACTGGACACAGTACTCAAGGTGTGGCCTCACCAGTGCCAAATACAGGGGGACAATTACCTCCCTGCTCCTGCTGGTCACACTGTTCCTAATACAGGCTGGGATGCCATTGGCTTTCTTGGCCACCTGGGCACACTGGTGGCTCATATTCAGCAGGTCCCTCTCTGCCAGACGGCTCTCCAGCTACACCTGTGTGGGGTTGTTGTGGCCCAAATGCGGGACCTGGCACTTGGCCTTGTTGAAGCTCATGGCCCATCGCTCCAATCTATCCAAGTCACTCAGTAGAGCTTCCCTACCCTCATGCAAATAACACTCCCACGTAACTTGGTGTCATGGGGTTTTCACTTGTGTTTGATCAGGGAGTTTAAAAAGTGCTTAACTGAGATTTTTTTTTTTTTATTGCTAGAATTTACAGCCTCTATTAGCAAAATTAGGTCAGTTGAATTCCATGCTGAATGCTTAGAGATTACTGTTCAGACTCCTTCAAATCACAAGGATGAGGGTGAAAGAGTAGTCAAAGTTCTTCTTTTTGTTTTCTTTGTGTATCTGGATCTCCTACAGTATGCTGTGGCACATTCTCTGCCTTTTGGCAGTGACTACTAGCCAGTGACAACTTTTCACTATAAAAATGAAATGTGCCACGACACTATTTACCTCCAGAACTAGGGGCTTTGAGAAAAACCTGCTGTTATGGCATATGCACACAGATACTAGGGGTTGGAAGGGACCTCCAGAGGCCATCGAGTCCACCGCCTCTGCCCAAGCAGGATCATAAAAACCTGTCAGGTTACACAGAAACGCATCCAGACAGGTCTTAAAAGTCTCCTGAGAAGGCGACTCCACAACCTCCCTGGGCAGCCCACTCCAGTGCTCTGTCACCCTTACAGTAAAGATGTTTTTCCTCATACTGAGGTGGAACTTCTTGTGCTCCAGCTGACACCCCTTGTCCTATCAGAGGGCACAAGTGAGAAGATATTGTCTCTTTCTTCTTGACACCCAGCCCTCATGGATTTATAGACAGTGATTAAGTCTCCTCGTAACCTTTTCCTCTCCAAGCTGAAAAGTCCCAGATCTCTCAATCTCTCCTCATAAGGCAAGAGCCTAATCATCTTCATGGCCCTCTGTTGAACTCTCTCAATCAAGTCTCTATCCCTCTTGAACCGAGGAGCCCAGAACTGGACACAATATTCCAGGTGTGGCCCCACTAGGGCACAGTAGAGAGGAAGAAGAACCTCCCTTGATCTGCTCCCTTGATCTTCTTGGTCCATAGCAGGATTCCATTTGCCGTCTTGGCCAAGGAAATGCGCCCGTAACTTTTGTCATAGCGAGACAGCTTGAACTGTGTATGTAGGGTTGTGACTGTCGTGGGCTCAGAAATATGGATAAAGTAGCACGTCGGGAAGATCATTGTGGTCCCGTGTGTATGTGATGGCTGACTGTGAATGAGCTCCTAGCCCACTGAAAATGGAAGGTAAAATAGGAGCGTGTGTCCCCGGATCGTGCACCTAAGGTCGCCTGCTACCTTACGTTTGGCATCAGGCAGCAGTAGCTGTCTAGTGGCACTAATGATTTATATAGCTTTTAATAACTTACTAAGCTGAGGTAACTTGTTGTGAGTTCGCACCCAATACTAGAAGAGTGAGTGAAAAAGCATCTTACAGTCATTATTTTTTGCAGTATTGTTGGATAAATCAAGACAAACTACATCAAGAGACAGTATTTGTCTCTGTCCTGTAGGATTAAATAAAAGTACCTTCAGAAGAATAGAGTAGACCTCTTCCTGCTAGTAACGGGTCTATTGTCGAGTGCTGCGGGCTCTGGGATGACTCAAATCCTGTTTCCTGCTGCTGCATTTGTAGCAGCTGGCTACATCCTAAAGCAAAGTTACTTCTCTTTGTCATAGCTGGACTACGTGCTGCAAGTGTTTGGGCCTCCTCCTAGGGTTTAGTCGTAATGGAGAAGTAATTCTTCAGTGTTGTACTTGAGGAGCATCGTAAATTAAAGCAGAAATACTGTAGTGTAGTAAATACATTTATGTTTTGAAATTAGTTGCCGTGTAGTGATTGCAGAGTATCTGTGGCCTTAATAAAACAACTGTTAATGATCTCTTCTCTTCTGCAGAAAATTACATCAGCAATTTGAAATGTATAAGGAGCAAGTGAAGAAGATGGGTGAAGAATCGCAGCAGCAGCAGGAGCAGAAGGGTGATGCCCCAACCTGTGGCATCTGCCACAAAACCAAATTTGCTGATGGCTGTGGCCATAACTGCTCATATTGCCAAACTAAGTTCTGTGCACGCTGTGGTGGAAGAGTGTCGTTACGGTCAAATAAGGTACGGAGTTATCAAAGTTTGGTAATGAGCTTCTCCTAAACTCGGAATCTCTTATTCGTTGCTTTTGCATCCAGATCACAGCTACTGGAACGGCTTTCCTTTGAGGAGGTGATGACCCCTGCTTTGCAGATGGGTTTGTGCCTGTGGCTTTGACATAAATATGTGACATGTTTCTACCAGACTCATGAGCATACAAGTCTTTGGTTGGAGGACTGAGTCACTGTACTGGAGGCAGGGAGGTGTACCTAGGGTTTTAGTGATGCTAGTACCAAGATACTGATTACTGCAGGTTAGAACAAGGATTTGCTGCTTCTCTGTTTTCCAAGGCTATTCTCTACAAGATCATTGCACAATTAGTGTTATAGCAGTATGTACAATGTATTCTGGAGATCTAAAATCTGTATTATCTATTAGCTATATATATACACACATATATTATTTATATATACATACAAAGATACAGCCAAACATCGAAAAAGGTTGAATGCAAGAACAGTGTAGAGTTGCAGCTGGCATACTGGCTTGCAGTGAACAAAAACAAGTAAAACAGCAACTTCAATATGTAGAAATTTGGGTCACAGAGTAAAAAATTCAGCAAAACTGAAGTAGTCGGAGAAAGCAGTTTTGAAAGCAGTTAAAATGCAATAAAATGTTCACGACTGAGACACGTCTCAGATTCTGACAAGACTTGTAGAATATTCATGGCAATGCTCAAGGTGCCTTGTGCTGCTGGTCTTTTGTGGAAAGATGCGTTTGGTAAACCAATACAACAATGGAGATATTCAAGACCCGCCTGGGTGAGTTCCTGTGTGACTTGGTCTAGGTGATCCTGCTGTTGCAGGCGGATTGGACTAGATGATCTTTTGAGGTCCCTTCCAATCCCTAATGTTTCTATGATTTACTGTGTAGTAATGCCATAATTTCCTAGTAAATGCCATTTCCTCAAGTTACTTTTTCTGGAATATGTTTGTTGCAAACACCATGCAAATGTTATCTTAATCTTCTGGAAGGTGGGAGAGAAAGTGTTTACAAGGTTCTTGGCCGTGAGTAGGAGCAGAGCACCAAAATGCGTGCCTGCTGTGAGACCATTAGGTTAAGATTCTCAGAGTGCTGGTGATTTAGCTCTTTTTCAGTTTAGTTGCAGTGCCTGAAACACAGGCGTTAAAGTTCAGTCCAGGTTCTACAAAAATTATCGTTACTTATGAGCTCCTTCTAGATCAAACAAAGGCTGGCAGTGGTGGTACTGCTGTTTCTGTGCTGCTTACCATCTTAGTGTAGTATCCAGCCAGGATGGGGGCTTAAATTTCATGGGAGCCAGTGAGCTTGAACTGCCATCTTTTATATATGTTTATTTTATATATGTTATTGATTAAAGCCAAACTAATAAGTGGCGTGAAAGAAAACAGTGCTTGTCCTTAGTGGTATAGATACCACTGACATACAAAAAAGGACTGCTACTGGGGTGTTTTTTTTTATTATATGGGGGGCTGCACTCTGAGTGAGGCTGTGGACAGCAGAACGAGGTTTATGCAGCTGAGAAATTTAAATGCTGTAGTGTTTGACACATACAGCTCCCAGACAGATACAGCGTCGTGTGCAGTGGGTATCAGTTTCAGCGTCTCAGAAGGCCAGTTCAGTAAGTCAACACTTCACTTGTAAAAGAAGAAAACAGTACTCTTCTGAAAGCTTAACGTGATGCATGCTGAACACTTTCAGAGTGTTTGGCAACCTGCTGTCACTTGCAGTCCCTAAAACATCCTTCTGTCTTTGTCTTTGTCTTTGAACACAAAAAGCTCTTTTGCAGGACCCAGAAGCTGCATGCAAAACACGTAAGGTACGAGAAGGAACCTCTCTGCTCCCAATGGTTCTGTGAAAGCTTTGCATCTGGTCCTGGTTATATGAGAAAAACATTAGTGAACATCTTTCATTGTTAAATCTCTAAACAATGATCAGCTCCATTTGAGCTGATCAGCCTCTTTTATCTTCCAGAAGCCTTTCCCAAACTCATCAGGACTAATATTCAGCCGGTACACATCATGGTCCTTGGTACCATTCCCCACTCCTTCCCTGAATGGGGTTTGGCTGCCTGTGCTCCCAGGCATCTTCAACCTGGGATCAGCCTTGGGGAAACTGCTGAGTGAGAAGGGGCTCTGATTAACCCTCCTGGTGCCTCCATCGTGCCACTGCCTGTGCAGGTTCCTTGCTGATCTGAATCTGTAGGCTTCACTTGCTGGCTGGTCTCAGCTCTGAATCTTCATGATGGATCTGCCAGGCATCTGGATTCTTTGTGACCTTCGTTACAGTGTGGTGACCTACCCTGCTCCCCTTGTACGCCTGCCTTGGTAGGGTGGGGGCATGATGTGCCTCATGTCATCCGTTGTACTCTGCTCCTACCACTGGCCAAGCTGCTGACCCTGCTTGTGCCTGGATAGTACAGAAGTAGGGCATTATCCGAGCAAAGCACTTCTTCAGTTTGCATTTAGTTCTAAGAGGGAGAAATCTTGCTGCAGCTGTTGTTGTGAACCAGGAGATGCTGCTCCTTTCCAGCCTGCAGACTTCCAGACTGATGCCCACTAGAACTGGTACTCAGAACATCTATTTCTGCACTGACACCCTGGGTTCTCTGATTCTTCAGAAAACCCTGTGGATTTAATACAAGCAACGTGAACATGATCGTTCCCTTCAAAGGAGAACTGCACAAAGCTATTTCTGTTATTAGTTTATTCATGTGAAACTGTTTTTAGCTGGTAGCTCTTTTGAATCTCATTAAACAGCAGATGATGGTCTCCGTTTCAACAGAGGCTGGGCATGCTTGAACTCTTCATGCTGCTCCAGAGCTTTCGAGAACCTCTTTATGGTCCTGAAACAATGAAGATCTGATGATTTGAGACAAACTGATAGCCTTAGGCTCTTCAGTGGGAAAAATACTGTCTTGAAGATTGGTTTTGGCTCTAGCAGTCAGATGCCAGATTGACCTTTGAACAAATCTTTTCAAAATAGAATAAGGCGCAGATACTGACCTCTTCTAGATTTGGATGTGGGATGTAATTCCATGTGTGTATTTGAACGTTGACAGAAGAGATAAGGATTTTGCCCACAAAACCGGTACTAAAAGATACTTGCATTTTCACATGAGACAGAACAAATATCACTGCAGTTTGATGGATTTATTGCTTGTTTTGCATCAGCTCTTTGAGAACTGAACTGAACGACTGGAAGTGACTGGGTACGCTGTCTCTTGCATGGTCAGTCATGTCACCACCTGGAGGCGGACAGCTGTTGTAGTGTTTAGTAAAGCAGAGCAGCTTAGTTTGACCTCTTATCTATTTAAAGATAAATATATCTTTATATTTCACAGATGGTTTCTCAGAAGACTTTGTCTTTAAGAAGACATAGTACAACACAGTAGATTGTGTGAGCCAAGTCTTGGCTACTGTTTTGATCACCGTATCAATGCCAGGACTTGGGAGCCCTAAGTACCCCTTCAAAGCCACCAGTTTTTGGGATTACTGCTTTGCCTTACCACTTCTGTGGTGAAGTGTTTGAGACTTGTCAGCAAGCCACTAAATTCTGAGAAAAATATTTAATCTTCTTTTAACATACAGTTTAAAATCACATCTATAGATAAATATAATTATTACATAACTGGTGCTTGTGCTTTGGGATGTCATTTGGGCTAGCAGGGAGTGAGATTTCTCTGCTGGTGATATCTCTGACACATGGGAGTTGCTGCTTAGCCGTCATCTTCACTAATGCAGTATGAAGTTTTAGGAGCTGTGAGTTGGTATGTTCTCCTTGCTTACAATTTTGGAATGCGTTCAGTAAGTGTTTTATATTTTCTATGGTTAAAGTTAAATTGTGTTTATGGAAACTCTTGAACTGAGCAGAAGATCTGACAAAATGAGGCTACAATGGAAGAGAACACTATCACCAGATCAATATTTATGAGCCAATAGTTTCTAACTTTAGAATCAAGAGGAAGCATTAGAAAAAGAGTCTCAAAACTCCAACGGTCCTGTACAAAACATACATCAGTGTTGTTGTGAGAGATTTCTTCTGCCTTTAAAGCTTTTATTTCTGAATTTTCTCCCCTACTAGTTTCTCTGTATACTGCTCTGTGTTGTTACCTGAATTTACTTTTCTAGCATGAATCTACCTTTCTTCTCGAATGTTACAGTTTTACTCCTCTTGTTTTAAAAATCCTTGTACCTTAGGTGAAAAAACCCCATAATTCATGGTATGAATCGGTGCAGATCCTTGGATCTGCAGGAAAGGATGAGAGTAATGAACAGGTAAAATTTTCTATACGTAATGATCATGTACAATTCGACTAGGTGGGACTGCTATTTTAGAACAGCACAAAAATAGCCAGGACAATGAATAAATGATATAGTCATTATTTTTTGACTAGAGATAAAATTGGACAAGACACCCGGGATGTCTAAATGTACGCAGGTACGTCACACATGAGAGAAAGATCCTTACAAGAGTACTGTGGCTCTGTTTTCTCTGGGTGAGAAAAGTATAATGGAAAAGTCAAGCTGTAAAGGACCTCTGCAGGTCACCTCATCCATCCTCTTGCTCAGAAGATGTTGATTTTCCAAAGGGTCCTGCCCGGTTGAGTTTTGAATCTTCAAGGCTGAAGATTTAGCAGCCGCTCTGAGTGACCCATTCCAGCGCTTAACCATTGTCATGGTTGAAAAAGAGAAGAAAGAATTCCCTGCATCTAGTCTGAATTTCTTATGCTCCAGCTTGCATTTGTTACCTTTTGTTCCTGGCCTCGGTGTGTGTCTTCAGGGAGAACGGTGTACGCAGCACTACTTACCATCGAACGACCCGGCTATCCGTGGGTCATGTGTGGTGAGCGCTATGAGGCAATAGCACAACTTCTAGGCGTTTTGTGGACACACGACAGGCTGATGTGTAGCCTGTTTTAGGATTCCAGGATCAGTGGGGCAGTACAGAATATGGAAGACAGGTTTAACCTGGAGACACAGGAAATGACGAAGACGTGAGGGGCTGTGCTAGAAACACACAGCACTCCTGCTCAGAAGAACGGTCAGCCTAGGCGTGCAGAGCACTGTGCTAAGCTGTGTGATAAAAAAAATAGCTCATAGAGATACTTTAAATCTCAACATTTGTTGTCTTAAGGATATTGCCCCTTTCAAACTTTGTACAAGTTTTCAACTTTTCCACTGAACCGCCCTGGGCTGCATCAAAAGAAGCAGGGACAGTCAGTCGAGGGAGATGATTCTCTCCCTCTGCTCTGCACTGGTGAGACACCACCTGGAGGACTGTGTCCAATTCTGGAGTCCCCAACAGGAGAAGGACAGAGAGCTCCTGGAACATGTCCAGAGGAGAGCAACTCAAATGATCAGGGGCCTGGAGCGCCTCCCCTCTGGGGAGAGGCTGAGCAAGCTGGGGTTGTTCAGCCTGGAGAAGAGGAGGCTCCCAGGTGACCTTCCAGCAGCTTTCCAGTCTTTGAAGGGGGCTACAAGAAAGCTGGGGCAGGGCTTTTTCCATGAGTGTGTAGTGAGAGGACAAGGTGAAAGGGTTCCAGACTTGAAGAGGGGAGGTTGAGGTTGGACATAAGGAACAAATTCTTTCCTGTGAGGGTGGTGAGATGCTGGGACAGGTTGCCCAAGGAAGGTGTGGCTGCCCCATCCCTGGCAGTGTTGAAGGTCAGGTTGGATGGGGCCCTGAATAACCTGATCTAGTGCAGGTCTCCCTGCCTGTGCAGGGGGGTCAGAACTAGATGGTCTTGAAGGTCCCTTCCAGCTCCAGCCATTCTATGATTTTTTTCATTCATTATCAATTGTTTTAAAGATGTTACTCTTTTCTCTGTATTTTCTGTATTATGTTCTATTTTTTGTTTTCCTTTTTTAATGAAACATACCACCGTTACTTTTTTCTTGAGTTTCGTCTATTTAAAATCTTTATTTTTGTCATGTATGATTTTACCTGCCGTGTCTTGTTGGACGCAGCATTTTCTCAAGTTATTTTTGTTTTAAATCTTATTTTTGATTGTTGTCTGCATACTTAAAGTAGGAGCCGGACTCTTCTGACTCAGCAGCTGTGAGACGTTCACCGAGAAAGGCATCTAGGCAAGCATTTACTAATTTAAAAATTCTCTGTATTAAAACTGACTGCTTATGGGTTTTGCTTCTCTTGAGTAGCAGAGTATATTTACTCAGAGGTAGGAGAAATGGAGGCTCTAGGTGTTTCCATTCAGAATATCTGAGAGCTGTTGCCACTTGAATTGCAGGACGCGAAGCCTTGCTGGAGAAGTAGCAGAGCAATTGGTGCTGTGCAGCTACGTATGTAGCTGAATACAGAGGTAGTGCTTGGAAGCCCTGTGATTCAGAGGGCTTCCAGTGGCACTTGCTATTCATATAACCAAGAAAGCCACTAAACCCCACAGTATCTTTGACAATAATCTTTTACTACTGTGTATGGGATCATAGAGTAAGCTGAGTCAGGTGGGACCTGTGGAGACTATCTAGACCCACCTCTGTGCCAAGCCAAATTAACTTCCAAGTCAGATGCAGTCTTCAGGATCTTGTACAACTGAGTTGTAAGAATCTCCAAGGATGAAGAATCTGTAACCGTTTTGTGCAACCTCTTTCAGTGCTTAACCACTTGCGAGTTTGACTTATCCTTGTGTCCAGTCCAGTCTTTTGACAGGTTGTCCATTAGCTGTGCATCTTCAAGAAACTTTTGCCCTGTAGCTCAGCTTTAAGTAATTGAGGAGCGCAAGTAGTTCCCCTCTTTGTGCACCCTTCCTTACTCCACCATTCTTGTGGCTGAACAAGCCAACCTCCTTCAGCTTCTCCTTGTATATTGTGTGCTTTGGTGCCTAGATTGTCTTGGTTGGTCTCTGTTGTATTCTGTCCTGTTTGTTTGTATCTCTAGTACTTGGAGGAACCTAAGAGACAGGAACCCAAAGTTACAAGCCATGTAGGCATCAGGACAACAAAGCTATAAAATGAGTTGCCACCCTTTCTTGGTGAGCTGTTGTACTTGCAACTCAGCCAAGTGCTTGTCCACGTGCTGAGATTTAGTCTCTGTATGGGCATGCGAAATGAAAGTACTAGAGAGGAACTCATCGCTCGTTATTCACAGAGATGGGGAAGACATTTGACTGAAAGCATTCTGCGTGTTTAAAGTACGCCATTTACAGTTCTAGACAGCTAAAACCACCATTCCTTCAAGGAAAACAGTAAGGGTGAGGATGTTTGTATTCAATATTTATGGGTATTAAAAAAAAGTACAAGTGATACAGACGTGCTGTAGACACTTGGGACAAACTCTGTTGCCTTATGCTTTAAATCTCCAGTATTTTAAAGACGAGTTGAGTGATTAACACACCGTTATGCCATGGTGCATACTCTGTATCTGGCTGTAGTAAACAAACATTCTTCATTTCACTTGAGCCTTCACAAGTGCCAAGGCTTGAGGGATGACAATCATTTGCAGTTCTGGGGTCCAGCGCGTGCAGAGCTCAATTCTGCAGTCTTTTTCTGAGAAGCACCTGTTGTTTTACTACTGTAATACAGACGGGACTCCCAAATTAATTTAATGACAATAGTTTTCTTTGTGTAGTTTTTTGATCTATAAAGTTGTCTCAATTTCACCCACCAAAGGATTAAGAAAATTATTGGAATGACTTATTTTTCACTAGATGATCTTAACCACTGGTGGAAATAAGACAAATAGATATTAATTCCTTTGTTATTTGTCTGTTTATTTTACTAACCTCTTGCTTTCATAATGAAAGTGACTTCTTCCTTCTTTGTCTTTTGTTTTCCTGTCCTTTCTTGCTTTCGTGGATACGAACTCCAGGAGGACAAAGTGGTTAGAGCTTTTTTTTTTCTTTCTAAAGTTCTTCTCTTTTATGGGTACATTTATTTCCTAGCCTACATCTGCTTTCATTTGCACAGGAGTAATTCCTGCTGAAGACAAGGAGAGCTACTGTCATTAAAATGAAAGCAGTGTTAGGCACGAAAGGCTTAGCTGTTTCTCAGATCACTCACTAGTAGTCCATGGGTTGCTGTGGAGCAGTATGCATGAAATGCCCCTCAGTGTGCAGCTTGTGTGAGCATGCTCTGCTTTTCCTTTGGCTTTGCAATATGATATGTGCACAGGTGAAACGTCTGGATTAGGTTATTGTTTCACAGGCGTTTCTCTTACAAAAATGAAAACTATTTTAGTCAAAGTGGCATTAAGTTATCGAAACAGTGCGTGATCGTCGTCCTTGTGTCACTGGTCTGTTTGCAGTCACCATTTCACTAGGTAGTTTGTCTTTGCTGTGGTAGTTCAGTGTTAGTTTTTAATGAGAGTGTAGTGAGACACCAGTAAACATTAAGAAAAAAAAGATTCTAAACATGTAGGAGTGTGCCAGCAATGTCACGGAGGTATCCACTAGGATCTATATGGCTTTCTGAATCCAATGGTGTGTGAGCATTCCTGCAATGTAGTGCACATATTGTATTGAGCATAATGGTGAAGTGATGCTACGTGTTGTGTATGTCACTGACACTGTGTGTGTGTGTCTGGCTAACATTACACCTATAGTAAATACTTTAATCCCATCTTGGTTTAGCCATGTTTAGAAAAGGTCATGTAACTCTGAATCTGAGAAAAAGCCTGGCTATTGAAGATGTAAAATACCTTCAATATTTTACCAAGTTAGATGGTATTTTTTTTTAGATTACAGAATGGAGGATACTACCCGAGCTACTGGAAGTCTGCTCTTCACTGAAAATCTGAGGGGTGTTCTAAGAACTGCAACTGCAAAAGCGACTTGCCCTGTAGTGCTTGGCAAGTTCCTGTATTAGATGGAGTAGAGGAATTCTTCAGTGTTCATACGCGTTCAGTGACTATATAGACTGCAGAGTCTTCTGCTACAATAGGTGTAGCTTTTTCTTACTGATAGCAGTGTCAGGGCTAACAGTTAACTCACAGGTGTGGTTCAAAAATACTTTGCTTCGTTCAGAATTCATGAAGCATCTGCTGCTATTCACATTCAGGGTAGTCTTCTACTTCTGGTGGGCCACCTACTGGTGTCCCAGTCTTTCAGAGGGTTACAGGTTTTCTTTTGGTCTGTGTCACTACAGTTTTTCACAAGTAACAGGCTGTTCCTAACATCATTTCCTAGAACGCAGGGGCAGCTGCTGAGCACAGGAGTTAGATGAGTAAGAGGAACAGTTTTTTCCTTGAGGAGGTTACTTGTTCAGTACCTTCCCCACAGCTGATCCAACAGCTAATGTCTGTGTGGTGCTCCTCTATATCAGAGCAGTGTCAAATCTAAAATTGAACTCGGGAACCAAGAGGTGGAGGTCACAGTAATAAGGTTGTATGATTATCTAGTTTTACTGTATCTAGCTCATCACCTAGCTAGACTCTTCCATGAGTGATGACTGTACCTCAAGTTGCTTTGGGCAACATCTGCTTCTGATGATTTTGAAATAGATGTCTTAGAAGTTATGAAGACAGCAAGAGCAGTGAGTTCTTTTGGTCAGCTTACTCTCAGGTATAGCCATTGTGGAGTGGGGACAGCAGTGACATTCGTCTTGCTCTTTGAGTGCTACGAACGAGGTTAAAATCCTGGTGTATTGTTTGCAGGTACCATCGAAACACTTCAATATAAACATGGTATTTTAAATGTCGTGTGACACAGTGATTTACCAGAGGGTTAACCCACTCAGAGAATCTTGTTGTTACTTAATAGTTTTCCTTAATTTTAGAGTGTTGCTATGTCTGAGAACGTGTGAATTCCAGTGTGTCTTCAGGGTCCCCTGCTGTATTTTCTAACCACAGCGTGGCAAGCTCAGTCTGCGGTGCTCCTAGGTAAAGCTACAGATACTTGTTAACTGCTGACAGCAATTCAACAACGCAGATTTGGAAAATGAGGTGTACTCAGTGCATCAGGTCTGCGGGGCGTGAAGAGAGTACAAAGACGTTTCAGTAAGTGTCCAGTGCAGAAACCTTGTTGTATATTTTCATACGGATTATTGGCACTTTGTGACATGGTCCAGTGGTCATGGAGGTGAAGACCGGACTTGATCTCAGAGGTTTTTTACAATCTGAATGATTCTGTGATGCTGTGATTACAGGGAAAAGAACATGGTATTGAATGATAGGGACAACCATGTATCAGTCTGTATAGAAACTGTATAGTTTCTGTTAGATAATAGTGGTGGGGAGTGCAGTTGGACATGAATTCTGACCGTGCTGGTATGTTCTAGTTGCCCAAATGAACATACACAGAAGGGAACTTGTATTGCACACTGAAACCACCTTGGGGTGCAGTGCTTACTGTGCCTTTTCCCGTGTAGAACGTGGGACCGACTAAGGAACGTCCCAGTCCTTCACTGGTCGGGTGTCTATAAAGAAGTACTTCTGCCGAGTAAAGACCCAAATGTACCAGAAAGGAATAATTTAAGTTATAAAAGTCTCAGATATCGCAGAGAAGGAAACAGCTGATATTTTAAATTGAAAGATAATGCGACTAGTGCGTGTTTTCCGTCCCCTGTGTTTGTTTTCTTTACGTAGTGAAGGTGTGTTTAAAAAAATTCCCGTGTTTGTGAAACTGCTCCATCAAAACGTGACTGTGTGGTAAAGAAATGACATCTGAGAAGGCAGAGTCGATGAAGCTATTCAGGTGAAATTTATTTTTTAAAAAATTCACAGAATCATCTTCCTTAATTTTGATAGTTGTATTCCTAAACAAATAACTTCGCTGCAGTGAGCAACAGAGTTAGCTGGGTTCAGGAAATGGGTTTCAGAGCATTTGTTTTAAAGTGCTGAAGGTAAATCAAAGCCTTCAGCAGCACCGGTAATGATTCTGTAAGGATGGGTCTGAGGAGCAGTGCTGGAGAGCTGCTCTGTTCTGTTTTTATTTCCTGTGCAAGTGGATAAAACATTTGACATTTTCCTTGAAGTAAGTCTTCTACCTCCTGCATTTTGAGATACTGAAGATACGAACATCTTAGAAAGTCCAGTCTTTAGCCTTCACTAGTTTAGAAACCTACAGAATCCTTCTCTGTTCAAGTCATCTCAAAGAATCCTCTAAGCAAGTTCAGAGCTGAATGTACCTACTGAATCGTCTTCTAGGTTGTTTTCCCTAATAGCTTGACTTTGGACTTTTATTTGAACGTTAATCATTAAATAAAAGTTCAATAATTTTAAAGATACCTAACGGAGTTCAGCCAACCATAACTATTTTTAGCAAATCAGTCTTGTAAAACAATGCTATGTAAAATTACAATGGAAAAGATCAAAAGCAATTAACAGAGGGCATTATTCCCCTCCCTTTGTCTTACGGCAGTTTAAACTTCGTATTCCCCTGTTTTCCTTCACCATGATCCAGAGCAATGAATATCTGTAGTGCAGTCGGGAGAGACTCATGTGGTAGTGAGAATGCTTCCTGGAAATTCCCTGTTAAACAGGAGAGAAGATTTTTCTTATTTAACATCTGCCATTCTGAACAGAACCGATTGTTTCTAACCCTTCTGTACTGCAGGTCTGGACCTCCACAGTAACCCCTGGTTTTCTCACCTGGAACCTTGCAGAAGTGTTTGTAGAAACCACAGGTTGCTACTACTGCTGCCGCCTTGCTGTCGGAAAATATCTGTTGGGTAAAAATCTTACCCTATTCTTGACCCTTGACTCAGCCTGACCTTATGTCTTACAAAGAAAAACACTCTTGAATCTCATCAAGGTTATAGTCTCTTAAGAAGAGTTTTCTTAGCAAAGCGATATGTTGATTTCCAGATTGCTAAAGTTTGCAACAAAACGTTTTTAACAAAGAGAGTTGCAAAACCAGTAGAACATATTCTGGGCTTAGAATACCTCTGAGAAAAGCCTCCTGTTCCAGCCGTTGGGTAAGATTATTTTCTGAGATATCTCTCTGCTGAGGGAAGCTTAATGATTTTCCTCAGCTCTTGAGTATTGCCTTTCAGATTGGAATCTCTAAAAGTAATTCGGAGAGTTGGCAATTTAGACCTTCCTGTCTTGGGCCACTCGTCCTAGGCTGTTCTCTGATCCTGTTTCTCATGTATCCATTTGTCTAAGCTGCTTTCTTTTATCTTACCTTGTTCAGAGCTCGCTCTTCTTTCCTTCTTCACCTTGGGATGCACCTCCAGTAGTAGCAAGTGCTTTTACCAAACATGGCTCTGAAAGCCCATGGGTTTCCTTTCTTCTGTTTCTTGCACTGGGATTGCAAAACATAAATAAAACAGACTCTCTGTTAATATATTTAATACTAGGTTGCTTCTTTCCCCTCTCAAAATTCATCTGATTGCTCAGTCAAATCATATCCTCTACTCAGACGTTACCTAGCTTTGTGTTTTCACAGTTTTCAAGGCTCACGCTGTGCCGTGTAATAGAACGTAATCAGTGCACACACACCTTGTGAAAGAGGCAGTCGTAAAGGTGCCTGAGGACCACACGTAGTAAACGCGTCACACCTGATGGTTAAGATGACAGGCAGTTAGAGCCTGTGTGGTACTGACTTCCATGGCCTTACTGTCATGCTAAGACACAACCTGTGTTGGCCATCACAGTCAAGGAAGAAAGAGATCACAGTACAGCGTAGTCCAACTTTGTATGAACTTTTGTGAATTGTTGAAGAACTAGAGGGACATAGGGAAGGAAAGTCAGTTAGTTATTCTTTGTTTTTGCTTATCCCCATTTTCTCATGAATGATCAGTGGTGCACCCCCAAGGGTCACAGCGCTCAAGGAAAGTGGTCCTAGGAACTGCCAGTTTCCCTATCCAGCTTTTTAATATTTGGAAGATACAAATAAATACAGACTGAAAAATAGAAACAAAGCTTCTGAATGGTTTCAGCTAGTTCACTATAATGACTGTGTAGTGAGGCTTTGCTTTTGTTAGCAAGCTCCATGCTTAAAGAACTCCGATCTGTTTCTTGCTTGAGAATGAACAGAAAGCTGACTAGAAAAATACTCAAGCCTGGAAATCTTTTTACAGTCATATAGGCACTTCTGTAGCAGATGATCAAGGGTTTATGTCCCCAAAAGCTTTTTACCTGGTGGAACAATCAGTGTAAAACATACTTGTTCCTCCTGTAAACGTTGGCTTGTGCAAGTACATTGTGTTGTAATCTTATAGTACAGAAAAGTAGGTGGTTTGCTTTTGAGATGGTATTGAATTTCTGAAAAGCATTAGACTGGTGGAATTAATGTCTGGCTTTCGTTTTGCTAACTAATAGCAATAAAAATTGACGTTTTTAGTTCAAATTCAGCAAAGTAGATGAATTTTCCATTTAAATTGTTCTTGAAGGTATCCTAAAGTGATCTTATTTTTAACTGTGTGTGGAAACAGGTTAATAATAGCACATAATTTATCACATCAAAATACATGTGAACCTGTATTTTTGTGGAAATGAATAGAGCCGTTTGCCATTTTAGAAGCAGGAGATGAAACAGTCCTTGAGCAGTAAGTTATATTTGCCATCTGTTGCAGTATTCAGAAACCATATCGCGTGCTATTAAGTTCCAGGTGTAGACCTTTATCAGAGGTAGCTCAGCAAATTCCTTGTTTCAGTCCCAGGTGTGTAACAGCACACCTACGACTCTTTGGACACAGTTAGACATGATGGCACAGCAGGGCATGGTATAAATGTTTAATTATCTAGATTCAGCTTCAGTGGCTGGAAACCACTGCCTATCTATATTAATAATGAAGACATTGCTAGTAATAGAGTAAAGCAGCAAACCTCCCAAGGTTTGTTCATTTTTTGGTTTTCCTTTTCTCAGCTGTTTACTTAGAGTTTTTTTTAGCTAGTGTCTTCAAGGACCAGTTCATGGGTTTAGGAATTAAATGAAAAAACCCTTGCACCTGTTTGCTGGTTAGATCTGCTGTGTGGAAAACGCAGTCTGCATGGCAGCATCTGTTGATGCATCAGATGTTGGATGCATGGGCAAGGTAGTTACTCACCATGGTATAGGAGACTTTATGTAAAAGACTTCAACAGATACTGGATTTCAGTGTGTTCTTGGAGAAATTCAAATAAATATGAAAGTATAGTGTAAGAAGAATAAAGAGGTGTTTGAAATGTAAAACTCCCTTGGTTTGAATGATTATAAAGATGCCTTCATTCTGTACCAAGGAGATCTATGGCAAAACCTGGATTTTAGGTAGTTCATTCAGTTTTGGTCAATCCATGTGTATAAACATTTGTAGTTTCTTTAGAATTGGTTTCATGTCGCTCACAAGTCCTTCTCATCATTTTAGCTCTGCAAGACATCAAACACCTATTCAATACACAAACAAAGTAGGAGGAGTTCTTCTTGATGTTAGGGTTAATGTGCCTTCACTAAAAATCCCCGGAGTGCTTTTCTGCTGATAGAATTGTAGATGGTACCTTTATTAACCAGGTTAGAATCATAGGCATTCAGTTTACGGTGTGTACAGAGACATCTCCCATTTAACTTTAACGTTTAAACTTGGGCAGCATTGATCACTAGTGCTCATTTAACCTGGTCGTCTTTCAATTTTGGTGTAATTGCTGTAAGTTGGTGTCATGACCTGGTTAATTAAGGTGATCTTGCTCTCAGATACTTGGTCATCTGATTATGAAAGATGACATTTATTGTTGTTAATGATTTGGACTTCTTACACTTTTGGATAGGGAATGGGTGGTATCTTTCCAAGAGATTGGAATAGTTTTACCTCTGCCTTGAAGATAAGGGTGAAGATCTGGTTTTACTTTCCCCAAGGTGCACTATTGTTTAACAGTCTGTTTGAAGTCAGTATTAGTTCATTTAAAAACCGTAACACCACAATGATGATGATATTTTTTAACAAATCAGTTTTACTTCGTGTGTGGGAAAGAAATTCCTCTCAATCTGCTTTGCATTCTTTTTTAGTTTTAGCTAATCCTGGCTTTGCTTCCTTTTGTCACGGACATCACTTTAGTGTCTGGCCTCAGCAACTTAGGAAAAATAACTGTTTGCATTGTTATTAGTGTATTTATTTTGTCATGAAAAGTGAAAACCAGCTCACTCCAAAAAGTGGAGAATATGGACCCAGACACCAAGATTTCATTAAAAAAGTCAAAAAAAGTTAATCTTTATTCAAGATAAAAATGGTCTGTTATTACCTGTTAGTCAGTGTTTATATCATGTAGCTTCTCTATGTATTTATCACAACTGGCCATTTATATGAGAGTTTGAAACAAGATCGTTTTAACGAAGCAGTGTCAGGCTCCAGTAATTCTATTGTGCCAATCCCTTACAAAACACCACATATATTCTGCATTATGAATGGCATTGTAGTTACATCACAATTTTTAATTGCATTTCTAAGTAATATCAAACCCAAGCCTCTTAGGCTTTTCTTTTTCTTCTAACTTTTAGCTTTTATTAGCGTTATTTATTGATCGTCTCAAGTTTAGTACAATGCTGCCAGCACGGACAACTTGGGGATTATTTAAGGAAAACCTTGTGTAAACAAAATACACGAATCTTTTTAGTAAAGATAAAAAGACACGATCATTGTTTTCAGGAATTTTTAAACACAATTTTTATTTACTTGTTACCATTTGGATCAGCATTGTGTTCTCGTTCTTGAAGTCACAGAATCACAGAACAGTAGGGGTTGGAAGGAACCTCGAAAGACATCTACTCCAATCCCCCTGCCAGAGCAGGATCACCTAGACCAAGTCACACAGGAATGTGTCCAGGTGGGTTTTAAACGTCTCCAGAGAAGGAG
>JAOXOE010000343.1:39824931-39858093 GCA_028565055.1 Phoeniculus purpureus
AAGTAATTTTCCAAAACTAATCAGAGAGAAATACAAGCAAAGACAAGTTTAAAAACAGAAAATGCACTGAGGGAATAGTCATAGAAATATAAGCATATTGCCTCAGTTTAGTTTTCCTCATTCAAGCTAGGCTTTCTCCCGTATGCCACCATATGGTTTCCCCAGAATTCACTACCTTCCACATTCCCTGAGCTATTCAATAGCAAGCAGTTCAGCAGAGAAACACTTCTTTCTCCAACTTCTGTTAGAGAGATTTGACCTTTTTTGGTCCTGGAATCAGTAATTTAAATGTTTTCCTCCAGAAAAGGATTCCGTGTTATGAAAGGATGGCAAGTCTTATGCACTAAGAGAACAGGGATCGTTTAGTCTGGAGAAAAGGAAGTTGACTGGAATCCTTAGCACCCTTTGCGACTACATAAAAGGAGGTTGTTGAAAGGTTGGTCTCTTCTCCCAGGCGATAGGACCAGTGGAAATGGCCTCAAGTTGCTCCAGGAGAGGTTTAGATTTGGCATTAGAAAGAATTCCTTCACTGAAAGCGTGGTTAGGTATGGGAACCTAACCCAGGGAAGTGGTCAAGCCACTGTCCCTGGAGTTTTTAAAAAAAGTGTAGACCTGGTAGTTGAAACTATGGTTTAGTGGGCATGGTGGCATTGGATTGATGTTCAGACTGGATGATATTGTAGGTATCTTCTAACCTTACTGATTCTACAACTCTGTGATTCTATGAAAATGCACTAGCATGAACTAAGGTATTGGGAAGGATGAGATTTGCAACTGTTTTATCAGAAGTACTTTCTGTTGACTGCTTGAACCAGAGAAGTACTGAATTTCTACACAGTTTGTTGTGACATTCCATTCTGTGACATCCATCACCCTCACCTGTTATATTCCTTTATATTAAATTAGTAATTTAAACACATTGAAGAGGATTTTTATGCACAATAATTTTGTGTAAATAAAAAATTAAATGTTCAAACAATTTAATTTATATCATTTGGACATTTTAGTAAAGGATTGTGTCAGTTTGGTCCTGGCTGAGGGGCAGGTGTCAACCGAGGCTGCTGTATCCCACTCTTGGGTGGACAGGGGAAAGATAGATATAATGACAGGCTAATGAGCCAAGAAAACAACCTTTTCATAAAGCAGAAGCAAAAACTGAAGCTAGAAAAAAAGACAAGTGATAAAAATTGCTTTCTACTTTCCATCAGCAGATGTTGTTAACTTCTGTTTTAGCAAGTAAGGCTCCAATACCTGTAGCAATTCCTCCAGAGGGCAAACATCATCAATAGACATCCTTACACTTGCTTCTTTCCCCTCGTTTTTGTATCTGGGCTCATACCATGTAGTATAGAATAACCCTTTGTTCAGTTTGGGTTGTCTCGCCGCTCCTAACTCTCATCCTACTGTTGGGGAGTATGTTAGGAATGGAAATAAACCTCACAGTGTTGGTGCTGTGCGAGTACTTCTCAGCAGTAGCCAAAACTCTGGTTGGTTATCAACACTCCTCCAGCCACCACCACAAAACATAGCACCATGAGAGATGTCATAGGGAGGATCAGCTTCATCTCAGCTAAACCAAATACAACTGCAACATTACTTCATGTAATTTAGTAAGACTTGCAAAAACATTTGAGAGAGGTCATATAAAAGGGCCATTACAGAAATAACGGTATAACATCATGACTCAATATAAGCCAAAAGTAAACAAGCAGAGAGTCAGGTTAAACCAACAGTAGGTTTTGATAGCACAACACCTTGGGATTTTGTACTGAGGTCCCGTGTAATACTTTAAGACAAACAGGAAGGTGATTGATAAAATTGCATAGTTCCAAGTCATAAGAATTGTTGTTTCTAATAATTGTGAGAAATTTCAGAGCTATGTGCTCAAGGCAGGTAAACCCAGCATTTAGGAAGGGACAGTCCAAAGAAAGCTTTCAATTGCTATCTAGCTTTTGTCTTAAAAACCTTTTAAATTCTGTAAGGAGATAGTTAGAATGTTACTACTTTAAAACATCAGTAGAAGGGCCCTCAACTTACAAATTTCGATTTTCTAGCATGTGAGTCTCCCCATCTCATAAGGCATATTGCAAAAAAAATATTGAGTGAAAAAATGAAGGAAATTATTAGAAAGAGTCATAGAAATTAGTAATTTCCAGACATTAACTTTCACAACTGGGCAGTCTCCATAGTAAAACTGATTTAATCACACTACATCCTGTTTAAATCGATGCCATAATCTTTTAGATTTCACACTTTTATTTTTACTCCATGAATAAACATATGATTTTCTATAACATTTTTTATATCTCAAATACTCAGCAAATTATATGCACATTTGTGATTTTTGTCAATAAATATTTAAAGAGCTAAACCTCAGTCATTTATTTAAAAAAAGAGTTAGAATCTTGCATTATCTAGCCATTATAAATATTATGTCAACACAATACATAAAATAGTAATTAAAACTAAACACACAGATACATAAATAATTTGTTTACAGCATTAAGAAGCAGATTACTACTCTGGAACACAATCTGGTGGTTGTGAAAATTGCTTGTGGTCAGAATATAACTTTGTTTTTCTACTACCCAAAACCAGAATTAAGTTATTGTATCTCAGTTTAGTAATCTGTAGGAGATAAACAAAGGCTCTTTCTTACAGTAACAGAAAAATCATGAACAGAATTTTAAATTGCACCTCTTGACATATAATTAGGGAGAACAGGGATTATGTAATTTCTTTTACATATGTGAGAACAACACAATAAACCAATCTGACTCATCTGTGAGTTTGATTGCTGTGTTGGGAGTTTCACTGTACTTGGAACAGGTGGAGGAAGGATGAAGAAAGGAGGGTGAGGACAGTGTTTATAGAATAGGCTTCTAGGAAAATATCAACAATTTTTACTTTAAAAATTTAAAAAAGACACAACATGTACACAACTTATTTTGATAAATATATATTTATACATTTAGTTTTTCAGATTAAAAAAATTACAGTTCGTGGAGGCTGGTCATGCAATTCCTTTGACAAAGACCTTTTATCATTTCACAGAATCACAGAATATTTATCATTTACAGAGAAAGTGTTCATTGATCTTATGGACCTGCTGTGAAGTCCTTGCAAAATTTTGGGTCTATTCAGTCCTCTGAACATGATTCCTTTCCTAACAGAAAGAAATATCCTGTCTTAAAATAGTTTATATTTCTAAACAAATTTTGGCAATCTGATTTAATCATAATGAAGCCGGAAGACATAGGCAGAATTTCGTTCGAGGACCTTTCAGACTTTCCAGAGTTCCTTGACTTTCCTCTTATGACGCTTATGACTGTGTTGGTTTTTTTCTCCTGTATTGACATTCCTTTCTCTGTGAAGTTTTAAGATAGCTTCTCAGACATTGACATTGGTATGGTTCTGAATAAATCAAGATCTGCCTTTAGTAACATTTTTTAAAAAGCCTTTGCAAGATAGATTTTGCCTTTCTAAAAAACCTGTCCCTAAAAGATACAATTTACACCTGGATAAGTAACTTCATTTGCATCCTTGCTTATTTCTCATTGTTACCTCTGTTCCAAGGGCAATGTCTTTTAGCTTGGAAGCTACGGCAAAAAGACAAAAATAAGAATTCCTTTAATCTAGTTAACAGTTAATTTAATCTCTCCCCATTAAAGCACACAGTAATCAAAAATTATATGCACCATTGCATCTGTGCTGCTTATGGGCTTTAAACTTTGTGGTGTGGCTAAGACTTGAAGAGTCATCTACAGTGGGTGAAATTACCAGCCACATCCCTCAAAGAGCACATGAATTCTTTTTCTAGTTCTTCTCAGTTGCTCAGGTACAATGGTGATAACAAAATGTGACTGGTGGCCTTTTCTTTGGACATTCACTTACAGAAATATCATTCATCTAATCCTGAGATATGTGGAAAAGATAAAATATGTCAGATGAATTGTATTGTGAAAAATAAACTGCTATTACCTTGTAACTTGTAGTTTTGCATAATGAACAATAATCTTGAAAAACTGAAAGCAACCTAGTTCCATTTATTTTTCTGTTTTATTCCAACGATTTTCTGTTCATGTTGCAAAGATGTAGTGGCTGTTTATCATATATATTTGCTCTGGACTCTCACACTTCTCACCAAATTCTATCTTTAGGTATGTAATTTTGGGAAATACTGTGTGTTTCATAGGAAGGTCTAAAAACAATGAAATATCTGACATATCAGATTATGAATGCCAAATTCTATATCATTGACTAATATTTGGGATAAAAATTTTGGAATTTATACTATTTTCCAATAGTAAAATCAGACTAAAAATTGCCCCTAAACTTAATATTAATATTCTGGCTTCATACGTGCTCAGCATATCAGCTGTCTTTCTAGGGTATATAACTAGTCAGAATGTCATCACACTGAACATCAGCTCTCTTAAGTTACATTTGACAAATTCTTAAGGGATTTTACATTTTATCATAAATATCCTGTGAGGTCTTCAATTTTGTATACTTGTTTCTTCAATATACTAGAAGATACTCAATGAAAATTTTGTATTATCTTAGCCAGCAATTGATCTACAGTAAATCGAGTGGCTTCAAAAGATAAAATTCTTGTGAGTTCATAATGATCTTTAGCGTACTAGATTAGATGCATGTTAACATATTTCAGAGACTCTGCCCCCTTTATACAGTTTTGACATGGGGGCAGGATGAAGATTGTTGATGAAGATTGTTATGTGTCAAAGGGAGTATGATTATGTGACTCACCTTGTTTTCTCTTATATATAATTTAAAATCGTACTGCTATGGCATTTTTCATAATTAAAAAAGTCCTTCCTACTGTTAATAATTATTCGTTTAGTGCTTGACATTGAAAGTTGTTTCCTTACTGATTTATTTTTCCTGTTCTTTGGAAGTACTTGTGCACAAGTTATTGAAGAGTTATGTAGTAATTTAGGGTGACTTTATTCTTACACTTTTCATTAAGAGAGGGGAGAGAATTTCACTGTATCTCACCTAAATGGTTTTCTTGACACCTCTTTGGCTGTCCTCAGTGCTTCTCAAATCTCTGTTATGTCTGTGGACAAGCTGAATGAGACAGTGGAGTGTACCTGATGTAGTGCATTAGTGGTTCATGGTATGCAGAAAAATGGGTATGTGGGGGGAAATGTCTTCAGTTAAAAACCTGAACCTGAATCAGGATATTTCTTCTTTTAGGAAGATTGATGTGAGAACATTATATAGTCCATAAATTCATTGCATGATTTTTGTCTTTTATCCTCTAGTGTCTATCTCAAAAAGTCAGCTGTAAATATATTGTTAGTGTTAATTGATTATATTACCTATCTCTTTTGAACCTCACTCAACCTTTAGTAATTCTGACTTGTATGCATGCCATAAAATTGGTCTGTTGTGAGGCTAAGATATAAAGTAATATAATAAATGATAATTTTCTCACTGAATCACACCAGATGTTCAGCTAGCAATAATATGTATTATTGCTTACAGATAAAGAAAAGGATTGTTGTGGTTTAACTCCAGTTGGCACCTAAATACAGAAAAATACAGACTGATCCTTCCATTATTATAAGCTTTAACTTTCTGGAAATCTGCAATTTAGGAGGTTTTTTTTGTGGACTTTGTTAGCAGCTTCTTGCAGGTTCACCTTGGCAGCTGCAAGGCACCATTCACTCTCACACTACTAGGTGTCACTAAGGCACCTTTTGGTCTTGTACTGCTCTTCCTACCACTTTGGAACTAGTCACCTCCTGATAGCGTGGTACATCAGTACTTGGGTCACAATAACCTGCCACACCTGTGGTTGTGTAGAGGACAACAGTGGGGCCATACCAAGCATCAGAAATCAACAATTTCAGGGCTTGTGCAACAGGAAGGAAAAACCCAGAACCACAGAGTTGCTCAGGTTGGAAAAGACCTTCAAGATCATAAAGTCCAACCTCATCCTAACCTTACAACCTATCTCTAACAACCCACTGCTAAACGACATCCTTGAGCACCACAGCTAAGAAATTTTAAAGCACATTCAGGGATGGTGACTCATTCACCTCCCTGAAAAGACTGTTCCAGTGCTTAACAACCCTTTCTGTAAGGAGTTTTTCCTGATATCCAACCTAAATCCCCCCTACTACACTGTAAGGCCATTTCCCCTTGCCCTGTCACCAGTGAGAAGAAACCAACCCCACTCTCGCCACAGCCTCCTTTCAGGTATTTGTAGAAGGCAATAAGGTCTCCCCTCAGCCTCCTCCTCCTCAACCATACTTTCCAATTTTCTTAGCACGCTAGGATGTAATCCATGTGCCTCCATATACCTGTGAGTGTCCAGCTTAAGAAGCAGGTCCATAACTGTTTCTTCATAGATTATATGGGCCTCTTTTGTTCTCCACCCCTGTTTCATGCAAGGAACTGAGTGCCCAGGGAACTAGTTCTGTTATTAAAGACTGAGGCAAAGAAGGTGTTATGTACCTAAGCCTTTTCCTGATCTTAGGTCACTGGGTTTCCTTCTGCATCCAGTAAAGGATGGAGAGTCTCCCTAGAGCTCCTCTTGTTAATGTGTTTATAGAAGCAGTTTTTGTTGTCCTTCACCACAGTGCCCAAGTTTAGTTCAAGTTGGGCTTTAACCTTTCTAATTTTCTGCACAGTTTCACTACATCTTTTAGTCCTCATAAGTTGCTTGCCCCTCTTCCAAAGACCATAGATTTTCCTTCTGTTCCTGAGTTCCAGCCAAAGCTCTCTGTTTAGCCAGGCTGGTCTCCTTCCACATTGGCTCATCTTCCATAACTTGGGGATGGTCAGCTCTTGCACCTTTAAATTACTTCCATAAAGTGTGTTCAGCCTTCCTAGACTCCTGTGCCTTCCAGGGCTGCTGTGATCACTTTGAACAAGTTTGCCTCCAGAGATAACATTCCCGGCAAGACCTTCTCTGTTAACATGGAGCACTTCAGCTTGTTGGTTGCTTCACCATCTGTATCAGGAAGTTATCTCCTACACACTTCAGGAATCTTCATGATTGTTCCCTTTTTGCTGTATTGTATTTCCAGCAAATGTTTAGGAAGTAGAAGTCCTCCATGAGAACAAAGGGAAGAGACCATGAGACCTCACCCAACTGTCTATAAATTACCCTATCCACCTTCTATTTTGGCTGGGTGTTCTGTACCAGAATCCCAAAATGATATCTGTCTTACTGGCCTTTCCCTTGGGTCTAATCCATAAGCCCTCAACCCTGTCATCACTATAAATAATTTCTAGGCATTTGTATATCTCCCTAACGTAGAGAGCCACCCCACTGCCTCTCCTACCTTGCATATCATGTTTGAAGAGTTGGTAGCCATCAATTGCAGCACTCGAACTGTGTGAGCCATCCTGCCATATTTCCATAATGACAACCATAGCGTAGTTTTCCATCTACGCAATGGCCTCCAGCTCCTCCTATTTGTAACCCATGCTGCATGCATTAACATAGATACACGTAACTACAACTCAGCTGGGGCACCTTTTGGGTGGAAGGAACCCTAACACTCTCCTAAACATATTCAAATATTTCCATAGCAAGCATCCTCTCCGCAACCCTTGTATTCTTATTGTCATAGGCTCCTCTCTAATGACGCTGGTTTCACCGCTTCCCCCTTTCATACCTAATTTAAAGTTATGTCAATGAAGCCTGGTCCCAGGACTGATCCCTGAGGAACTCTGCTTGTCACTGTCCTCCACTTGGACATGGATCCATTGACAGCCACTCTTTGGGTGTGGCCATCGAGCCAATCTTTACCCATCTAGTGGTCCACACATCAAATGCATGTTCCACCAGCTTGGAGACCAGAATGTGGTGCAGGTCTGTATCAAAGGCTTTGCTCAGGTCCAGGTAAATGACATCGGCCGCTCACCCCTCATCCATTAAGGTTGTGACCTGTTCATAGAAGGCCACCAGGTTGGTCAGGCAGGACTTGCCCTTGGTGAAGTCATGCTGATTGTACCCAATCACCTCTTCACTAGTCTCCTGTCTCAGTAGTGCCTCCAGGAGGATCTACTCCATGATCTTACCAGGCACAGAGATGAGACTGACTGGTCTGTAGTTCCCTGGCTCCTTTTTCCTACCCTTTTTGAAAACAGGAGTTATGTTTCCTCTTTTCCAGTCAGTGGGGACTTCGCCAGACTGCCATGGCTTTTGGAATATAATAGAGAGGGGTTTAGCAACCTCATCTGCCAGTTCTCTCCGTACCCGTGGGTGTATCCCATCATGTCCCATGGACTTGAACACTTTCAGGTTTTTCAGGTAATCATGAACCTGATCTTCACTTATGATGGGCAGTTCTTCCTTCCAGTCCCTGCCATTATCTTCCATGGCTCCAGGAGTCATTTAGTTATTCTGACAAAGTGAAAACACCTTCTTTTGTGACCAAGTTTATGATATTTCCTTAAAATAATGTATTTGGAGTAAAAAGTAGTGAGAGAAACTGCTCTATTTATTTTTAAAACACTTAAGAAGTATCTTATGTCATTACTTTCACTCTGGTCTTGAAAGTCAAGAGTTTATCTAGCAGAACAGAAAGATCACTTCTATCACTGTGCATTTGCTGTGCCTGTGTTTTGGTGCAAGGAATACCAACACTTCTCCACTATTACCAGGCTCCCACCCATTGAATCAGGGGCTGAAGCACTGAAAAGTTGAAAGGAAACTTTAAAGCAATAGAATACAATTGTGTCACCTACTTTTGAACTCTGTGAAGGATCGTTATTTACACATCAAAGCTTTTATGGTTTTTCACAGTAGCATGTCTAAAATCAAACCAAACTGAAGGCCTTATTTATTGCAGATTACATCTTGCACCACAAGTACCACAATGGACATAAACTGTGTCCTTGCTGCTTGTGAACGACATTTTAAAAACACTAAGTTCGCAGTCTGCTGAATTCAAAGTAAGTTTTTGTGTTAGTTCCTTAGTTTCCCTATATGAAGCTGTCGAATTGATGAGCAACTTCAGCTGAGTATGAGCTTATCCTATTTCTCCAGTGATTATTATGACACCACAAATAAAAGCAGACTATAAAGAGTTATTGCTCCCTCTGTATTCTGAAAGACCATCTTGCTTCATTGAATAAAAAGTCACATTAGGATCTGTGATATTAGCATTCATTTCTATCACACTTCCAGAGAGTGTGTTCATGAGGTTAGTGCTAAACACAGGAAGACACGGCTGCTGCTGGATAAAGACTGGTTCCTTCTCTCCCATTAACCTCTAGAACGAAGCACACCGTTTCCACCAAATCTACATCACTTTTATCCATGAGTAAGCAATACTCTGGTGAAAAGTCTGTTTAAAGACAGACTTCTGAAAACAAGTAGAGAGGAGGCAGATGACAGGAAGGTTGCTCACTTATGATCTGTAACTGAAGTCGTTGAGGTCATGAGTGATTCTAATGCCAAGCACAGCGTTTTTTTTGAAGTTTTTAGTATGAAACAGTATGTCCTAGACACAACCTGCTGCTGCTCCATCTGAGCGTGTGAGTCCATCTTTTGAGGCAGGGTTGAGATGTAAAGCACATCACGAATGACAACTTTGCATATGGAAGTATGTGATAGACGCTCTGAAGCGGAGTGACAGCAAACCCAATTGACTATGGCCATACATAAAACTAATAGAAAACACTAAAGAGGAAAATTTTCTTGTTGCAGTTCTTCATACCAAAGGTAGTACAACTCATATGCAAATAAACAAGGGTTTTAAATATAAAGAAGCATAAATCTACATCAAAACAATTTTTCATCACCACAAAAACTGTGAAATCATAAGAAGCAATGCATTTCCTTAGAACAAATATAAACTAGGGACACATGCAGTGTAGGGAAGACAATTAAAGTCTATTTAATAGGGTCTATTTAAAAGCTATAACCACTTTATGTGTGAAACAAGAAAGTCCAACCTGTTAGAGTTCCATGTAATTTTTTAAAAATTAAAAGACAAAGTCAGAATTTAATTAGATTTCCAGAAAGCTATTGGCAAGGCCACTGACTCAGCTCAAGAGGTCTCTACTGTAATGGTGGGCACTTGTTTCAATATTTAAAGCAGTGTTTATTCAGAGAATGCCCCTGGTATGTCTGACAGTTCCACCCAGATGGAATTGGTAAGGAAGCAGACTTCCTTACAGATTGTAGAACCTGGGTCTTACATTTGTCGCAAGAGCAGTTCAGCAGCTCACATGCCATCCATCAAGATCCTGGAATGTGCCCTGCTGGGCTTGGTACTCACAAACCAAACCTGTTTTGTAGTGTCTCAGTGAGTGAGAGCCTTGGCTGCAGTGATCCAAATATTGTGGAATCTGTGATTCTGTTGAGCACATGAATGTTTAGTACTAAGACAAAGGTTTTAGATTACAGATGAGCAAACTTAAGCTCAGTCAGAGTTCAGCTGGGAGGGAATCAATGGGAAGCTTCCATGGAGGGTAAAGATAGCCTAATTCTAAGAGTCTGCGATTTGTCTGAGCCGGTGCAAAGCCAGGGTGCCAATAGATAATTCTAACATGAAAATAAACTGCTAAAATATGCATTTCAGCAAATTATTAATCTGGAAATTGCACGGTTTTTTTCTTCTTGCTTAAATGCGGGAGCGAGCTTGGCTTTGGGTAGGGTTTTTTGAGAGTATTTTGGTTTGTCACATCATATAAAGCCACATCTACAAAGATAGAAAGTTAAAGACAAAGAAAAGCAGACGTAAAATCTCTTAATTACAAGGGATGAAGACTTTCTTTAGCTACCTATCTACTTATTTTAACAGCACTTTACTGCTTGTCTGACTACTTTATAAGAGAAAGGTGACATTTGTACTGAAATCAGCTAAAAAACACTGCAGGTGTTGTATTTTCATCTATCAAAGTCACATTATACTATAAGCCAAAGGTAAGGGAAATTAGAAAAATCATGCAAAACCATGAAATCAAAGGTCTTGACAAAATTGTAAAAGTAACACAGATTTAAAAACTCTTCCCATTTTTTTTTTTAATTGTGTATTTTAATCTTATCTTTTGATACATACAGGAGCTGTCACAGTTTTTAATCTTATTTGTGAAGTCTGGAATACATTTATTTTCAAGCTTGTATTTTCTTCTAAATTCCTTTCTTTTCCTAAAACACTAAAGCAGCTATTCTAGAAGTATAGAATAAACCATGGAAAAGACTAATTAAATAACCTGCTCTTTATAGAGAAGCACCTATTGAAATAAGTTGTTGAACTACAGCAAGAAGGGTTCATACTTGAATTACAAAAATTCTTCTACTTGCAAAGCTAATGAAAAACTAGAGTGCTTGAGCAGGCTCTAAGAGCTCTTTCCTTGGGAATAAATAATGGTAGACAAACATCTCCTAGATTGAATAAATACAGCTAGAGTAAGGAAGTAGTGCTGAGCTGTTACGTCTGCTCTGAGCCATAACTATCCTTGGTGTGTTATCTTTATATCTGGGTATGTGTACACATACTGGCCGTGTGTATATACATTGCTAGGCAGCAACACATTTAAGATGTCCAGATACCTGTCTTCATTTCAGAAAGAAATTAGGTAATAGTGAATTCTTCAAAAATATACAGTAGGTAAATGGTATTTCTAAAGGCAAAATCTGAAATTCAACATGTAGATTCTGCTTTTACCTCCATGTTAATCAAAGTGATGTCTGCAGTCTATCAAATGAAAAGTACAGAGTCCACAGATTCATCGTTGTTTTAAAAACCACCAGTCAGTGAAATGAACTGACCACTTTTTGCAATACTAGGCAAAAAAGCTGTGTTCTAAATTAATCAGAACTCAATTAAATATACAGCATCATTGCTTCCTTTCTCTACCAATCCAAATTAATTTCTATCCTGCCTATTCACTGCATGATCACTATTTTAACCATTAACTGTCTATCTCCTTTAGTTTCCTCTGATACAAATGATTTCAAACGCTATTTTTGCTTTCTACAGATCAGAGGAATTTGTCTCAAATATTGTACTTGTTGCAGAAATTGTTGCTGACTCGCCAGCAGACTTATAAAAGGCAGCATTCAGAAATGTTTTACAGGGTCTGAAAAACAAGCAAGCAGAAAACAGGAGCACCAGGCACAAAAATAAAAAAGCTAATCGACCAACCATGAATAGATCTATCTGTTTCACTTCCTGAAATGTAAATGAAAGGAAGAGATTTATCAACTGGCTAACAGTTTCATAAAATAGATAATTGTGTCTGCTTAAGCAAGTTGGCTTTGTATTGAAGGTGCTGCCCTGTAGACAAACGCTGCATCTCACAGCAAATAAATAAGTAGTATTTCAGTCCTCAAGTGTTTAAACTTTCTGTCTTGCTCATTCAAGACAGAGAAGAGAGTTTAAGCAGTGATGTTATTCCAACCATATTTGTTAAGCATTTCTTGAGATAGAAAACAACTAACAACTGCAGAAATTCTAATCTTTCAAATAATAAACTTCAACTGTAACTCAATGGGCATTAAATGCCTGGAAGAAGATCCCTGTCACTTTTTCATCCATTTTATATTTTATAGTTCAGAAAGATTTGCTAATGGACAACTATAAACCTTCCTTTGCACAATCTGAGCCCAAGGGACAATGGGAGTAAGCTGGTACAGATGAGATTCCACATGAACCTGGGAAGGAACTTCTTCCCAGTGACAGAGCCCTGGAAAGGGCTGCTCAAGGGGGTTGTGGAGTCTCCTTCTCTGGAGATGTTTAAAACCCATTTGAAAATGTTCCTGTGCAACTTCATCTAGATGATTCTGCTCTGGTGAGGGGACTAGATGATCTTTCAAGGTCCCTTCCAATCCCTAATGTTCTGTGATTCTGTGATTCTTTCCCCGGATTCTTCTTTCTCAAGATCAAAGCAGCTCAGTTCTTTCACAATTTAGACTGTTAACAAGAATTTAGATTCTTCTTAATATTTTCTTCTGTTGTTTTCTCACCAGTCCACACCTTTCTTCAAACATAATTTCCATAGCAGAGAAAACCAGGGGTAGTCACATCGCGTATCTTTAGGCCCCTAAGATAGTAGATGGGTTTCTTGATGTGATCAGCTGTGTCTGACAACTTGCCTTTATACCAGTACACAGCATCCAGCTGGTTATACCAGGAGATTAGAAAATATCATCCTAAGATAAGTATTGAAACGAGGATGACATGTGAATCATTACATGATTGATGCTGCTATGTATCGCTTTTTCTGTCTGTGTATCTGTGTCTTCAGCAAATTCTAATAATTATACATGTAATACACACTAGTATCATAGACTCACAGAACATTAGGGATTGGAAGGGACCTTGAAAGATCATCCAGAAAAATCCCCCTGCCACAGCAGGGTTCCTTCTCATATTGATGTGGAATCTCCTCTGTTCCAGCTCACACCCATTTCCCCTTGTCTCATCATTAGATACCACTGAGCAAAGCCGGGCTCCATCCTCCTGAAACCCACCCTTTCCATATTTATCAACAAGCATGGGGTCACCCTTCAATCTCCTCTTTCCCAAGCTCAAGAGACCCAGCTCCCTCAGCCTTTCCTCATCAGGGAGATGCTCCACTCCATCATTGTGGCTCTGCACTGGACTCTCTCCAGCAGCTCTGTGTCCTTCTGGAACTGCAGGGCCCAGAAGTAAACACAATAGTCCAGACATAGTCTCACCAAGGCAGAGTAGAGGGGGAGGAGAACCTCTCCAACTACAAATGTAATTGTTTATGTAATATTCTACTATTGCAGTATATACTGCTGTGTTTGTTTGTAAACCTAATTCAGCAGATGTTAACACCTGTTACTTTTTTTTTCCCTTTCAGGTTAGATTCCTTTCAGAACAGCTGATTATTCTATCCCTCAACTACAACTTCTCTCTTATCCACAGTGAGTCCCACTTAGACTGTCCTGGTACTTTATTAGCAGAAAAAAAAAATCATTCAAATAATTGTCCAGTATTTGTGGACATGAATATTTCTGGACATAAGTACCCATTATATATTCCTTCTATTTCCCATACCTAGGTATTCTTTGTGAACTGATATGTGAATTCTTCCATAGCAGGCTTTGCTGCTATGAGAATTTACATATACATGTACACACTAATAAATTCATTAGTTATAGCAATATATCTAATGTAAAGTATATACACTGATACTTTGACTCCTTGATTCATCAGACTAATTGCCATGTACTTGGATACCAAACACATTCAGCAGAATGACTGCCCATTTCATGTCTCATATTTTTTGGTTTTTTACCGTTTACCCATTTAGTCAGGTTCAAGTATAGAACGGAAGAAGTATTTCCAGTTCTTATCAATCCTACATTCAAGCCTTTCTTATCTACATAGCAAATATGTGATGAAGATTCTTCATGAACTGCTGATTGCATATTGATTCACGCAATTTGTAAATCTATCTCCCTGAGGCTTAATGTTTAGTGTGCGATAGATTTTTCATCAGGTCATTATGCAGTTAGCTTTCTAAAGTAAGTTCCCAAGTAAAATAAACATGGAGAATTGCAAAGTTAGTATTAAATAAAACAGGAAAACAAGCATGGAGAAATGCAAAGTTCGTATCAAACAAAACAGCAGAGGTAGGAACTTTTTTACTACCGAAGTGGGGACACCAGAATTAAAACTTCAGATACTTTAAAAAGTTTAATAGAAACTTAGAATCAAAGAATCACAAAACAGTAGGGGTTGCAAGGGAACTCTAAGGATCATCTAGTCCAACTCCCTGCTAGAGTGTGATCACCTAGAGATTGAGCAGGAACACACTCAGGTAGGTTTTTTAATGTCTCTAGAGACAAAGACTCAAAACCTATCTGAACAACCTGTTCCTGTGTTGTTAACCTCACAGTGAAAAAATTTTTCTTGATGTTTTGATGGAGTGTCCTGTGTGGAAGTTTGTACCCAGAAGTTGGGCTATCAAACACTGGGTGGATGTGAAATAAAAAAATCATAGTAAGAATTCCTCTTTACCTTTACACACAGGTCTATGATCACTCCATGCAGCAAAGACTTCAGCTATCCTTTGACAGGTGATACTTTTTGAACCCTGTAGCACATAATCTTCATCACAAGAGAACTGTACTGTTGCTCCCAAGCTAAAACAAAAAATAAAACATAAAAAGAAGCATTTTTTACAGGTAGGTATCAGTCTGGTTTTCCATGCGTTTAGCTATGACACTCCTGACAAAACATACAAACACACAATCCAATGATTTTTGCTCTTAATAGTTTGTTTTATGTGGTAGCTTGTCAGTTCACAGTGTACAGCCCTCTGTGGGCTCACCTTGACCAGTAACAAATACATGCTGAACATTCGTCAGTCTAACACAGTCTTTACATGAGACAATTATCTTCACTTGCCTTCAACTGAATTTTTTCCGGATTATTAGATACATGCTCTCTTTCATTCAGGTAATTTATCCTCTTTGCACACTGAGCACAGGCTATATTACACTACAGAATTTGATACCCACTTCCACTGGTACCAAATTTGAAAACCAAGTTTGGTTTTCAAATTGTAGCTCAACAATTACAAGACACTATTTAAATACGCATTTTTCCAAGTTCATTAGGAGAGAAATGACAGAATGGAAGGGTTAATGTTTTACCTAAAATCTGAGCCTATCCGTTTTCCGTTTTCTGGTTCTCCTGGGTCTGGACACATATTGGATGCCTGTTTAATACCTCCCTCATTTACTGCAAAAAAATAAAAAACAAAAAGAGAAAGAAAAAGAAAACAAGAAAAGATAAAACAATACAGTTTTTAGGAAACAGAGTAGGTTAAGCAATTAACAAATATGAAAAAGTATATGATCTGCATTTTAGGTCCTTTAAAATGGATTCTAAAGAATACAACCACCCATAGATGTAGTTTCAATCTGTAAGCTTCTCTTCCCTATAATAAGACTCCTTTTCAGTTATTTGCATCCTGTTTAAGCAGGAAGGTTGGTTGGACCTGATGGCCTTTGAAGGCCCCGTTCAACCCTCATAAACTCTGTGTAAACTCTGTAAACAGAGACTATTGGTTCGTATTGAGGGGGTTTTGGTTGTTTCTTTCAAGTACAATTTGAACAAGTGGTTTAGAAGTTCTACTAATCAGCTATTTCATCGCTCGTAGCATTGCTGAACTCATGTGGAAATGTTATGACTATTCCTTTCAAAACATTAATATTTAAAGGAGTATTCATCACGTTTAGGGTTGTAACATTTTGCTCTGAACATAATCTAATAAATGTCAACTCCACTAAGAGCTGACCTTTTCTCCTTGAATTATAATAAAACTTGAAAGCATAGGCTCATGCAGAGAGAATTTTTCTTAGTATTGAAGATGCAGATACCCCCGAAATAACTGAAGGTAAACTCAAAATGCCAGCTTGATTTGCATATATTTATCGTCCAGTAGACTAAAATGGATCTTCAGAGAGAAACTTCCTGTGAGCGTTTCAGCAAGTTTTTCCAGAAATTTCCATAGAATGAACTAGCCCTCAGTGTATTTTACCTCCTCTTGATGTTCTCTTTCAATGCATTAGGTACTTTGCTGTAATTTTCACAGCTTGCAAGAGTTTATCTTACCAAAATAATTTTAAGGCTAAAAAAAATCTGTAGACCTTTCCATTAATTTTGTATTTAATTTTTGAAGTTCAGTGAACCAGGAGATAGCAGTTCCCACAAAAACACCTTAGCAAAGGCAACTGATCTGCTATTACTTGCTAAATTAATGGACCAACAGCAAATTTTCATATATATGTATTTTAAATACAAATTGACATGAAACCAAGACAATTATACCAATTAGAAGAGATTTTCAACTTTATTCATCTTTACTTCAGAGGACATTAAATCAAAGGGTTTGCAGTATTAGATTTTAACTTTCCTTTAAATAAAAAATGTGCATGTAATTAGGTTACTCACATTAGGTTGTAAATTCATAGAATCATAAAATGGCCTAGGTTGGAAGGGACCTCCAAAGGTCTTCTAGTCCAACCCCCCTGCAGTGAGCAGGGACAGCCTTAACTAGATCAAGTTGTCCAGAGCCTTGTCCAGCTTCACCTTGAATATCTGCAGGGATGGGGCCTCAACCACCTTCCTGGGCAACCTGTTCCAGTGTTCAAACCAACTCCTGCTAAAAAACTTCTTCCTGACATCCAAGTCTAGTCTTTATTTTGAAACCATTGCTTCTCATCCTATCACTACAGGCCTTTGTAAACAGTCCTTCTGCAGCCTTCTTGTAGCCACCTTCAGGTACTTGAATGTTCCCAAAGAAATAAAAGTACTTTCTAAATTTAATGAACACTCTAGAAATAGTTAAGGTTTTCATGAAGAACAACAACATTCAGTGTACTTGAAGGTTTCCCTTTAAATTTTCTTATGCACACAGAAAGGGAAGAGTTTGCTTAATCCCCTGAGAAAGTCAAAGGCCAAATGAAAGTATTGCAGTTTAGAAAAGAACAGCATCTCAGTTTAGCATGCTGATTAAAAAACCCTGTCAAGCTCAGCTCTTGTGCAACTAGAACCATACTCTATCTTCCTCTGCCCCAGAAAAGCTGAATCATGTCCAAGGATATTGGACTGCATTTCACAAGAACATGTAGCAGGAATTTCCTGGATAGGGACTTAGAACGAACTCTCTCTGTAAAGTATCTAGATGCTATTCTGTAGTTCCAAAGCCCATATAGAGACATGAGAAATAATAAAGACCTTCTCATTTTAGAATTCACTGAGTAACAGAGGAAGGGAAAGGAAGCAAACCTGAGAACAAGCAGGGAAAAAAGAAAAAATGTGCCAAATTTTCTGACATAAAACAACTGTTAAAACTATAATGAGGAAATTATTCACGATGCCTGATAATAATATGACAGAAATTCAAATAACACCACTTCAGGGCTATATCATATATCTATGCACACAGAAGAAATTGTTTACTATTTTAAAAAATGAAGTAAAAATACCATTTAAACTGAACTGGTTTTATTCATTGCAATACATGTTTTAATATTTCAAATAGTGGTTTGATTTTAGTACAGCTATATTTTCTGTATTTTCCCATAAACAGGCAATACTTCATTCCTACCAAAAATGGAAGGCTGAAAAGCCTATTGGTATTTTAAGTCTTCCATATAAATTTCCATTCTTAAAAACAGGCTATGAAATGGATTTCTAAATGATGAATGATGTATTTATTAACATTCATGAATAAAAATATGAAGGCTTAGAGAAATAAAATAATTACAGTGATAAAATTAAAATAAGACATATACAACAGTGCAAATTCCAGAACAGTTGTAAGTAGAAGTCATTAAGCTAATTTCTGATCTTTTTCCAAATTAAAAAAAAAATTTGCACAATCTTAAATAATTTCTGATTTCTGCCACGTACTTAGTGAAAAATAAATGAACAATTAATTGTTCTTTGTATTGATGTTACTTTTCCAGACGTTGTGCTTGAATTTTCTGCCTACTGACATACAGCTCTATGGAGTTTTACAGATACCTGTTTAATTAACACCTCAGACAGTTATAGGACACAATAAGGTTTCCTGTGGCCAATTAAAGGCTCCTGGATGAAAAGCACTCATTCGTGATCGGTCATGAAACAGGAAGCATGAATTTCCAGGGTTCTATTAGGTGCCTCGGTGATTTTTAATTTTGTTTTGTTAATCTCTCCACTTGAAAAATTAAGCTGATGCGTGTTTGTCTCAAAATGGGTAATTGGAAGGATGATACTTTTGCTTTCACTATATGCAAATCACCTCTGCATTTGCATGGAATGTTACTTAACAAATACATTATATAAAAGTAAAACACAGAAAAGAAATACACATGTGAAATGTTAGATGGTAATTCCTACAGACATTTCTAATACAAAGCATAATGCTAAACAGGTGTTCAACTCTATATATCTTATTTCTCCTAACTGTGGAATGATGGTAATTTATTTATCTTTAAAGGACCTTATCTACAATTCTAATCGAGTATCCAGATGACTCCACACTGGCAATTTTGTCTAAAATCAAGACATAAAACACAAAGGCTTTTCATGAGACACAGCCTCTTCAGTTTCTTCAACTACCAGTGACTGGCTAATCAAATGCAATAGAAAACCTTTGTTATCTATTTATAAGATCCTGATCGCTAAAGGTACAACTTACGAAAGTTTTCACTTGCACTTATGACTCAAAGAGGTAATCTACTCTTCATAACCAATAAAAAAAGATACAGAGGTTTTCAACTCTACACAGAATATCGTAACGTGAACTTTCAAAAAAGACTCTCAAAAATATATAGATAAACTTCATCAGCAATTTGGTACCACAAGTGTCTGGTACTTCATTATAAATACACAATTCCTATTATTCTCTATATATTAAAATACTGGATTATAGAGAACGAATCTGCTTTATCAGCTACTGTGCTGCTCTCATTTGTAAGTATAAAAGCATCAACAGACCACCAGAGACAGAGCTGAGTTATAAACACTACTGTAATTACCATACTATTCTTTCCTGTTGTATAATCACTCTATTGTTCAGCCACCCAACATGCATAAACAGAATACTTATTTTTAAACATATTGGTACAAATAAACCAGGAATGCCTGATGGAAACACTTAGGTGAGGCATCTCTAAGAATTTGACTATGGTACTGCACTGCAGTATAAAAACTGAAGTGTGGTTTGCTTTTAGATTTTTTTTTGTTAAGGGGTTTTGCTCAAAGACACCTTTTTATTAAAAAAAAAATCACATCTAACATTGACAGTTTAAAATTTAAACCTGAAAAATGCAATAGTAGTTATTCTAATGTGCCCTGCTGAATTCTGAAAACTGAATCCATCACTGACACTTTAAAAGCAAAAACAGTGTCAATGTGTCCAGCCTAATGAGGTTCGAAAGCAAGTCCTTTCCCTCCTGTGAAGAATAATGAAATACAGTATAAGCAGGCATAGGCTAAGCAGGTAGTTTGACTTTAACCAATTACTTCTAAGTATTTAAAATGCGGTTCTAACCCAAAAAGGATCTCTATAAAAATGGCAAAAGATACCCTCTTTAATGTAGTTAGCGTCGTATGTTCGAAAGTTATCTGACTCCTCCACTTGAGTTAATGAGGACTTGACTTTCTAGGATGACAAGTATGTTCAGTTTGTATTTTCTGCAATTAAAATCGAATGCACCAAGTGTCCTCTGGAATTTTTAAAACCACAGTTAGTTAATATGTTCAAAATGCCAAAGTTAATGACGGAAAGGAATTTCAAAAAATGGCTTTATGTCAGTCACTTGAAATAAAAAAGTGGTTTCACATTTGTAAAAAGGGATAGGCTTTAGTCAGTGCAGCCTTTTGCTGGTAGTGCTAATTTTCAATTACAGCAAAATACCTACTGTCCACAGGTAAGTTTTTAGCTGACATGAGAGAGGCTGAGTATTTACTGTCTTGAAAATACTGAGAATTCAGTGTAAAATTATTAGCAAAACGTCGAGTCCTTCTCCTATGCCAGATTTATAGAGCAGAAATGCCTTTAGACTAGAACCGTATTTAAAACTTCACCATGCAGACTGAAGAAACAGATTTAAGTCAGTCATCAGAAATACATAAACAATTTTGAAAACACAAACACAGACAGCACAAACTTCACTCTTGCACTAGGAAGAAGTAACAAAAAAGGAGTACACTCACAGATAGAAAACTTGTTGCTGTTGTCTTTCCCTGGAAACAATTTAAATCCTCTAGATTTAAAATCTATGGCCTTTTTCACTAGTTAAAAAAACAAACAAAAACACGTATCAGGTAATACAGTCTAAAATATTTCATTTCATTTGACAAAATCTATTAAGGAAGTATATACAAATGAGAGCACAGGCTAAACTAACAGCTTTAACTAACAGGTTCCTCTGGTGGAATACAATTGATATAAAAATGAGTATTGAGACCAATTTGTACACCTAACAAAAGAGAGAAATATGATTTGTCCCTTAACTCTTCTTCCACATGATAAAAAATACTATGGGCAAAACTGTTGATTTCCATGCACCACAGAGTTGTGTAAAATATCATCACAAATTTATGGAACCTGGAAAATGGAAACAATGGTACATAGGTTTGTGCTAAAATGGTTTCACATCTGAATTTTATCTGGTGTTTCTTCTCTTGTGTTAAGATACCTTATTCCCTCCTCCTTTCATTAAAAGGTAAAAAGAAAAAATGTACAGAATATCGTTATAACTATGTACAGACAAGTCATCTGAAAAAAAAGGACTACTGTATTTGCAAAGAGCTGGTGGGTTTTGGAAGTTCAGTGTAATTATTCCTTCCAGTTACAGAGAGCTGAAAAGGACAAGAGGGTCACCCACGACTTGTTACAGAAAGCACTTTGAAAACCAATGTATATGCTCAGATCTGACTGCCATAACCATCTGAGCGATATAGGCTATATACTAATTCACATAGTCTGACAAGGGCTAACCAGTAGTAGAAATGCCCAAATAGATTTTGCCTGTTACTTCAGGTATTAAAATTTACATTAAAAAATCAGTATTATATTTGGGGAAAGGCAAAGCAGAGGCAAGAGTTGAAAAATTATGATCAAAAGTACTTCTAAAGGTAACACACTGCAATACATTTTCAGGACCTGTAGACATCCAGATTATCACCCCATTCTGAAAGTATCTCCTCTAGTTTTTCAAATCTACCTTAGCAATGTTCCTAGCTTTAATATGGAAGAATTTTTGTTCAAGAAATACTTTGTTTTAATCTGTTTAGATCACATAGCCAAAGCTGAAATGTTTTTATCATAGAAGAAGCACTGAATTATTCAATTAAGCACATTGGGTTAATTTTCTATTTTGACCACAGAGATTTTGATTTAAAAAAATTAAGATGCAGGCTACTGTTTTGCTGTCAGTTCTGCTGCTAGTCCTCCTTCTAGATTGACAACTGTCATTGACAAAGTGTGATATGGAAGGTAGCTGGGTCCAACCTTACCCCTAAGCCCATGGTTGAACAATTCCTGTAAAAGCTCTTCTTTTGGGCTAGCTTTATGATAAATGCAATGTATCTGGGCAAACTGTGGCCTCCAAACATTCTTGAAGCAAAATAGCTACTAAAAAGAGAGTAAACCCCCAAATTTAACAGATCCCAAAAGGTGAAAGAGAATAAAGTAAATGCAGCACAAGAAGCACATTCTATCGGTCATTGTCGGTGAAGAGACACAGCCAGATGGAATGCTGGATTAGCCAAGCAGGGTTGGGCCTGGTTTGTGCTTGGATGGGAGACAGTCTTGAGTACACCAGGTGCTGAAAGGATTACCCTGCTCCAGAAGTGGGGAATGGACTTGGATGGTCTTTCAAGGTCCCTTCCAACCTGCAACATTCTGTGATTCTGTGATTAAACTCTTTTCTCCAATATGCTCTGCCAGTGAGCAAGGAACCACACATAAAAATGGACCTTTTAGGAATTTTTTCTTCTAAATTTTAAATAAAGATTAATTTTAGGTATGTTATACTCAAGTGATTTATAGATGAGGTTTATTTAAAACCTATATGGAAAAAGATATTTGACGTGGGCTACAATCAAGTACTGCTGGTGAAGGCAGCAGTAATCAAAGCAACTAGGTCTAAGGGAAGCTAATGTGAGAAGACAGTCCATTATCAAAGAACTTTTCAGCATCCATTAACTTCATGTACTAAATCAAAGGATAGTCAAAGAAACCCTTACATGAGACGTAAAACCTGAAGTAGCAAAATTCTGTTGATTTTTTGTAAATAAAATACTATCACCAAGCACAAGAGCTCTCAGAGATTCAAGAGAAAAAAACACCACTAAGACAGACAATTTACAGAACAGCTATAGGATATGATGATAAATAGTTTCACATTTCTGATGGATGACACTATACTTTATTTTAAATATATGAAAGCTCTTATCTTAAGAGGCAAAATATAATTTTCCTTGTATATCTTAATAAAGTAACTTAACAACTCTGCTAATGGTTATGAGAAATAACTTGCAGGAGCACAACAAATCTGTTGTCACTAAATACTCTATTTTCTAGTATTTCTTTTCAACCCTTAATAAACTCTTCTTCAGACCCAACTTAATTGAAGTCAATAAGCAAGTCTACCTTCAGTAGGAACCATGAATCCACACAGCAGAGCCACACTGGAATGCTAGTGATGCTCTTTCATCACTGTGTGAGCTCTAAAGATGGTATTTCCACATAAATATGAAAATAGGAGCATAGGTGGAAGTTTCTTTTAGCTTTCTCTGAGCATCACTGTAAATTAACATCTCATGAATCAGAAGACAAGTTTAGATACTCTTCCAATTCATTAAAGGAAGACTGGTTTGGAGTTTTTGTTTCTATCCATCTTCATACACTTGAATGGCACACTGACAGTTCATGTACTCAAGAAATAGCACTCACAAGATATAAAGTCGAACTGAAAATAGTTACAGGAAGGTCTTAGTGAACACACTGAAATAAATCAGGTATTTTTACAACTATTTGCATACTTTGCCAGGTCTAATAAATACCACTAGGAAAGCAAGTAAGTCAAGTTCTCTGAAAAATCTTCTTCTCTGGAGATGTTTAAGACCCATCTGGACATGCTCCTGTGTGATGTGACCTACGGGATCCTGCTCTAGCAGGGGAATGGGACTGGATGATCTTTCATGGACCCTTCCAATCTCTAATGTTCTGTGATTCTGTGACCTTTACAGTACAAGACAAGTTTTCTTTTCCCAGGATTTATTTATGTTGCCTTACTTAATGGCAGTTTATGGGTATTTTGTGAAGAAGTAGTTATAGGCATGTATTTTTCCAAATATACCATCTCTAAATTATGTCACTCTGCATATCCATGTACATACACAAACTCAAACCTACCCCATCAAAATACCCCATGCCCAAAGCACACTAAATATAGTCATTAATACTGTAATTCTTTTCTCTGTAATCCCCTAATACATGGTACACTAGACACTAGTTGGCAGGTGCTAATGTAGAAACCAGTGATAAAAATGGTAACTGATCAAAACCACTTCTGGCAAACACAGGTATGAAACTAGATTTCACTTTGCTGATACAGTGTGCTCTGAGACCTCAGAAAACAGTGCAGCTGTACACATCTAAGCTAGACCAGAGAAAGAAAAAGACACTTTAAGGTCTCAGTCCGTGTGTCCTTTGATTCCCACTTTAGCATGAGATGAGCTTAAGATTCTATATGCCCATTTCTCGTGAAAACTATTTCTACTTGAAAACTAGTTATGTCTTCTGCAGGTATGAAAGACCAAACCGGATGCTTTACTGAAGAAGGAAGAACAATTCTGATAGTAGAAGAATTCTAGGTAAGGGGTTCGATGGGTGATGGAGTATTCAGTCAATAGACAGACCAAACTCATGCAGACTTTTCAAGTAGTAGGTTGATATGTTAACTGATACACGTTCAGAATATTTCTGCTGAAGTTTTTTACCAAAATGATCTCTCACGTAGACAAGGAAGATTAGGAAATAAGATTTTTCCAAGTTCTTAAGGAACTTCTAAGTTCTCTTAAGGAACACTTGTAAGCAGAGTTTAAGAAACATACTGTCAAATACTGTTTAAAAGACTTTGTAAATGATGTTTAAATGCATACATGCTAGATACAAACACTTGTGAGAGGGTAGTATTACATATTGCATTTCTCTCTTCAGGCTACACACCACATGAAAAAAAGACCCCAGGAAAGAAGACATCTGTCAGAACGTATGCTTTAACACGTATATCATAAAAGAAACACTCAGAAGCATCATTTCCTTAGTAACCTTGAATACCATAATCTCTCAGACACTAGAAATTCAATTAATTTTGAATGAAGAACAGATTCTTTGGCATCACTACAAAAGTACACTCTGAAAGCTATATGAGACATAAACTTCACGATAGGAAATTTACTTCTACAATATGAAAGCATCACTGTATGTAGCCATGTGAATGGTATCTATTTAAACCACTGTCAACCCACAAATTCATGTGTTTGCTTTAGTTATGCAACAGCATTTCTGTAAAGAAACTGTCCAGTTTGTCCAGTACTGACAGATGCCTCTCTCCAGGCTGCTCTCTAGTCACTCATCCCCCAGTCTGTAGCTGCAGGAGGTTATTGTGGCCAAAGTGTAGGACCCTACCCTTGGCCCGGTTAAACCTCATCCCTTTGACATCTGCCCACTGATGCAGCCGGTCCAGATCTTTCTGCATCATCTTCATCCCCTTCAGGCATCATCAAGTCCAACCATTATCCTAACTGTACAAAGTCAATTGCTAAACAATGTCCCTCCCTAGGCATCCTGTTCCCAAGAAGAACTGTTTCCTAAAATCAAACCTAAACTTCCCCTGTGACTCCTTGCTGAAACTAAAGATATTTAAACAAATGTAATGCTCATTGTGATCTAATAAACATATGAAGTTGGACTTTTTATTTCCCATCAAGTATCTTAGCTTTGCTGACAAGAGTCTCTGTTTTACTGTTACCTTGCAGTCAAAATAATCTAGAAAACTTCTCAGAATGGACTAAAGTGCAGTTGAGAGTGAATGTAAGACTCTCTCTATAAAATTAATCACTCCGACAGTTCAATGACTGAATTGTATATTTTAATGAAATATGCCATAGGCATATGATTCCAACCTAATGTGTGCATTTTAGGTTTAGATTAAAATTTAATGCATTTTGATTTTCATATGATGCATTTCCATTTCAATGGTGTGACTTCTCAGGTCCATTTTTAATGCACAGATGAAAACCTATGACAATTCTCAGAACAGTCTGAGTTAAGCTATGTGTCGTTTAATATGTACTTGAAAATTTCTCACCGGGTTTTTTTAACCCAGTTAAAAATACGTTGATGACCCACATAATGGAATAACCTCTCCTTTTGTCTTGAAAGTATGATTAACGTGAAGAAGAATTGGAAGTTGAAAGGTTACTGTGCTGTAACACAATCACACAGCGAAACCCGCAATTCCCAATGACTATATAGAACAACCTAGTATAATAATTTATGTGATAAATATACAAACTATGCAAAATAAGATTAAAAATGTATTGATAAAACTGAATTATTGTTATACAGGATACAAGCCCATATATACGTTCTTGAATTGGGAGGGATAAAAAAGGCTCTGGGGAAGACCTTCTTTTGATCTTCCAGTACCGGGGGGGTGGGGGGTGCTGCATGAAGGTAGGAGGTCTTTTCAAGTGGGTCTGTACAGACAGGACAAGGAGCAATGGGTTCAAACTGGGAAAGGATAGGTTGATAGGTTTAGGCTGGATATTAGAAACAACTTCTTCAATGGCTGCCCAGGGTGGTGGCCCTATCCCTGGAGTCATTCAAGGTCAGACTTCATGAGGCAGTGGGAGGCCTGACCTAGGTAGAGTTGTCCCTGTGTAGGGAGGATGGATTAGATGACCTCTAGACATCATCTTCCCGCCTAGAACATTCTATGAGTCTATTATTAAAAATATACTAACCATAACAGAATCATTGAAAGTATTGTATAATTGCACTACTGGGAATATTTTCATATTCTAACTATTCTAAATAATACATTTGATTATGTGAAAATGTAGTGTTCAAAGTAATAAAACCTGAAATACTAGGGAAAATAAAGACACAACAGAAGACAAATATGAATTACAGAAGCAAAGGTATGTAATATAATGAACACCACTTTGGAACTTCAGGAATTGCAAGAAAAATAAAGAGAATAAAAAAGTTAGGAGAATAACACTGAAAAGCACATATAAAGAGTAAAAATTCAATTAAAACATTAATACAACTTATTTATTGAGATCTGTACGTATGACTGATTTTCTTTTTCCTCCTTTGAATTATGCTGGACTTGATTACTGAATGGAAACTGATCCCCTTTTCTAAGGTTCCTTTCAATGTCACAATGTTTAGGCCTACATTAGTTTTTCTGTTAAAAATCTTTAACAAACCAAGGCTAGAGTTCATCCACCAAACAGAAAGTATCTCTGCGACTCATTGCATACATTAAACAGGTATTTCCAAAAGTCTTGTGAAATACTATTCAAATACAGTTCGGTGATTAAACACTTGACTGCTAAACTGTATCTGTGTTAACGTTAATAAACACTTCTTTGAACTTATAAATTATACTAAAAAGCAACTTTTTAAAAACACCCAAAACTCGTATACAAAGATTTTTGCACATATATATATATATATATATGTATTCTGATAAATATATTGACTTTCTCCAGAATCTCAACTTCATAACTCTGAGTTTCATTCAGAAAAACCCAAAAAACTGCCAGGACATACGCACATTGATTTCCTACTCGACTCTTCAAAATCTTAAACAGCTCGTCATAAAACCCTCCCTTCCTTGCTTCCCCTCTCCTCTTCCTACTTCTAAACAAACCACCAAAAAGCTAGGATTCATTAATACATTTTCTAACAAGTCCTTTATAAGTTTACAGGAAAAAATCCCAAAGCACTACTCTCTCATTCACTGAATCTTTCAAAAATGAACAACAGTATTAAATAGCGTTCTCTTAAATCCTTGGTTTTTTGGAAAAGATTCATTAGGTTTTCATTTAACTGATTTAACAAGTTCACAGTAAAAAACCCCAAAGCATTTCTCCATCATTCACTGAATCTTGCAAACTGGAAGAAGAGTATTAAATAACATTCTTTTAAATGCTTTTTTGTTTTTGAAGTTTCACTAGGTTCTGATTTAACTCATCAAGGAGTTAAATCTTACAATTAGAATAATTATTACCTCCTAATATCATAAATTCTTCTGTAACATGCAGCACAAAATCAGTTCTGGTTTAATGGGGAAACACCCCAGCAGCAAGTTTTTTTATATCCCTCGTTCAGTTTTTCCTGGCTATAAACAAAATACTACATTTCAAAAAGTATAAGATGAGATAAATGTCCTTAATGAATAAAGAGAGAAATGATAGAAGCTTTAAAAGAAAATAAAGAATAGAGCTGAAAATGTAGAGAATAAGAATGGAAATACGCTGGTTAAATTAAGACATGCCAGCACTGCTTTTTCTTTGCCTTGTGTTTCAGATATTGTCCTTACAATTAATATTGCTGAGTATAGGAAAATGTCAGCTCTTTAGCTTCACTGCTGTAACACTTGCAACCGAATTACCTAGTGTTCTCAGCTTGGCTTTGTTCACTGGTTTTACAGATAGAATTAAAACTTACAGATGGTTTAAAAAACCCAAAATTCCACTGAAGACTTAAGCAGAAAGGAGATGATTGCAACTGCATCCCTGATTAGTTTAGAACAAAGCAGCTATTTATAAAGTACATTTTTTTTATGGTGTAGTTGATGATGTCTAAACACATATGCAGATTAATATTTTAATCTCAATTCTCTAAACGTTCATCAGATCTCACTCACACTAGGCTTGATATAATAATAGAATGATACAAGCTATAAAGCTGAAGTAAAAGAAAAATTCTCATCTTTCCCTTTTGTTTTCTTTGTAAATCTAATTAATTTAAGTTGCAATAGCAGTAATATAATTAACTTCATTTTTCCATCTGACTGCCCCGCTAGAAGTCACTTTTAAGCAGATTTAATCACTTTCACATATATTTCAATTACAGTTCCTGAATGTATACCTGACTTTTCAGTTCTAATTTATGTCAAAAATATTCTGTAACTACATGGGCACAAGGAAAATAATATTCAATACCTCTATGAGTAACAACTGCAAGTTCTTTAGTTCTTTCTATCTGCTCAGCATTTCGTGGTCGTCTTCGTGTGCTCTGTAAATCTGCTTGATGAAGGGAGAGTGCTTCCTCAGAAGTGGCCGACTCCAGAACTGAGTTTCTTATATTCATAGCTTGCACTTGTTGCTCTTCAGGAGGTTGTCTATAGGTGGTCACTGCACTGGATACAGCGACATCAGCAGATGTGCTAGCAACAGTAATAGCATCAGTAGTGGCCGCAATATGCTCCTCTAACTCACCAGTGGAGGCAGTTTTGATCAAAGTGGAAGAACCTGTGGGACACACAGTAGCACTGGATGCTAACTTTTTCTTTTGAATTGTATTTTCCTGATCAGCCTAAGAGATTAAATTTTCCTCTACTTAACATAGTAAAGATTGCTGACATGAAAAGAAGAAGGTCAATATGCTTTATTTAAAAAATGTGAAGTAGTCAGAACAGTTTTTTTAATGCTAGTGAACATTTAATAATTATAGTGAGATTACACATTTAGTGCTAAATGCTCTCAGAAACTCATAGCATAAACTTTTGTACCAGTAAGAATGACAGCATGTAGTTTCCATCCCTGCAAACTCAGTCTTGAAATGAGCAAGGCTAGATCAAAACATACAGATATATCAGTAAGAGACCTCACTTGTAGAGAAGAGATAACTGCCCCATCTAAGAGTGGAAGAGCCCCATTATACAGTCCCTGAGGTAGCAAGCAAAGCTTCTGTACTCCCAACTGCTAATAAGGCTGCCAAAGATGTTCATACATATTATGCTTTTAATCAAAGAGTAACAGGACTCTAAAAGCTCATTTAGACTTGATGCAAGGGCAAGGGTAGAGAGACAGTAAAAGGTACACAATTAAACAAAACATCTGTATCATAACATATTTATAGTTGGTGTAGGAGACAGGCTGCATCTTTAACTCTATTTTTACCCTGTGATGGAGAGATTAGATATACTTATCTCTCCCATACAAAGTCATAGGATCGTACAACGGTCTAGGCTGGAAGGGATCTCTAGAGGTCATCTAGTCCAACTTAGAGGTCAATTAGTCCCAACAGAGGGAAAATTCTCCCCAGGCCAGGCTGCTCAGAGTCTCACCAAGCCTGATCTTAAATGACTTCATAGATAGGGCCCCCACCACCTCCCCGGGCAGCCCATTCCAGTGATCAACCACCTTCACACTGAACAACTTTTTTCTAATACCTAGTCTAAATCTATCCTTTCCCAGCGTGAACCCACTGCTCATGTAGCTCCTGTAATAAGGCAGTTTACTTTACTCAAAAGCTACTCACAATCTGTGTATTGACTTAAAACCTTGTCCATGCACTGCTTGTGAAAATACCAAGTTAATGCCTCTAACTTGTCTAACAGCTGCAACATATAACCCATGTGGGAAACTTTATTATTTTATTAACCTTTTTTATCCTTCCCCATTTCCCAGATTCAGCTGTAAATGTTTGGAAGCCACATGTCTCACCTGTGAGCGTTTAGAACATTTAGCACAGCAGCAGCTCTGTCTTGACTAAACAAATAATTGACTGGAACAAATAAATGACTGGGCAATGTGTAATAAAATCTGTAATAAATTAGCATAAACAGTGCTGGTGTAGCATGAACTGCACTATGTTATACTTGCAGCTTTAAAACATGACTTTTTAACTCTATAATAACAATCAAGAAGCTCTTGAACAGTCACAGAATCACAGAACATTACGGATTGGAAGGGACCTCAAAAGATCATCCAGTCCAATCTGCCTGCAGGATCACCTAGATCAAGTCACATAGGAACACGGCCAGGCAGGTTTTAAACGTCTCCAGAAGGGGAGACTCCAGAACTCCACTGGGCAGCCCCTTCCAGTGCTCTGTCACCCCCACTGGGAAGAAGTTCCTTCTCAGATTGATGGGGAACCTCCTATGTTCCAGCTCACACACATTGCCTCTTGCCCTATCACTGGATGACACTGAGAAGAGTCATGACAGGATGAAAACAAACCAGAGCTTTTGCTGTATTAGAAGAATCTATACACTGGAAAATAGGAAACGGGCTTCCAGAGGATCTAAGCTCTATACAGCAACTCCCATGCACAAGATAAAATAAAATGGTTTGACAGGAATACCAAATGTACTCCATAAATGAAAGGAACAGGTCCCAATATCAAAAATACTCAGTCCTGCTCATAAAATCTCTTGTTTGCTGCAGAAATTTCAGGCTTTATTTCACAACATTTTTAAAAAGATACTAACGTAAGGGAGTACTTAAGCTTTATACAGACAACTAATAAGGCTGCTGTGGGTACATGTTAATTTTGCTGTCTTACTTCTAAGGTCTGATACCTGTTCTGCACTACACCACTTCTACATCACACAGTGGTTGTTCCCCCCACACAACTAAACAACCTCACAAGCACCAGATAAGACTCCAGGCTTAACTATCAGAGAGTGAACCAAAAGCTATTTACTGCCCTACGAGGACAGCAGCATACGTAACTAAAACAGACTTAGTTATTCTTTTTATGGTTTATTCTTTATTTCAGAATAGAAGGAAATTACCACAATGATTAATACCAAATGGCTAGACTAGATATGATTCAAGATACAATCAATTTTGACAGACGTATATAAAGATTCAAACACAGAAAATACAAAGGTATGGTCAAGAACTATTTCAGAACAAGATCATGTTGATTAAAGTGAAGAAAACTTATTGAATTTTACATAACCACTACTATTAAACTAAACTATGTGTAGACACATCTTTATAATGTAAAAACAAGCAGTCACCTGCTCCAGATACCAAGCTTAAGGTGAAATTGTAGTCAGAATCGCAGTCAAATGGCATGTTATGTCCTACTGATTTAAAGAGCGCAGCACTTCAAATGAAGTGAAAGTTAAACTCAAAACAGTCAAAAAAGAAATAATAAGCTTGCTAAAAACTTTAAAGCTTAGATATTGAAAAGAACTGCTCCACTTCCATACACAAATAACTCGCAAACAAAACACTCTTAACTTGCTAGGCTTCTACAAGCACTTACACCACAAAAACACCCTCATGCCAATCATTAAATGTTACCAGCATGGTGTTATGGCACATTTTAAACCCATTAGGCTAAACAAACTGGTAACTGTCGGCTACTGCCTAGAATACATGCATTCCTTTTTGCCTAAATATCACTTGCAATCTGTGAAAGCAAGAATTTTGATGCTTAGTGTTCTGTCATAATAGGTTTATACCGACTGAAAGATGTAAGTTGTATGGGCAATGTGACATACTCTTTACTTCAGCCATCTTCACTCAAACAAGACATTTCACTTTATCATAGAGACTATATTAAAAATTGTAATTTCCCTACACAACACTAAAAACATTCACTAAAACCACAAGCCCTCACATATGCTTTTCCCTCACTATTCGAAATAAGTAAATAAATATAGAGAAAACATGAGAGACAAACAAATAATAATACAGAAAGACAATCTCACAATCAAAAAAGGCTGAAATGAAGACTGATTTCTGCCTTTTGGATAAAGTTTAAACCAGCAATTTTCACTCAGCTGAAGCCAAACCAGAGGTAGGTCACACATTGAATTCACCATCAGAAAATCTGAAGCTTGAGGAACTGCCAGGCTGCACAATGGGAGGAAGCAGTAAGGATGTGGAAGATTGAAAAAGTAATTGATGCTCAAGGCATTTGTGCACAAAGAGAACCTGACCAGCCTAGACTAAAACAGTCTGAGAGCGACAAGATTGACAGCCATTTCTTTAAGTGAGTCCATGTGACTCCTTTCACATGTCAAGTTAGACTGCTTAGGTGAGGAAAGGCTTGAAGCAGTACTTAAGAAATTCACAGCTGTGTAGAAGGGATAGCTATCAGGCAGAATTCACAAACCAGTCTGAATGAACCACTACTCTAAAAAGTGTTGCAATTGCTAAAATTTTGGATAATGAAAACATATGGAAGACCCATAAGCCTTTCTATTTATATAAGAGTAGATGTTGCTTCTGATTCCAGGATCATTTTCAGCAAGAAAGACAAGAGTCTTTGACATTTGCCTAAAACAAAGCTCCAAAAATAGACAATGAATCTGTGCTCGATGCACACGTTTTGCTTATGCAATATGCTACAAGTATACACGGGACCCAAGATGGAGACGACCGCCGTCAGCAGGGCCGCCCCCCCCACTCTCTGCACGTGGCCGAGAGGGTTTTCCAGGACCCTCTCCTCTTTCTCTCCTCCTGTCTCAGCTCCAGAAGGAAAAAGAGTAATTCCTTAGCTCACCGCGATGTTGAAGGGTCACTCCGTTGGGGGGTGGTAGATCTGCACCAAAGTCTTGCTTCTCCGGTCCGTGGCATCAGGTCTGGTCTGGGCCTGGGCCGGGGCCTGGGCCGGGGCCGGGGCCGGGGCCGGGGC
>JAOXOE010000343.1:39864613-39877691 GCA_028565055.1 Phoeniculus purpureus
AGCAGAGCCTGGCTCCATCCTCCTGACACCTGCCCTTTCCATATTTATCAACACTGATGGGGTCACCCCTCAGTCTCCTTTTTCCAAGCTCCCTCAGCCTTTCCTCATCAGGGAAGATGTTCCCCTCCATCATCTTCGTGGCTCTGCGCTGGACTTTCTGAAGCAGTTCTGTGTCCTTTTGGAACTGAAGGGCCCAGAACTGGACACAATACTCCAGATGTGGTCTCAGTAGGGCAGAGCAGAGGAAGAGGAGAACCTCTCTCATTTCTATAGCATCACAGTGACTGTAAAATAATTAGCAATTGAGAAATACAAAAGTCTGGATTAACACAGTTCAGATTAATACAAAATACAAAATTTGCAGACTATTTTCTTAAAAAAGCAGAAATAGAACTTCACCCTGTATCCCAGGATGATGAGCATCCTATTTTGCCCAGCAATATTTTATTTGACTGCTCTAACCAACCACATTCCTGCTTTGAGCACGGAGATTTTTCTTGGTAACCTCACCATTTATTTTGTGTGTGCTATTTCTCCTGCCAGTTTCCAGCCTTTTTTGGCCTAGATGTAGGCTGGAAATTTGCAGATCCAGCACAATAGGCTGAAATAGGACATCGTAGCATCACAACTGCCCAATCTCAGAATTGTTGCTATGAGGGAGTTACCTCCCTTCATACTAATTTTTCTCCTCGCTTCTCTGATGAAGAAATAATGAAGGTAAGCGCTGTCTACTTATCGCTGATCTAGTTATATTTAGACATTAGGAAGACAGAATCAGGGCTAAGACAGCACATTATTGGAGCTTCTAACTCCAATTTGGAGCTTCTAACTCCAAAATGAACTACTTTGCATATACCTTAGGTCAGCCCTATTAAATAAGAAAATGCAGTCAGTTATTATAACCGCGAGAAACAGCCTCGAAAAGTACCATTTTTTACATTAGGTGTTTGAAAATCTTTTCAGGACTGGAAATGGTGATAAAATATCTGTGGCATGCCACCAGCGTAACACTATGAAGGCTAGCAGACGGTAAAAAAAGGCATCAAGGGACCAACATTTCACAAAACAAAGCCAAGTTGACAGATACGAAACAGAAAGCGTGCACTAGTCCTGATAAAATGGCAAGCAGCCCAAGCATAGAATATCAGTACTAGTATCTGATGTTTTTCAGAGTGCAGAGGAAAACAGAAACACATGAAAATAAAAACAGCAAAAGATAAGGTTTGCACATTTTTCCAGATTCTACAGAAGAAGTTTTCTTTCACTTTATCTGATTATACAGAGAGATCAAGGCCAGGAGAGATTAAAGTAAATGAATGTATAAGCAAATGACTGAAGCACTCTCTCTGTGTTCTAATGTGGAAAACAGAGTACGGTGTCGCTAGCACACATTTCGTTATGCGAGCTGAATGAAGACATGCCTGTATTTTTTCCCCTCCATCACTATGTTTTCAGAATAGCACGAGACAAAATATCAAAACATAAAGAGGACAAAACCAGAAAGAAGAAATACAGAAGAAACGATAAGCAATACAGGTATCTGGGTACACATGATGTATAGGATAAGTCATCTCTGCTACACTGTGGCGATCAGAAATGACTGGATAATTTAACAAGAAAGTTTTGCGTGATTGTGGATCAAAATTAAAATTTAATAGTAGATTTTCGAGGCTAAGTCAGTTTTTTAGGTGAAATAATCTCGTACAATATTGTGTTGGCCACGACTTTAGGATACGATGACTATCAATAACTTTATGTACTAAACAATCATAACTACATTTGATTACTCAGTAACAGGAAGACTTACAGCAAGCAAACCCAGCTTAGAAAATGGCTTTACATTGCATGAAAATAGTTTCTGGACCAAACAATTTTAAAACCTTGATGCAGACTATTGCAAGTATCTCAGCAGGCTTGACTTCTGTCACTCACATAAATACCAGCTTCCATTTCAGAACATATTTCCTACTATTGTAAAACTGTTACAGAAACTCAGTCTTCTAATACTAGAAGTATTCTCCTAGTTTCTGCCCTCAATTTATTAAGTTTCATTTTTACCCATTTGTTCTTCTACTAAACTATCATTATGTTATTTTCCCTCTTGGACACTCACTTTGTGAAGCTTGCAAAGAACATGAGTATCGTTGAATGTGGATCAGGTAAATGAGACAGGTTTTCTCAATCTACTTTTATGAGACACATTTTCCATCTCTATGATGACTGCACTGACAATTGCAAATACTTACCTGCCTCTCTTTTCACAGCAGCTGTGCTATACAAACGTATCGCTAGGACACTTCATATTAGATTGTGAACTTTTTTTCATAGGGTTTTTTCCCCCCCATAGTTTTTTTTCACATGTCCTCTGTTCTATTTTTACCATTTATATTTTACCGCAGAAGTCAGTCTGTATTATCTTTCGTTGCAGAGATCAGCCTCTACATCTAGCTTAGCACTTCTTCACAGAAAAGCCTCTTGCCTCTTACATTTTTTATTTTATACCATGAATTAAGGCTTCATAACCATTAATTATGCTCTCTGTAACCTGGGGTCTTTCAATAAAGTTTACAACCTTTTATAATAGTTTGTTTTCATGTAACACAAGTCAGTCTCACAGTTATGAAGGGCACAGCAATATTGCACAGTTATCACAAACACTGGATGGAAGAAGAACAGAAAAGTATCAAGAGAGCACAGTTGTTATTTTACTAAAAGTAGAGCGAAAGTGACACATATAAATGTAAATCATACAATCATTTAGGTTGGAAGAGACCATCCAGTCCAACCATCAACCCAACCCCACTATGCTCAATAAACCCTGTACCCGAGGGCCAGATCAACTTGTTTTTTTAACTCCTCTAGGGATGGTGACCCCCCGCTCCCTGTGGGGGCTGATTCCAACCCCTGACCACTTTGCCAGGGAAGAATTTTTTTCTTGATGTCTAATCTAATCCTCCCCTGGCACAACAAAAAGAGATTGATTGGGTCAACAAAAGAGATTAATCCTCACCCCAACACTGTCACCTCAACACCGTCCTTTCAGGTAGCTGTAAAGAGCAACAAGGACTCCTCTCAACCTCCTTTTCACCAGACTGAACAACCTCAGATCTCTTAATACCTGTGTATTTTTATATATGGTCTTCACTAGCTGTGCAATAACCATGTTGTACCCTCGTTCCTTTTAGCCTGACTGAAGAAGGTCATATCTGGGAAATTAACAACATTTTCCACACATTTAAATTATATCCATTACTATTTTGATAAACAGAGACAAGCCTCAGGTCACCAATCACAACTCAAAAACTAACATACAACGATGTATCTCAATATTCTCAAGAAATAAAATATACCTATAGGAAGTCTTCAGTAAAAAAAGACTGCTTTCAGAAAGTTCTTGATGCAGGTGCATAACACTTGGTTTTAAAGATTATTTATTATTGGTTAGTAATAACAAGTCATTTTACAAATAGTGTCAAGCATCATCAAGAAGGACTAATAACATATGGTAGTTTGGAAAGAACCAGAGAGAAAAAAGATGAACCTATCTATCTAAAACATAGATGTGTTTGTGTGCATATAAATCTAAACACGGGTATTTAGGTGCATAAAGTAATAAGCCACCTTATTACATTAATTTCCTTAATTAGCTCTAACTTCCAATTAAGACTCTAATTCTAAAGTGACATTCATTTACTGTGTGATTTGATAATAAAAATCATTTTTAAATTATTGAAATAAAATTGGAATCATATACTGTGCTTCGTAAGACCAAGAAACTTCATCTTCTGTCTTCCCTAATTAATGGGGTGCAGTGAAGTGGTAACAAGTAAATAACACTATGGACCTGAAATTATCATAATCTACATCCAGAAGTAAATCTTGGACTTAAGTCACATCATACTGGAGACTAACTTGTTAGAAAATAATGTAGTCTAGACTGTTCACAATACAAACTTGTACTGGAAGGTCAGAAGAAGGTCTCCCCTGGAGCCTTCTTTTCTCCAGGCTGAACAGCCCCGACTCTCTCAGCCTGTCCTCCTATGAGAGGTGCTGCGTTCTCCACATCCTACAGGAGTGTTGGCAGTGTAATACAAGTAGCATTTTCTAAGCAAATCTCAACAACAAATTTTTGTGTCTCTTGACGACGGCTGTTTTCTGAAGGCCTGTGTGTATTCTCATTTGTAAAGGATGCTTGTTTTTCATTTTCATTTGTATGCTTACTCCCCTAGGTAACATCTCCCATTTTTATAGTTACAGACAAAACCACATTTTCAGGTGTTTAAAAATAAATGTGCACAGTTATACCAATTGTTTTTCTCTTCTCTTTGTGTGTAATAAAACCTGTTTACCCACAGAACCAGACGAGGTAAAAAAAGCATCACTGCAGGCCTTGATCAGTTCAAAAGGCACCTCTTTTGAAAAGAGCTAAATTATTTTGCCAAGACAGCTGTCTAGGAATTGGTCAGAGTTAACATTAAACTGTTGTGCATCTTCCCAGCAGTCTACAGATTGATTCGTTTCTTGAAAGGAATCCGATGGTTTGATAAGGATAATAGAGTTTACTTTTCATTCTTTGAGAAAGCCTTAATTTTATGGTTCTATAACTTATTTTCAGGAAGTGAAGTCGTTATCTTGAAAACTGTAGAGCAATTCAAGGACTGTATAAATTCAAGTAGCTTTCATCACAGTCAGTGGGTGAAAGGTAACAGATCTAATGAGAATCTGAGAGGTTCTCAGAAGACATTAAGAATATCTATTGTCTGGATAAACAATGGCACAGACTGCTCAGAAAGAAACAGAATCTCCTTTCCTGAAGGCAGAACTCAGCTGTGTAGGATACTGACAAATCTGATCTAACATCTAGATTTGTCTTGCTTTTTAGAGTATGAGGTTTGCACAAGGTAACAGACCTCCACTGGCACTCTAAGCAAAGAGCCTTTGGGTGCTCAGCAGCATTTAGGGTGCTGGAGGAGTGCTGCACAGCATCTACAAGGTCATCAGGGTTCCCCTAGTCTTCCTGGTCATGTACACTTTCACTTCCAAAGGAAAAGAATCCCAAAATAAAACAAATAGCAGACTTCAAATGACTTCAGGGTCTTGGAGTCTCCCACTGCCTGCCAGGACCAACCTGTTACCTTGTCTCATCTGTGCTGATACACATGAAAATCAAAATCAAGTAAATTACTTATGCAATCCACTATTTAAATATGAATTAACTATGCAGCATTCCGTAAGCAATCCTTCAGGCCAACCTTTGGGGAAGGAATCAGTTTGCTTATTCATTTTTAAACCATTATTCTCCGTACCATCTAACTATTCCTGTAGACTGCAAAGTGTGACTTCCTTGAAGGATTTCTGTGTAACATCCAAACACTTCAAGAAAAAATTAATTTACACTCTTTCAAAGAACAGAGTTGAAGTCAATATAATCTACTTTGATGAAGAACTGGTACTAAGAAGTCTAGGTTTTTAGTTTTCTACATCCTTCTCCAAAAGACACTCATTAGTTGCCATGATCTGTCAAGCAAGATTGTAATGGTGTGTCTGCATTTCACTACATGATGTAATTATATAAAAAAAGATGCAATTATCACTCAGTAAGAACAACCAAGAAAGCACTGTGCTCCTCAGTAACTGTCAGAGTACTATACTGAACGAGCTTGAACAGTGAACAACATGTTTATTAGGGGAACGATTAATACAAACCTATAGTCGCAGTTTATGCAAAGAGCAGCCCATTTAGCAAATGCCCTTTTATCCCTGGGGTGAGAGGCCTTTGGATCCCATTTAAAGACATTCCACCGAGAAGAAATTCAGCAATTAAATTAAAATGAGTTCAACCATGAATTGATTAAATTTACTAGAATAAATGTACTCAATCCTGCTTTTAGAGCATATTTATTCAATGGACAATTGTCATTTAGCAATGTGCTCTGGAGGGAAAAAAATAAATATCCTCATTTACTTAATGAATTCCATGCTAGTTCAGCATCTTGAGGAAGAAATTTATCACAATCTCTAAGTTTATTCCACAGCAGAGCACAGTATTCATGGGGAGTGTGCTAATACCGTTTGGTTTAGACGGTTGCCATCTACTGCCTATCACCCAAAGAAAACATATCTTATGTTTATGGCCTATTCAGCAAAACAGAGTGAGCTGTGAGCTTGACTGTGAGCTGTGGGAACTCAATAATTATTCATTCCAAGAACCTGACTGAGAAGCAGAATCCTTTAGGAAAGGGCTTGCTCAACTACAGGGTGTCATTGTCAGGAAAGTGATTATTCACAACCCTTTCTACCACCACAGATTTTGATTATCGTCATGCACTGACACATTTAGCCTACTGAAATAAAACCCTCAAAGTGTTTGCTAACTAAAAGTGAAGATCATGAAAACCTAAATATTTTTGAAGTCGAGATTAGGACAGAATCATATAATCTGAGAATGATAGACTTGTGATGGAATGGATCTGAAAATCATTTTGTTCCAAGCCTCTTGTCATGGGGTGACTACTGTGCCTGTCACTAGGTCTACCCAACCTGGGAAGAAGTTCCTTCTCATATTTGTGTGGTACCTCCTACGTTCCAGCTTACACCCATTGCTCCATGTCCTATCATTAGACAACACAGAGAAGAGCTGGGCTAAAAGCATGAACCATGCTCAAAGCAAAAAACACACCACATTTCAAGAGGAAAACATTTCAAATGCAGAACTTAAGAAACACTATTATATAATAATGATAATAAATTGTTATATACAATAGATTTTTAAAAGAGAATTGATAGGACACTAGAGGGGAAAACAGATTAGACAGAACACTATCTGGGAAAACTGATTAGAATGAGTGATTCAGATAATTGAGGAAAAAAACTAACTGATAACTTTTCAGGCAGACTATTATAAAGATACGATGGAGACTCCAAAATATGTGACACGTTGCCTGATAATATCTTTATAATCATAATATCTTTACTTAATCAGCAGGTATAATATAGTCCTAATCAAATCCTGCTGCATCATGTTCTGTTTGTAAAATAGGAATGGGTTTATCAACACGGAACAGGAGAAAATCCAGGATTTAGAGTAGCGTTTCGTGTTTCGTTACGTTTATGTCAACGTACCTGTGTACACAGATGGATACCTGAACACAAACATTTGTAGCTTTAGTAAGTGCTTTACGAGCAGAAATACATTAACCTTGCTTGCCTTGAGCTAATTAGCAACCTCACAGTCATGTATATTCTGATATATACATATATGCCTTCCAAAATCTGCTGATTGAAATAATTGTATATTCTTCTCTGTTTATGACTACATATCTCCTTCACAGAACATTAGGGATTGGAAGGGACCTTGAAAGATCATCCAGTTCAATCCCCCTGCCACAGCAGAATCACCTAGATCAAGTTGCAGAGAAACATGTTCACCTGGGTTTTAAACATCCCTAGAGAAGGAGACTCCACAACCTCCCTGGACAGCCTGTTCCACTAGTCTGTCACCCTCACTGGGAAGAAGTTCCTTCTCATACTGATGTGGAACCTCCTATGTTCCAGCTCACACCTGTTGCCCCCTGACCTATCATTGGATGCCACTGAGCAGAGCCTGGCTTCATCCTCCTGACACCTACGCTTTCCATATTTGTCAACATTCATGGGGCCACCCCTCAGTCTCCTTTTTTTGACACAATATTCTATTCTTCTTACTCTAAAAATAGAGGCTTTACAAGCTTCAACATTTCACTCTTCTTGACTAGTAACAGTTTGGCAAAACATGCATCTTTAAGGTACTCTGTATTATATCCAGTCATCCTTACCATCACAAGTTGGGAGAGGGTGACTCCACCAGTGGTTTTTTTCACATAGCAAAGGCTCCTCATGACTCAGCCTATAACCTGGATCACAACTAAACGAGACAGTGGAGCCTATGGAGAAGTCATGTCCATAACGACGTCCATGGACTGGTATGCCAGGATCCAAGCAAGAGTAAGTATTAACAGTTACACCTAGTTTAAGAAAAATAAAAGATTTAAATAACCAACCTATAATTTTTTTTTAAAAATGAAGTAATTCTCTGTGCTGCATCTGGGAATGAAGACATCAATATGGAACATTTTCAGTGAAGTCTTCTAACACTAAGAATAAGATGTTATTGGTAATGAATTGCATCCTGCCTCTGTTGTGGAGAAACACATCATTTGGTGAATATTTAATTTGTAATATTAAGTGATTTTATCCTTGACAATAATGTTGAAAAGCTTTGCTGGTCACACAGAATTCTGATGTGCAGCCTTTATTTTTCTTGATTAACTCCTAACTAACACACTTCATATTTCTTTTGATATTTATCCTTTCAATATTTATGTAGATCAATTATTTACATGAATAATCATCATACTTAATACTATTTGATATGTGAGATTTTGATAAGGACTAGTCGAAAGAGCAGAAAAGAGAAGTTGACTTGATACAGGGAATTTTAATACATGCTAAAACCTCAAACCTTTCCAGTGAGAAGTTAACTTCGTTTAAAAAAATCCAGGAAAAATAAAGAAAGAAACAAAAAGCTCTAGGAATACTGATGAGGTTAGCAAATTAGATGAGGTATTCAGTGCAAGATTTGTTATAGTGTTCCACTCTTTATTCCTACACAAAAGCCATAAAATATCCTTTCTCACAAGCAAATTCAGTGTGGAAAGAAATAATTAGCATAGAAAATTAGAACATATAAACCCCTTCAGTTTTCAGTGGGATATCTGAAGAGAGAAATGCTGAATAGTGGACCAAAATTCATTGCTATTATCCAGAAAAAGGAAATTAGAATTGGGTTGTACTGAATAATTTCAGGTCAACCAGTAAGAATCAAACAACAATAAAATTAACACAGCTATCTGTATATAAACAGAAGATGTTGACCAGGAAAACAACTACTGAAAATATTTAGAAATAATGATACATGAAATTATACCCATTTTAAGAATTCATGACATATGAAATCCTTTAGAGACTTTCTGCAGTGTAGTTTCTATTGCTATAAGAAAAAGGATACTTCCGTATTTCAGAACAAATCACAGATACACGCTTTTAGATCCCTAAAAATCCACAAGCAAGCACTTCCATAGTTTGGTTTTCAGCTCATAAGAGAAAAACACATTTCCCATCACCCTCAGTTAGAGCTGCAGGTGCATCTATCAGGTCAGTAATTCAAGTGTTTGCCTTGATTTTTGTAATCTCATACAATTTTACACACACAAAAATGCACTGTGTAAGAGACTAACGAGACATAAGAGCATCATCCAGGATAAAGGTATTTGATTCCCATTCTTAAAGCACAGAGAAGCACAGCAACGACATTAAACAGTGACTGAAACTGCTGGTCACCCATTCTGCAGTTTAACATTATTCAGTCTTCCTCAGTTTGAGAAATAACAGGAATTAAGACAACATCTCTCTGCCTTTGTATGTTTGTGACTAGAATAAGCATTGATGAGGAAATGAAATCCAGTACAAGTCAGAATGACTTACTTTCATAGTGAATCTTGAATCCATTGTTAGAACGACTGTTGTCAGTTGTAAAGAGAAGATAAATGAAATTGCTACTGCTAAACAGAAACTGGGGCACCTGTGTACCATTGTAAGAGCCCAGAAGTGGAGATAATAAATTGGGTCCATCGTGAACTTCCAAAACATCATAATTGAGTTCTGTCTGAAATCTGGAGGTGAGGAAGCAGACAGAGGCACAAATATAAGCAGCAGGTAAAACAAACTCAATACCATACAAAAAAAAGCTGTATTTTAAACCTATAATCATTTCCTCACCATATTAACTATTTTGCCACATACATATTTACAATATCAAGATTGTCATATTAATTATGCTATATCATGAATACAATAATCAGATTTCAGGGTAGTGCCTTAGTCAGGCAAAATAAAAAACTTAAAACCCCTGGTTTGTACTGCAGGAAATAAAAATACAGATAGTTAGCAAAAGGTTAATACAAATTCATATAGTAATTTATAGCACAACTTTGGCTTTAGATTTAGAAAAATTAAGTAAAATGTATAGAGGGTACGTTAATGCAGTCTTTACCGTAACTGTTTGGCACGAATATCATCGAGGTACTTAATGTTATCAAAGAATCATACTCTGAGCATCTATCCTCAACACATTCTCTAAGTAGGGATTGTATTGCTTAGGTCAGCTCTGGGACCTTGTGCCAGTTGAGGCTCAGCCCACAGTAGTGGCAGACATACTGGCCAAAACAAATTTGAAAATTCTATTTAGAAAGCACGATTGAGGATGGCTATTTAGAGACAGCATATGTAGGTCTCGGTCAAGAAAAAGCTGAGTGTGATAGTGCTGCTAGATACCGCCTTGCTTGTCTTGTTTTAGATGGTGTCAGCAACTTCAAACACCTGCTTGGTGTTTCGACAGTAGTTTCTCTTTTTCTTACTCTGACAGACCCTACATCAATCACACTGCTTTAATGGACTCTCTGATGAATTGCTGAAAACCCCTTTCCAAATTAAATACAAAAAATTAACAGTAGGATGCTGCAAGTGCCCTGCAGATATGCCTAATTCTTTCTCTGATTCACTTAGATGCCTCATTCTTAAATCCATTCAAGAACTGCATGATTAATGCCAATGTGCTGAGGTCTCTACATTTCAGTGGAGTTTAAACCTGAGGATCTAAAGGAGTTTGGTCAAAGACAAGAGGCCAAATTAAAACCCCCAAACCATGTGTATTCAGTCATCCATATCCCACTCCTATGAAATAACATAATGAAAAAGCACAGAAATAAAGTAGTCTGGAGCTATTGGAATGAAGTAGGAGATGCCTAGAAGCAGGAGAAGCCAATACTTCTTTTTTCTTGCTGATTTCCACATGAAATCCCAATGGTTTGTCACTAAAAAGATAGGAGGCAATCTCTTTGATTTTTCCAGTGCTTGTTTTTTCCCCACTAACCCATAAAAAAAGAGACATCTTTGAAACAGACCACTTACTCTTGCTCTGCTTTCTTAGTTTCTTGATTCAAATCACACTTGAGACAAGAAATGTAAAAAGGCATTTGCCTCATAAATGAAAAAGCAACGATCAGGCCAGTTAATATAGGGTGAAACTGAGTCTCCAAAGACACTACAGAAATCCTCTCATGAGCAGTTGTTGCTCAGATTACAAACAGCAACACAAGCAGCACAAAAATGAGATTAAAAAGATGAGTAAGCACCCAGGAGGAACAAAAAGAGAGGACAGTTTTTCAATGAGACAAGCTGAAAAATATTTGAAGATGGGATTATGTCTAATGCTTTGAGTTGATTGTTTGATTCAGGAAAACCATCAAATTAAATACAACATATGAGCCTAATGCTTTTATTTTTTTCCTTGAATGCTTTTCCTCTTCATGATCAACTTATCTGATATATTTATAGACCACCTGGTTATTCATTAGCATGAGAAACCAGTAAGGGTTTATAGGAAAATTAAAAATACATTGTGTGCATATAGGACCATTCCAATGCTTTTCATTACTTAACTACTCACTATTCTTAACTTGGATGGTTTAATTGTTGTGTGAGGTCTGTTGTTATGAAGGACTCCTAAAAACTCTTTCAAGTGTACAGAGATGAAGCAAATGTTAACACAGTTTACACAGACTTTTCTATCTTATTTGTGCAGCTAAAGCTACTTTAATATTTACAACATGCATCTTTGTAAGAGACACCATACCAAACTCAATGCAGTGTCAAGATGTTAGTGGAATATCCTGCTGCACACTGTATACTTGTTAGTCAAACATGACTTGTACTCCAATCAGTAGTTTGCTGCTTAACTTTCTCAGTTCATCACTAGGTTTCAGGGTAAACACTTCACTACAATGAATAACAGCACTCACATTTCTCCCTTCCATCATTTCAACATATTTTCTTATATTAAAGAAGAAAAACATTAGCCAAGACCTTTCAAATGTAATTTTGATAGAGTGTCCTGGTTCAGCTTCTATCACCCACTCACAATTCAAGGAATCTTTGTAATACCCTGGCCAGCCTGGAGAGAGGATTACTCCACTGGGAGAGGAAAAGTGCCCACCACATGGAGCTAAAAGTGAAACAAAGAGAAAAGTAATGACGACACAGACTTACTATAGGTAATTAACAATTATCACTTCCAAAACAGGGCATCTGTAACAAGTAAGTTCTAAAAAATTCAGGGAAATGCAACAAGGCTTCAAAGCTCGTTGGGGTTCACAATTAGATGGACACAAAAGTTAAACCCTTAAACTCTAAACTGATTTATAAGTTCTGACAAAGCTTTTTGTTAAGTATTTGTACAGGTACCACCTATTTTCCTGTAGTAAAGGATGTACAACATAACACTGTGTTTGCAAACATTCCACCACCCCCTGCTCACATACAATTTGCTTATGTTGGCAGCTCAAATTGCTCATGAATGAAGATGACAAACCAATCATCACATTACAAGATCATATGATATTTCCGAAGTATTTCACAAAAATATCTCAAATAGTAAAACATATATACCTGCAAGCAGAATCACAGTCACAGAATCAGACAGAACATTAGGGATTGGAAGGGACCTCAAAAGATTATCTAGTCCAATCCTTCTGCCTCAGCAGGATCATGTAGACCAAGTCACACAGGAACATCTCCAGAGAAGGAGACTCCACAACCCCCCTGTTCCAGTGCTCCACCACCCTCACTGTAAAAAAGTTCCTTCTGATATTTAAATGAAAGCTCCTATGTTCCAGCTTACACCCGTTGCCCCTTGTCCTGTCACTACGCAACATTGAGAAGACCCTGGCTCCATCCTCATGACACCCACCCCTCACATTTTTATAGACATTAATGAGGTCACCCCTCAGTCTCCTCTTCTCCAAGCTGAAGAGACCCAGCTCCCTCGCCTTTCCTCGTAAGGGAGGTGTTCCACTTCCTTCATCATCCTCGTTGCTCTATGCTGGATGCCCTCCAGCAACTCCACATCCTTCTTGAACTGAGGGGCCCAGAACTGGACACAATACTCCAGATGTGGTCTCACCAGGGCAGAGTAGAGGGGGAG
>JAOXOE010000343.1:39878926-39897162 GCA_028565055.1 Phoeniculus purpureus
CCAGGGATGGGGACTCAACCACCACCCTGGGCAGCCCATTCCAGTGCCTGACCACTCTCTCTGGGAAGAATTTTTTCTTCATGTCTAATCTAAACCTACCCTGGTGAAGCTTGAAGCCCTTCCCTCTGCTTCTGTCGCTAATTACGTGTGAGAAGAGACCAGCACCAACATCTCTACAACGTCCTTTCAGATAGTTGTAGAGAGCGATGAGGTCTCCCCTTAGCCTTCCCTTCCTCAAACCAAACAGCTCCAACTCTCTCAACCTCTCCTTATGAGATTTATTCTCCATTATTCTCCAGGCCCTTCACCAGCTTCATTACCCTCCTCTGAACTCGCTCCAGCACCTTGATGTCTCCCTTATACTGAGGTGCCCAAAACTGGACCCAGTACTCAAGGTGCAACCTCACCAGTGCAGCCCAGAGTATACAGGGACAATCACCTCCCTACCTCTGTTGGTCATACAGTTTCTAATCCAGGCCAGGATGCCACTGGCCTTCTTGGCCACCTGGGCACACTGCTTTAGGAACAAAACTAAACCAAAACAGCAAAAGTAAATAAATTTGTGTTTCTAAGGGCGATTTTCCATAATGTTTCACGTTTCAATCTTTGGGTGCACAAAGGCTGCATATACAGAAATGTACTTTGAAGAAAAATAAACTACTGATATACGGATTTGTCTACCATTAAATGACGGTTTACTTCAGCCATTAAAATAATATACAAGTATCCACCTAAGCCTTTTAGAAAATACTTCTATTTGTCTTAAGAAAGTGTTAGGGATTACATTTTCATGAAAGCAAATTACAAAGGACTGTAAAGTCAGGCTGTTAGTGATATCATCTATATAACATGGACAGTTCCACTAAATGGTTCTGCTAACCCCAGAACATTTTGCTTTATGTGTGTTTATTCTTTGCATCATAGAATGGGTTGGGTTGGAAAGAAACTCAAAGCATTTTCTTCCAACTCAGCTGCTGCGAGCAGTGCTGTGAGCACTTTACAGCAGACCAGGTTTTTCAAAGCTCCATCCATCCTGACCTTGAACATTTGCAAGGATAAAGCATTCGTAACTTTTCTGGGCCATCTGTTCCAGTGGCTCACCACCCTCACGTTAAGAATTTTTTTTTTGTAATATCTAAACTAAATCAACCCTTTTTCACTTTCAAACAATTACCTCCATCCTGTCACTGCACTTGTTAATGAAGAGTCCTTCCTCCTACCATTTTACAAAAATACAACCAATTTTATAGCTTGGTCTTCATCAGACAAGTCAATCGTAAAATAGTTGCAACAAACCCCTACAGATTCAAATTTAGAATGCCAAATATCCTGGCCTTGAGCTGCATATAAAATTTTAAATCATAAATCCTTTCTTCTTCTCCACTGTACTGGTAAGGTTTGATTATTAGATAATCAAAATAATTTGTTGGAAGATTAATTTCCAGTACCTGACAATATTTCCTGGATCTACTTCAATCACCCACATGCAACGCAGATTGTTGTCATAGGGAAAAGGATATCCAGGAGATAAGATTCTTCCTGATGATTCTCCTTTAAAACGGCCTCCACATTCAGCTAATAAAAAAATAAATTACATAATATGTTACTTTTAATTCATTACAGATGGTCTTCCAGCTAATCATCTGAGCAATCATTCTACTCTTCTGCTGAATAAGTAACAGAACTAAACTGACTGTGCCCTAAGATTGTGAGACAGCATCAAGACTTAAATTGCCTTGGGAAAGGAACCTGTAAATGTGGTTTTATTTGAACAGATTTGCATTTTCCTTTGGCACTTATATTTTTCTAATCAATTTGAACACACCATAATAATGAGAAAACATACCATTTATATAATTAAAAGAACTTGGACTGTTACCTAAAAGAACCCATCAGACAAGAACACTGTATCACCCCAAAGCAGTAGAATTAAATCTAAGAAACTAAGTAAAGTAAGTGCAGAATAGAATCTTCTTTTTGAAGAGATGAAACATACTAAATAAAAGGATGTTATTCAGGGAGAAAATTAGACTTTCAGACAGGAAAAAACCTTCAAGTTGTAAAACTTACTCAAAACTTGCCCTGACAGTGAAGTTATAGTATTTCTTAGATTACTACAGATCCTCTCTGAGGGTAAATAGGCTCCTTCTTACATGGCCTTAGACAGTCATGAAGCAAACCTGAGGATTTTATAACCTCAACACCTAATCTTTGAGAAAGCCTCAATTTTTTTTGAATATAGATCCCTGGGGCCTTTCAAGCCCTTCTGTTTTGCTTTCCTTCCTTTTACATTCCCTGTAATGTTTTCTCTCTCATAAAGTGAGAGGCCAAAATAATAGCTTGATTAGATCTCTCAGTATAGTTAAAATGCAGTCTTATTTTCATCTAACATCACCTAAAATACTTAGTTGAGAGATTTATTGTCTTGTGATCTGTGAGTTCCATGATAAAATGTAATTGAAATGCTCTCGATGGATTTTCTGACATAATAAAAGCAAATTTGCAAAGACAGGTGGCCTCTTTCAAGCACTTTGCCAATCTGTTGGTTCCTAATTACTCTTTAAAAAAAAAAAAAACCACCTTCAGAATTATTCAGCTGAGGGTAGCATACTCTGTGGTTCTTCCAGGAAAGAAAGGATATAAATAAAGGTTATAAATACATTACAAAGAAAAAAATTACTCATTGACAATCTGAATGACATTTAAAAATCAATTATATTTCGTCCAGGACCATTCAACAACCACAAGTTTCTAATTTCTAATTTTCACGAAGGAAAACCAACTTGTTACTCTAGTATTTTATTATGGTTTTATTCTTCTTCTCTCTCCCCAGTGTCTCATTTCTGCCTTTCCAGCAGCAAGGTTATAGGCCCCTCTTTTTTTCTGGTTGCTGAATCAACCAGTGACAGATCTACACATCTTTCAACACCACAGATGGCGACTCCGCCACTTCCTTGGACAACCTGACCCAACACTCGACTGCTCTTTCAGTGAAGACATTTTTCCTAATGTATATATAAGGATAATAGGCTAAGTAAATTACAAATAAAATACTCTTACCAATACATGATGGCAGAGGATAGTCCCATGCCCTTCTTTCTCCAGTCATGCACTTCAAAAGGCTACTTCCATGGAGCGTGTAGCCTGGATTGCATCCATAAATGATCGTGCTTCCAGCAAAATGGCCTTGGTCACTGATTTTGTATCCAAACTGGGGCACACCAGGGTCCTCACAATGGGAAAGCTCAAAACCTGTGGTTGGAATAAAACATGTCAGTTGCAAAATCAGACACATACAATAATCAAATTAAGATTTTCTGTTTTCCAGCAGAAATAAAACATTTTCAGACTTCACGTAACAATACAGTTAAGATTTCTTCTCCCTTCTTAAATAGACCAAGTAGATAACTATCTATACCCCTCACTTAGAAAGCCAAACTCTGTCATGAAACCATTTTTCTGTGAGTCAAACTGAAGGCAGAGAAGGAAATTCATTATCATTATCAATCAGTTCTAAAATGATATAAATTATGAAATGGCAGTTAAAGTGACTGCCCATATGCTTTGATTACAACAGGGTTTGTGAACAGACTCATGAACAAAACTGCACAGCAGATTTGTTCGTTGTTATGGTGCACAGCTACACCAGCAGCACAACCGCACCTGTGGCGCAAAAGAGACTCCATCACATTCATCAATCCCTGCCATCACTGTGCTTTCAGTGCTTTGAAAATTTAAAACTACAGGCAGGAAGAAGAGTTAATGATGATTTAGAGAATTCAAGCCAAACAGTTCGGATATTCTGAAGAATTAAGCGGTGAGGAGCAAGAAGCTAACAAAACAACAGGCAGATTATACAGAAACAGGGAAAGGTATTAACATTTGGGGAAATAAAAACTGTAATTTGCTGGAAAGGTTTTCTATTCCAAATAACGGTTTTCTGTTATTAACTGAGAAGCAGCTTGAAATCTCACTGTGTTCAAAATGAATTGTATTTTATCAATATCATGCGGTTCAAACTGTACATCAAAAAGACACTTCATATCAGATTGATGTTCCTATATATAGGTGACAGGGGTGCAAATGAAGGGGTTTTTTCATATCTGCACCATTCAGTGAAGTTATTTAGACAGTATTTGTCCATCTGTTCAATGGTTGGTAGCCTTACACTAACTCTCCTCAGGTACTGAACCGTAACTATTGATTGATTGGAACATGATGTTTAGGATTTTATTTTACAGACACAATGCTTCAGGTCGGTTAAGGCTGTTCACTCACGTAAGGGAAAAAATACATCAAGTCATTAATGAATACATTGAATAGCACTGGCCCCATTACTGACTCTCGGAGGACTCCACTAGATACAGGCCTCCAGCTACACTCTGTCCCACTGAACACCACTCTCTGGCTTCTATCCTACAGCCAGTTCACAATCCACCTCACTACCCAATTGTTCAGACCACACTGCCTCATTTTGGCTGGAAGTATCTTTGCAGTTCTTCCTTCATCTCACTGAATGTCATCTCCTGAGAAGCCTCCACGTCGGAGCTGAACTTCTCATTCCTACCTAAGCTATTTCTCAATACAGAACACACTGCAGATGCTCTGAGAGGCTAAGTTCAGTCCCTCTTGAGACTAGATACTAATTCATCTGCTAGAATTTGTTTTCTAAGAAAATAGATGAAGGTAAAATGAGCCTTGATCCCCCAAGGAATGTCCTCATCTCTAAGTGTCCTGATCACAGACGCAGCACCCATGTAGTCTTTTCAACTGATCGTTTCCCTCTTGAGGGTGAACATGCAGCTGCACTGAACAAGAGTCAGTACTGGTACCGGTTTTGCTGCCCTGAGTGTATTTCAGCCATCCACACAGTGCTGGCATTCTCACAACAGGACCAAAGGCAAAACATCTGGAGAAGTACCTGACAGCTAAGGACAGAGTAAAAGGAATCTAGAATGCCAATAGTTGTCTATTTTAGGCAACTGAAAGAGCACAAATACTCACAGTGTGTTCCCAAAGACACAGAACCTTTTGTTAGATCTTGTGGGGATTTTGTTTACTGCTTGAAATCATCAGGGTAAGGCTATGGTATTTTTGGAAGGTTTCACTGTCTACATCTCTGCAAAACAAAGATTAGTTTTTCTCCCAAGATGAGAAATGGCCAGTGGGTAATAATCAGTGGCACAAAATCTAGCTGGAGTTCAGCAATTGTGTCCTAGGGGTCAGTACTGGGTCCGGTCCTATTCGGCATCATTAATGATCTGCGTGAAGATCATTAATAATCCGGATGAAGTGCAGAGTGCACCCTCTCAAGTTTGATGATAACACCAAAATGCGAGGAGTGACTGGCATGCCAGAGGGTCATGCTGCCATCTACTTAAATAGGCTGGGGAAGTAGGCTGACATGAACCTTTGGAAGCTCAACAAGGACAAGCGTGAAGTCCTGTACCTGTGGAGGAAAATGTTCAGGCATCAGAATGTGCTTGGGACCAGCCAGCTAGAACACAGTTTTGCAGAAATGTACCTGGGGGTCCTGGTGGATGTCAAGCTGAACATGAGCCACAAATGTGCCCTGGCAAGAAAGAAGGCTAATGGTATCTTAGACCAGCAGGATGGCAGAGGCGGTCCTTGCCCTGTCCCCAAAACACTGTTAAGGTTACCTCTCGAGTGCGCTGTTCGGTTCTGGTCTCCTCAGCACAAGAAAAATATGGATCTAATAAAGAGTCTAGCAAAGGAACATTAAGATGATGAAGGAAAAAGGCTGAGAGGGCTGGAACTGTTCTGTCTAGAGACAATAAGGCTAAGGGGGAATCTTATTCACGCATAGAACTCAGAATGTAAAGGTGATGGAGCAAAATGTCTGGTGGACATGGAGGTGCATAGCAAGAAGTCTCTTTTTCATCCTGTCCACACAGCAAGTCAACTGAAGTTGAGCCACAGTCTGGAAGGGAACAGTGGGACCCAAACAGACCCAATACATATTCCACGCCATAGAACACCATGCTGGGCAATAACACTGGGGGATGGTCTTTCCAAAGGGGCTACTACTCAGATACTGAGGTAATGGTCTATTTGTGGGAAGGGATGAGTGGCTGCCTTTGAATCACTTGGTTTTTCCATTTCCTGACAATGTTTACTTTGACCCATGAATTTTTCTCACTTTTTCCCTTCCGTCTCTACAAATCTCCAGAAGAATATTGACAACTCTCCAGGCTAACACCTATGCAGTCTAGGAAAGTCTATTTTGCAGAATGGCTGTCTCAAGAGGCAGGAAATGTTAATGATAAGGTTCAAGTGCTGGGGTTGGACATGACTATATAGATAAGAAAAATTAAATAGCTTGAAAATCAAATAATAACACAGCACTGCAAAGCCTATCTGTAATGAGATGATACAGTCCCATGCTATCACAGGCTATTACACGGTATAATTACACAACCTTCACCTGAAATCCATTTGTATACTCCTGCAGTCTTGAAAGGTTTTCCTTTCATTCTACTAGACTTGTCTTCACTAGAATTAGCTTTATAAACACGATGAAACATATGAGAAATGGGGGAAAATGAGTGATTTAAGCACCAAGAAAAAGATGGCTGTCGACAGCTGCCTTACAGAATTACCTTATGATACTGTTCAGCACACTAAATTGTCAGCTTTATGTAATAAATAAGTGGTGATGAAATAATTATACACTAAGGAAGTCATATTCACTGCATGTCAATAGACACATGTAATAATCACATCCATTTTCAGAAGTGCCACTAAATTAAATAGACGTTCACTGCTGCCTTGTGTACACCCTCTAAGCCAGAGACCTGAAAAGATCTCTTCCTCTTCTAATCTTTCTAGTTTAGCTTTCTCAGTCTATGTGTAGTTAAGAAGTTTCCATTACAAAGCTTTCCTTGCAATTTTTGTTCCAAATTGGATTATTTGAAATAATCCAAACTTAGAAATGGCTAGTCTACTTGCAAAGTTAGTATCAGACACGAGTGTTAAGATGAAGACTGTCATTTACGTATGATTTATCTTCATGAAACAATGGGGTTTGGGTTCATATTTTAAAATACTTTTATATATTTGTATATTTTATATATTTGTATTTCGAATACATCCTATGTGTTTTTATAAATATGTATTATATACACTTATGTTTATATTATTTATTAAATAAATGTAATTATTTTTTCTTAGCCATTCCAAGAGTAAAAAACTGTTACTATAACCTTCCAGGCAAAAAGAGAGTGTTTCTGCCAAACTATGCAAAGTGCTGTCAAAACAAAGTTTCAGTACGATTCGTATTTTGAGGTTTTTGTGGATAAAGTTATGAAATTATTTCATTTTGATAGAAGAAGAGTAATTTCCTGGTTTTTTAAAACATTATTTGTCTTTTAACAACATTTTCTTCTTATGAGCAATGAATTTTCATATAAAAATCAGTATCTACTGTTTTATCCGATACTTACTGGTATATACAAGCTGAAAACCTTCATCAGTGCCTTCTGTGTCCGAGTTAAATTCCAACCACAAATGGTTTGAAGTACTGCTTAGCGTCAGGCCTCTTAGTGATGCCCCAGTATAGGCACCCAGCAGGTGAGCAGTGTTGTCTCTGCCATCATAAATCTGTAAAGTAAACGTGAGGTTTATAGTTACAATGATATTTGATTTACAAATTAATTTTGTATATCTTCATTTAGGAGGGAGGACAGCTCTGCCAAGGGAGATCTATTGCCAGTCAACCAAAAGCAATAGTTGGATATGCTGTTTCCCTCTCTTGAGCTAAGTTGACTTAATTGCAGTGATTTTTCAAATGTCCAATTTATTAAAAGATATCCCTTCCTTTTTCTTTTTTCCTAACAATAGAAGGGGCAAAGGTGCTGTATCAGCTCAGTGTTTTCTGTTGCACTGCAAGTACCATAATGCTGATCACAGCCTATTTTCTAGGTGGCATAACAGAAAAACTCACATTCCTAAATCATTGAGGAAAAAAACCCCCAAACCCTCTGATTTTCTTTACTATGTAAGGAAGATTCAAATATAAGTATAAAGTAAAAGTAGATTGGGAAATACATGGAAAACCGCTTCTTTAAGTTGAAAGGCTAATATAATCTAATATGTAAATTGCACTTTTAGACTTTCTTTTTAAAAAATTGTTTTATCAGCTCTTTAAGTACCTGATCTGTTACATGATGAAATCACAAAGAGGAGCAAAGGCACAGAAAACTGTGTTCTTCACACTGCAGTAATTCTTTGAAAAGTTACAGGGAAGCATGGTAATAGCAAGCTCTGTTTACATAAATACAATTTGAACTGATAAATGCAATGTTCAATGTGGGGAGGAGGAGTTATGTTTGCATTTATAGGCAAAGAATAAATAAAACTTCCTAAAGCTTTCAAAGAGCTCCATTATCAGCACATTTTCGCAGGAAATTAATGGTCTTTTTCTGCTAACTTATTTAACTCCATAACATTTTAGCAAGGAAATAGTACAGAGTGAATGTGCTTCATTTGTGCATTTTAATCAAACGCTGAGATTTGTCATCAAAACATCAAAGGCATATGGATACGAAGATCTGTGCCTTTATAAAAAGAAAAAAATAACATAAAATCAGCAGCCTACAGCTGAGGCTGTCAACACCCTGTCAAATGCATCATTTCTATCACATGCAAAGCCCAGCATTAATATAAAGACAGAAGAGGGTCCATATGTTTGGGGCTGGGTTTTTTTTGTCCCCTACACTGATTACCTATTTCTCACTCATGTTTTCATGATCATATTCCTAAAAGGACTGTGATAGTAAGTGTGGAGATTCTCAAGAAACAAATTAGAAAAAAAACCCAAACAACCAAACATTAAATCCCTTCGAAGCCTCTGTACAAAATTCCTCAAGAGCTGAACCCTGGGCACACATCTCAAAGCCAGCCACAGGTGAGACAGCAAACAAATGCAGTTAAACTCTATCGTCCTTGTTTTGCAAGAGCATAAAAAGCACTAAGCCAGACAGACAGACACAGGGCTTGTATCAGCAGCAGTGTTGTCAGCAGGACCACGGACGTCATTCGCCCACCGCACTGGGCAATGGTGAGTTCTCCCCTCGAGTACTGGGGGCAGTTCTGGGGCTCTCACGTCAAGAAGGAGACTGAGGGACTGCAGCGGGTCCAGAGGAGCCATGAAGCTGGGGAAGGGACTGGAGGGAAAGGCTGATGATGAGAGAGGCTGAGAGAGCTCAGGGGGAACCTTCTCCCTCTCTACAACTCCCTGAAGGGAGGTTGTAGTCAGGTAGGGTCAGGCTGTTCTCTCAGATAACTAACACCAGGACAAGAGGGCAGGGCCTGAAGCTGAACCAGGGGAGGGTTAGTTTGGATGTTAGGAAGCCCTTCCTCATGGAAAGGGTGATCGGACCCTAGAACGGACTGCCCAGGGCAGTGGTGGATGTGGCCCTTGGCGCCCTAGTGTGGCTGATGTGGTGATGGTAGGTCCTGGGCTGGGCTGGATGACCTTGGAGGTCTTTTCCAGCCTCAACAGTTCTGGGATTCTGTGATGCAAGAATGCAAGTCCTTATGTTTGGTTTCCTGACACACCGTTAGATGCCCATGGCTGCACTGAATATTTTAGCAAAGGAAAAGGAAAGACTGCTTCAATACAGTCTCAAAAGTAATTCTTAACTTCTTCCACTTATGTGCAATCTCACCAGGCACGCCATCTCTCACCACTCATACCTCCAAACACTTAACCTACTTCCAAAGGAATGAAAAAAATCCCACAAACAACTGACGCTCTCTTTCCATCTCAGTCCATTTTACACTTTGTGTTCTTCGCTCTTTTAGTTTACATCCACTTGTGGTGTCTACAGAGTTTTTGGTGGCAAGGGTTTATTTTTTTAACCTTAACAGAAAATTACTCATTAATTAGTACAATTCATGGGTACACATTTATTTATGTTGACATCTACCTGACGAGAACAATCATATTATCTTTTTTCAAGCTTCAGTTCTAAGAAAGGAAGTTATTTCTCATGGTAAATTACAAAAGTGTATTAAAAGATCTTCCAGATAAAAGAAACCATCACACATTTAACTGGTTCCAACACAAACAAAGTGTTCACCACAAACAATGGGCTATTCAGGCAAGGATAAGAATGGCAACTCTGTTCCACGTGGATTTAAAGGGTTTTCTTAGAGCTATCCGACACTACAGACTTTACAAGCAAAACTGGTGGATGGAAATAAATGCAGGGGGAAAAACTGAGCAAACAGGTAGAAATGTTCTCATACTTTGGAAAATATGTATTATTTTTCCCTGCCTCCTATATAAGCAGATTATTCTAAACATTTTGAATTCTGGAAAGATAAAGCACAAACTCTGTTACTGGTACAATTACAAAGAAGGAAATGGTGGTTAAACTGTTTCTGAGATTAATACCACACAGAATCACAGAACATTAGGAATTGGAAGGGATCTCAAACGATCATCCAGTCCACTCCCCCTGAAACAGCAGGATCCCCTAGATCGAGTTGCACAGGAACATGACCAGGCGGATTTTAAACATCTCCAGAAAAGAGGACTCCATAACCTCCCTGGGCAGACCATTCGAGTGCTCTGTCACCCTCACTGGGAAAAAGTTTCTCCTCACATTGATGTGGACCCTTCTAGTTCGAGCTCACATCCATCACCCCTTGTCCTATCACTGGATGCCACTGAGCAAAGCCTGGCTCCATCCTCCTGACCCTCACCCTTTCTATATTTGTAAACATTAATGAGGTCACCCCTCAGTCTCCCTAAAGAGAACCAGCTCCCTCAGCTTTTCCTCATCAGGGAGATGTTCCAGTCTTCACATATAGTGGCTATATAGATCTTCTGTCTGGAAATGTACACTTTAGGGCACAGGGTAATAAAATCTATCAGTATAACCTGTTGCATTACAGCAACAGATTATACTCATTACAGGGCGAAACAGCACTGTAACGTTCCTGAAGGTTCTAGTCTCCTAGTTTTCCCTTGGTTATTTCTTTGTTTAATGCAAAAATACTCTTCATGTGTAATTGCTGTGATTATCGTATCACACAAAGTAAGTTGAACGGCAAACTTCATACAGAGTGTGTCATGTAGAGAGTGTAAGAAATTAAGACTCTGTGTATAAGATTTATTATGGAAGGCCACAGGTGAAGGTACAAAGAAAACAAATTACGATAGATGTGACTGATTAATATTAAACACTGAGGTAACACTGGATTTACAGTTTCAATCTCTAATTATACATCGTCAGGAATACATATTTGTTTTTAAAAAGATTATGGAAACACCTCAGGTTTTTCTGATTTTGAAATTAGAAATTAAATCAGAAATAGAATTGGTAGGGATACATCTTCTCTACAAGAAAGTTAATACAAACTTACCTGATACTGTACTGTCACAGACAAATAATCTCCCCCATTACGAGGAACTACACAACTAGGTTACGTGATTACTTACCTTCAGAACATCTCCTTGGGCTAGGTGAAATGTTCTGGCAGAAATACTGATTCCTTTCCCTGCTTGTACCTGAATGCTGTAAATACATTCATGGTTGTTTTCATAGTTAAGAGGATAATTGGGGGACAATAAGATTCCTTCATTATTTGTCGTGGAGGCTCCACATTCAGCTGCAATTAGAAGAAAATATTAAGGTATATTTTAAAAGAAAACATACTTCTAGTGATGGTGATAATGGGAATGTTTGTTTGTTTATTTATACCTACAATCTAGTTCCAAATACATGTTTATGAAAGTGATTGAAGGCTATAAGAATATTCTTATACGTTGAAACAGACGTGTGTTAAATAATAAATGGCGCACGCCGTAGCTATGCTTTCAATGATCTTTCTGGAATTGTTTTTATAGAAGATATGCTTATTTTCATTTCTCCATCAAAGAAATTCGTAAGGACTTGGGAATTAATAAAAACAAGAGTACTGAACAAGTATATATACGCATATATTTATATATCCATGGAGGTGTGGAACTATACACACATGCAGATACACATTTTCACACAGAATAATGAAAAACAGATTATTTTTCCTCTAGTATTTCTTTACTTGAATAAACCACATAATTAGTGGTATAAATTGGATTACAAAAAGAGTATCTAGCTGGTAAACAACAGAACAAATAGTTCTAGTAATAAACAAGTAGGAAAATATTATGTACTATGGGGAAAAAAAACAAGAATTAAGTGGGTTTAATTTTAAGAGTTAAAAATAAACTGTTTCACAGAATAACAGAACATTATGGACTGGAAGGGACCTCAAAAGTCATCCAGTCCAAACTCCCTGCCACAGCAGGAGCACACAGATCAAGTCACACTGGAATGTGTCCAGGTGGGTTTTAAACATCTCCAGAGAAGGAGACTCCACAGCCTTCCTGAGCAGCCCCTTCCAGGGCTCTGTCACCCTCACTGGGAAGAAGTTCTTTCTCATATTGATGTGGAACCTCTTCTGTTCCAGCTGACACCCGCTGCCCCTTGCTCTGTCATTACGTGACACTGAGTACTCCAAGTAATGCTACTATTATTTCAATAACAGAGAAACATTTTAATGGAGGATTTTGATCACTGAGAATAATTACATTAAAATGTAATTTTAATTTGTTGAAAAACAAATACTTGTGGCAATGTTATGTTAGGATTTAATAACTAACCTTCACTTACTGTAGTATTTTAGACTAATCAATAATTTTAATTAGGCTACACATAGCATTGAGGTATCAGGTTTTTTTTAAATTAACACAGACAAACTATTACAGTTATTTTATTCCCATTTTATTTAGTCTCTGTATGAGGTCATTATAGTGCAAGGAGAACAGCATTTACACTCTAACACTAAATTTGCTGGGTGTATGTTTGTTTTCAGCATCAGCTCAATATACTTCTCATTTACAGTCTCATAAGAAGGCACTCCTCTTATTTGAACATGAGAAAAGTCAGTGGTTTCTAAAGTCACAGAGTAAGAAATTGCATTGGGCAAAAAGGTGATATTTTTAATGGTTTGAAAATAAGTTTAAACAATCTATGGTATATATTTTATGAGCTATTACTTTTTGTCAACATTTATTAATTCTCTCTCTAGACTTTGAGAAAAATTAGGATATTGATATATATATATTTTGTATATTAAAATCTAACTATTTTTTCTATATGCAGCTAAAATAAATATTGCGTGAAAAGCCAAAGTAGAAGAAATGTTTAATTTAATTAAGTATAAGACTATTTTTCATTCAGCAATACAGACCAAGTAGTCAAATAATTCACGTCTCAGCACTTTGTCTTAGAAAAGTTGGACACTCAGAAGCAGAGAACTTTCTAGTTCACTTTAGCAGGTCTCTCTACTTATTTCATCCTCAAATTTTTTTTGCTACTCTGAAGATGCATAGGTCAGTTGCAATAACAACACACAGAAGGAAGACTATTGTAATTTCAAGTTTGTGGGATATCTTTTCCTATTTCATGGAGACAGAGAAGTAAAAAGAGACAAGGGAATCACGGTATTAAGTTGATCCAATAACTCTGGTTCTCTCAGAGCTGTAATTCAAATAGATGTTTAAAACCCTGAACACAGCAGTCAGATTTTAAATTAAAAATCTTAAGTTTTAAAGATCTGACCACAGCAGTTATTTTTTAACTAACATTTGAGAACTGTGCTCTGTTTTATGTTAAAAATAAGGAAATATTATAAAAATATTGAAACAAAATGGAACTTCTCTGATAATAATATAGAAATACTATGATCTTTTAAGTTACGCTATGTGCAATTAAATGCTGATACAAAAGCATCAGTGAAATAACGTTCATCAATAAATACTATGTTTTCAATAAAAAATGCTCTTCTAGGATAATTTTGCAAGGTTTCTCATGATTCAGCTAAAGAAATGGCGACCATAAAAAAATTATCAAACAAAAAAAATTGATGCCCAGCTACAGATTGAAATTCATTCACTTCTTTCTTCAAGAAAATCCACTGGAATTGAAACAACAGAGCTACAAATACAAGCTCTGTGTTTTGAAAAGTTGATTAAAAGACATTGCAGAAGCCTGACTGGGCAAGGAAGGTGAAGCATTCTGAAATGGATTTTATCTTTGAAAATAGTGGTAGTAGGCTGCAAATCAACAAGGGCTTCAGTGCTCAACAAACTGTTTCTTATCAAGCTGTTAATCTTGAGAAGTTTAACATCTTCAACACATGTAAGAGGTAAGCAAGAAAATAGACTCTTGTCAGGACAACAAGACAACAAAACAAAGGCTAGGAGGATAATCCTGAAAGGATTAAGCTTTGCTGAAGTGTTCTTGTCACTGAACAACCTGAGTTATGAGGTCATCAAATGTTGTCCAAGTGATTTTGGTATCCTGACAAAGTCCATGGAACCCTACACTGATGAAGGAAATGAAGAAAATGGTGTCTTCTTCAATCAGTAAGAATTACGGATAGTACTTTCATAGTGTTCCAAAAGCCCAGATTTCCTTTCACAGAACCATGAATTAATAACTGCAATTTCATGTTATGTATCTGCAACACATGCACTTACATGGCTGATTAATTCATTCTAGTAGAGACTACAATTTTCAAAGATAAGGAAAAAATACATTGACTGGAAAATAATTTACTCCTTCTATTCCAGCTTTTCTCTCTGCCCCCCACAAAACATAAACATACGCATTATTTTCTATGTCATAAAAATTAAGTAGCAGCTATTTCATTCACACTTCTGCACAACCTCCACTTTACTATTAATTTACTAATTCATTTTCAATATGCTAATACATTCAGAAAATCTATTACCAAATTTTTACCCATCTTCACAACTGTGCATGCATTCATGACTCTTTCTATGGTTAAAAATTCATCAGCCCCAAAACAAAGACAGATTGTATTCATGCATTAAACTGACTCAGCTTCTAAGCCACATTCTCTTGTAGATTCATCCATAAATAAAGTTTCTGCATATGCCAAATTCAGAACTACCGTTATACCAAGGTAAGCATAGGAACAGTTTGGACGTGGTAACTGTCATACAGTAATGCTGGCTAACAGCAAGCATATAGTCAATGGTTATATGATCAGACCCTGAAACAAGCTTATGTTTTACTGTAGTACAATTTACTACGCAAACAACATATTCCAAGTGCACATCAATACAGATATTTCTATATATAAATGTTTCCATAAAGTGTAAGCTCTTAAATACACTTAAAAAATACAGACACCAAAGTAACTACCTTATTTTTAGTTTTAAGAGTTCTCTCTTTATGAATGTCTGAAAATCAAGACATTCATAAAGAATTCAATTCAAACAATACTAACCATTAAATAGTAAGCCTCTAGTCACAGCTGAATATGTAGGCTAACTCTATAGTGAGTAAACAGTGTTAAGAATCATCAGAAAGTGTTTCTTCTCATTGATCTTAGCTATAATTTGAAAAAAAAAAATCCACAGAATATTCTAAGGATACTTTGAGGATCTGGTTCTCCAACTTAAACATGAGGCCCAAGTCGACTGCACTTACCACACAAAGCTATGTCCATGTATAACTCTGATTGAAGTGTTCTGACGACATATACACAGTTTTGTAAGGAAGATATCATTTGGAAGCTTTCATTGACAAAAGAGTCAGTTATGAGGCGTCTGAACTGGAAATGCTGATTAATATCCAGCTTTACTAACTTATTCATCAAATTAAGAAGCCTTGTGCCTTCAGTCTGAAATACTTTCAGCTACAAGCTATAAAGTTCAGTTCTAAAACTAAATATATTAAGGTAAGATCAAATACATTTGACTGTGGAGTTGTGGAGAACATGAAAGTACAGTAAAAAGTAAGAGGTGTATTACCATGCATTTCCATGCTGTAAATCTGCAAATCCATGGACAATGACTACACATACAAGCAAATGAAAGCAGCTGACCACGTACCCACACACCTTGGCAGAGGTGCACTCCATACTCGTCGGCCACCACCAAGACAAATAATCTCTGAAGGTCCTTCTAAACGATATCCAGATGAACAGGAGAATGTCAGAATATCTCCCACTCCAAAATTAAATCCTATTCTATTACCAAATTGTGGGATCCCAGGATCTTCACAAGGTTCAAGATTATACTCTGAGAACAAGGAGAGCAAGTCAGCTCATATGAGTGAGAACATGTTTTCTATCAGTCGTATTTATCATAGAATCATTCATTTTAGAAAAGATCATCAAGATCATCCAGTCTGACCATCCACCCTACAACCCTGACTGTTTTGAAAACCTCAGGGATGATCTAGTAATTTCTGTGTATTTCCACCTGACTGTCGATACAGATTTTGGATTTAAAAACAACATCCAACTGTGAACACCACATTGCCATTTTTACTACATTAAAAAGTTAAAGGATACATTCACAACATTTTTATGATTCATAAACACAACATGCTTTACCACTCTTGCAAGAGCCATAAATATCCCAGGTACATAAAGCAAATGAAACAGCAAAGCATAAAAGCCTAAATAATAAAAACATGGCCTCATCTGAAATTCCACTAACTGAAATGAAACTAGTTCTGTTTCTTCCCCTCCATAATAATGTGATAACGTGTTTTACAGTTCAGTGCTTATTTACCACATAGTAAACATATCTTAAGGAAGCACAGAGGTTTGCTTGGTTTGAAACCGCTGCTCTTCAGAAACAACTTACCAAATGTTAAGATTCCGTGTGTGTACTCAATAACATAACTTCGATTTTAAACTTTTCCCTCCCTCAAATTTTCATTAAATACTGAAAATATCTTTTTCAGGAGGCAGGTATTTCCTTACCAGAGAATGAAATATTAAATCCTTCATATGATATTGAAAAATCTGAAATAAAGCGCAACTGAGCTCTGAAATTTCCATAGAGACCAGCGTTGATAGGTGAAGGAAGCTCCGAACCAGTCAGACGTGCTAATGGCTGTGTGAAGCTGCCATTCTCTGTTATTAGTAAGTAGTCGTGATGATCCTCCAGATGAAAGGTGTAGAAGGTGAACTGCACTCCTGTTAGAAAACAACAGAATTCCATTTACACACCACTTTGTTAACATAAATGTAATTAAGGCTTAAATTAGTTCATTTCATTAAGAACCATGGTTTAGAACATGAAGAGCATCCCATGTTTCTAAAAATTTGTATCTTTATTTTAGTATTAAAAATATCTTCACAGCAGATCTTTTTGGTTTGACACTACGTTTCTCTTTTCCTTTTAGCTGCAAAATATAGATGCTTAATTTATAGAATTCAAAAACATATGCTTCCAGGTTTTATTTAAAATCTAGTGATGCGCTGTGCTTGCTCAAAATTGCAGCCCGTTTATGGCAGAATGGGAAACGTAAACACTGTTCCCTAAAGTCACCAGTATCCTTGAGTTACAAGGCCAATAAAAAGACTTGGATGTCAAGACAGAACATAATTACTTCTGCATTTCTGTTACTAAGAGTTAGACCATGATGTCTGAGGAGAATGCATAGAGACATCAAGAGAACTAAACAGGAGAAGACATTAGGTAGCTTAAGTGATTATTGAGACCTGTAGTGTAATAGCATTTTCAAGTTGATCATACAAACGACTGATTCAGGCTCTGTAAAATACAGCTAATGATGTAATGCTTTGGAAGATCCATTAATATGATTGAAGATCGAAGATTAACCTAATGAAGATTAATGATCTTCTGTTACAACAAGTCTTTATTAGTAGACAGAATTTACTCAAAAAGCAAACAAAAGCCTTCTTAGTTGGTCCTTCCCCCAAGAACTTGCCACATAAGGTACCAAAACCCAAATCTGAAGATGGAAATATTGATTTAGTTGCCTAACACAGGAACCTCAGTCCCCTTTAGATACTGGGGGTTATGTTTTATAGATTTCACATGCAGTTTTAGAAGCTCTCAGTAAGATCCTCCTGTACAAGATATTTGATATCTGAGGTTGTCTCAAATGCCGTTAGACATTTACAGAATCACAGAATTACTGAGGCTGGAAAGGACCTCTAAGATCATCCAGCCCAGCCCAGGACCTAACATCACTACAATCACCTAGACCAGGGCGCTAAGGGCCACAGCCAGGCTGTCCTTAAACACCTCCATCCATGGATGGGGACTCCATCACTGCCTTGAGCAGTCCATCCTAGTGTCTGATCATCCTTTCCAGGAGGAAGGGCTTCCTCACATCCAACCTAACCCTCCCCTGATGCAGCTTCAG
>JAOXOE010000343.1:39897262-39914739 GCA_028565055.1 Phoeniculus purpureus
TTAAAACCCACCTGGATGTGTTCCTGTGTGACTTGGTCTGGGTGATCCTGCTGTGGCAGGGGGATTGGACTAGATGACCTTTCGAGGTCCCTTATTACTTACTAAGAAAAAATCCGAAACACAACAAAAAATTCTACCAGCATATAACTAATCCTGCCTTTTGTTTTCCTTTTCCAGATAGCAACACAAATCGATTTTGCATTCATTTTCATGAATGTAGTCAGGCTACTGGCCAATTCTTCCTGATCCTGTAGAGTATCTAACATAATACAGTCCATCCCCTGAAATTCTTCTTCAGTTGTAGTGGAAACAGGTATTATTTGCTTCTAGCACAATATACCCAACCTACATATTTCAGAGAATCACTAAACATTAGGGATTGGAAGAGACCTCAAAGGATCATCTAGTCCAATCCCCCTGCCAGAGCAACCTGACTTCATTATACCCACTTTCACTGTTCTTCATCATCTCTCAAGATTCACTTGATGAAAAGAGTAAAATGAAAAGAGGTGCCCTTGACACTGTTAAGTTTACTGATACAATTTTCAGATCAACACAATATCAAGGCAATGTGTTGTTTTATCATAACAAATAAATGCAGCAAATATTTTCTCTCCATAGTGATAACGTATCATTAAAACCCCAGTCCATACATATCTGACACATTTATCAAACAAAAGTAAGATGTACACAGCAGTGACGATGAATTCAAGGTATTAAAAGAAAGTGTTTTATTGTAACACAGCTAGGTATTATTACAAATGCCTTTTGATAAAGGCATTTTGATAAGTGTCTCCACTTGATAGGAGACTGTCATTTGGGATATTCCACTATTTATGATCTGTCCTTTCCTATATTTTTTTGTCTTTCCAAATATAAACAGAGTTTGAAACCAAATCAAACATCGTAACAATAACTCTAGTGTGACATGGCTTGTAAGCTGTCTAACAGCTCCAGAGGCAGTGATCTTGACAACATTGTTTACTCAACATGTGTCCTCTGACAGAGTAAAAGTTGTACCTGTGTTTTCCGCTATTTGCAAAAGATTACTCTTTCAAGGATCTAAATCTGTGGATTTAATTTCTCTATTTACAATAAGCAAGTTTAGTCTACTCTGTTTGCCAAAAGTCTAACAAATCTTGTCCCAAAATGTCATTCTTATTAATAAAGTGGTTGTAATTTTCTTAATATTATAACTTTCTGTGAATGTAATGCAAGTGTACAATTGCCATGGTAACAAGACATTTTACCAATTATATACATGACGGTTTGCTTCTTTGTAGGAAAATAAAGCTCCAATTTAAATGTCATTTTTTGATGGCCGCTGAGAATCAATAGTTAATTTTCTGACAGCACTGCTCCTAAACCTCACTTACACACCTTACTGGGTGTGTTCAATCTCTCTTTGTGCTCTAACAGAAAGGAAAGTTGTTCGTGAGGGCAAGTGGATAGAAAATTTTCTTTACTGTTAAAAACATTAAATAGAATTATAGATGACAGTGTTGTGCAGAGCAGAGCATACAAACTAATCCATGTGCAGCAGGAAAACAAAATCAGATCTTAAGCATCTGCATTTTAATTGTAACCAGCACTGTATTTCAGAGATGAACAATTAACTATCATTACAACACTTTAAAATATCAATGGGAGAGTGTCAAAGAAGATGAGCCTTCCGTGTTTACAAAAGATTTTGCCTGTGGCATGCTGTGTGCTTTTGTGAATCATTTATCTTCTATCTTAAACCTGTCATGGTATGAAATATTTCGACTGTGATTCTGCATGACAGAATAATGAAACACTGAAAAAAGTCCATACTGCAATGACCTTTCCACAGAAGCTTGGGATGAGAACCTGAAAAGCTGCACATAAAATAGCTTTCTTTTCACTCTAAAAACTAATCCAGGCCAATGAGTTCCCATCTCCACACTGCATCTGCTATTGTTTGTGGATTTTTCTACTTTGACCTGGTTTTAGCTTTTTTAACACACCCCGTGCTTTATTATTTCATCCACTGATCAAATAATAAAAAGTGCCAAAACAATTTCTTCAGAGGTTGCATTCCACAAATATTTGAATTCTATATTTCCAATTGAAAGTTGGAACCGCTGGGAAGATTATAGTCTTCAGAAAAGGGGAAGGCAGCTTATGAGGACTACAACTATGGTTGTATTAAACTATGTGTTTAATGTGTTTTCAGAGTGTTCAAGAAGACTTCATGGCTTAGGAGTCAACACTTTAAAACCCTGCTTATTTCATAGTAACCTCTGCACCTCTAGGCTATAGATAAGGACAAATTAATTGGATATTAAGGGAGTTCAGTCATCATGGGTACAGCAGATGGATACACAGCAGTGTAAATATTGTCTTTAATTTGGATAAAATGTTTGCAGAATCAACATGAAGCAAGATTAATAAATCCCCATCCCCAGGCACCTGCTATTTGATGAACTGAAATGTGAGCAGTGGGTCAGAATAAAGTCCTACTTAGCCAAGCAGAAATCTGAAGCATGGATATTTAACAAATAAATGAGAGTCAGAATCTGCTCACTGCTTAGCAAGGAGTCAAGTGAACAAGAAACAATCAGCTGTCACCATAGGCAGTGTTTAATAATAAAAGTGAGATAAATTAATTCATAAATTCAGAGGGGTGAAACACTGCTGTAAAAGCCCTGTCTTTTTGTGGGACACAAGACATCTTTAAAAAATTCATCTATTCATCAGAAAAATGCTGGGATGGGGTGACGTTTTGATGGAGGATTTGGGATCTATAAAAACCAGACACATGCTTCTCTAATTTAATTCCTCAGGAAAGACTAATGAAGCAAAGTAGCGAGTATTATGAGAGCAGTATTAGAAAATGTCTAAGATAAATATTGCTTTCGTTTTTTACATCAACTTACTGGAGCTACCTGACACTTTCTGGAGCTTTGGTGCATGATGTTAGGAGTAAAGAAACCTTAACTGTTACCAGTAATATGATTGTCTTGCATCATAGCAATATTCTAAGTTCCAAGTTGGATGTGATAATGAGACAAAGACAAACTAACAGGAGTGATTTCAATAGAAAATGTTAAAAACAAGTATTTTCAGAAAATAATTACTATAAACCAGAAAAAAAGGTATAAACAAATAGCTTAAAGCACCTGTTTCACAGGAATATGTTTCATATAAAAAGAATCCTACAAATCATCCAGAATCGTTGAAAGATTCCAAGGAATAAAAAGATATAATGTCAGACCTACTCACCAAATTCCTTAGGAACAGTGATAGAGTAAACACAGTTGTGACCAACACTGTAATTCTTGGGATAGTTTGGTGATAAAACAGTGCCTTCAGAGCCTGTTGACCGGCTTCCACAGGGTGCTGGAAAGTGAAGACAATCACTTTTCAATGATATAACAACAAAAAACCCCACCCCATTGTTGTATGTTGGTACATTCTATTACAGTAAATATTATCACACTTCAACACTGGATTAAATTTGTCTGTCTTCTGAAGTACATGCAGCTTTATCATATACAAAGAGAATTGATGTCACGCTGCAATTTTCCAGATTGATTATTGGTTTGGGTTTTTTTTAGATTTATGAATCGTCTTATTAAAATCACGATGCACTTTATACAGAGTACACTATTACTCACAGCTTCAAAAACTGTTATTCAGTTGCACGATACTTTATGAACTGACAAAAACACAGATTATGAAGCTCTTACACACACTAGTAAATCCTTATTCATGCCAATAGACTCATCATTCAAAATAATGTAGAGGACTACAGAAATAAGCAAGTCAGGATTCCTTGACTGAATATAATCTACCACTTATTTATATCTCAATTATTTATATTATAAAGTTATGAGCAAACACCTTATCACACAGTCATCCTGTTTATTCTATTAATAGCTGTAATATTTGATTAAATGGCAGTTAAATAACAATGCCATTTATTACAAATATGTATTTTTATAAGATTAAAAAGTATTTGGCATTATTCAAAACTGTCAGGGAACAAACAGTGATTTTTTCTTGTCTCCAACAGTTGTTCAGGTGCAGGTACACAAAACAGCACTATGTGAAGGGCGTGTGTCAGGAGGATGGAACCAGGCTCTGCTCAGTGGCATCCAATGATAGGACAAGGGGCAGTGGGTGTGAGCTGGAACAGAGGAGGTTGCACATCAGTATGAAAAGGAACTTCTTCCCAGTGAGGGTGGCAGAGCCCTGGAATGGGCCGCCCAGGGGGGTTGTGGAGTCTCTTTCTCAGGACAGGTTTAAAACCTGCCTGGACACGTTCCTGTGCAACTTGATCTAGGCTGTGGCAGGGGGATTGAACTAGATTTTTCAAGGTCCCTTCCAATACATAATGTTCTGTGACTCTGTGTTAGCATTCCCCTACATCTATTACCTGCTTTTTATATCCACTTTGTATTTTAGTAGATGCATGTACCGTCAATATTATGACATCTGTTTAGAATATTTCTCCTAACCACTTTGGACTACAAATATTTCTCTGGAGTTTAACATTAAAATACTTATTTAACAAATTTTCCTCTGTATTAAATAAGAAAAATGTTTATTATTATTATTTCAGAAGATTTTCTCTCATTACTTTTATACCATATATAAACAATATAGAAATACAGAACACGTGTTTAAGGCCACTTTTAGTTAAATCACACAAAACGTATGGTAGCATTTACCATTAAAAAACCACCTCTTTTAATAACAGCAATTTAAGGCTGTAGCTTTGAGAATGGATTTTTGTAATCTGCATCAACATCCTCTCACTACGGTGCAGTGGCAGTGCTGACAGTCTACCTGAAATGGGAGCAGATGGTGCCTTTTGCTCCAGCCTGCACTGGCAATTTGTAGATGAGTTAATGGGCTAACATGAAAGTCATGGAATTTGAAACAGGTCAACAGAAGGATCCTGACTTTTACCTGTGCATGGGTGTGTGTATGTGGTAGATCACAGAAAAACAGAACATTAGAGATTGGAAGGGACCACGAAAGATCATCCAGTCCAATATCACTGGCAGAGCAGGATCATCTAGATCAAGTCGCAAACTTGTGGCACACACATCAGTGATTAATAAATCTGACACAATCAAGAAAGAACAAGACATAGTCTTGGTGATGCTTAGGACAGCTTTAGTGATAGCACCCACTCTGAGATACAAAGTAAGCACTAAGAATATTGTATATACACTGAATATACGTATGTATACAAAATATATGATTAAAAGGATAATCTCACTGTCTTCCCCTCAAGTCACTGCAAAGTTTATCATAGTTTGGGCTGAGCAGGGGTCTCATAATGGAGGTATCACAGAATCACAGAACACTGGGCATTGGAAGTGACCTCAGAAGATTATCCAGTCCAATCCCTCTGCCATAGCAGGATCACCTAGATCCAGTCATACAGGAACATGGCCAGGTGGGTTTTAAATGTCTCTAGAGAAGGAGACTATTGGATTGATATTTCATTTGCTTGGAGAGTTTTGTTTTTTCTGCATTTTTTTGCTTGGGAATGGGGAGAAGGCAGCTCTGTGGAATGAGGGCAAAGAACTTGTAGATGGTCCTCACCTTGGGAAATGGTGAAAGGTGGTGGTGAATGAGGTGGCTTGGAGCCCAGTGAACCTGAGAGAGCATGTGTGGAGGAAAGCCAGCAGTGGCAGACATGGCCAACAAAGTTCTTAAAAGACAACCGCGATTTGGAGATACACCAGAGCAGTTGGTGGGGCCCTAGCCTAAGGGAACCACCCACCCCACCACAGATAGAGATGAGAATGAGATCTGAAGGTGTGGCACAGGGAGCTGTCACCATGTTGGCCTTTGAAAGTACTGACCAGGTTGTTTTCCCCTGAAGGAAGGTTACAGAGCTGGGACCCTCCCAAGGGCTTCTTAATTCTCCCTGTATTTTGTCATTGGTGATGCTGTGTATCGGGTTCTGTACCGGGAAATAGCAGCTTGTAGTTAAAAGCAAATTTGTTTCCCCAAGTTAAGTCCTCTCTATTCTTGTCTGATAGCCTTAAGTGGTGAGCTAGCCTTCCCTGGTGCTGTTTTTCATCTCATGAGCACTTTGCTAATTAGTTTGTTCCAGTTCTGGCCAGTGTGGCCAACTTGTGATGATATGAAATTGCAGAAGTTCACACTTTCTTGTGACAATGTATTTAGTTAATAAAATTATGATTACTTTTTGCCAAGAATCCATAGAATCTTGGCTGAGTATCAGATCTAGGGACTTATTTGACTTCAACTATTTGAAAAACACAAACTACAATCACTGTGGTAGCTGAATGTGGCAAATAATTTTGATGAATACAGACTTACTTGCCAGCTCATAAATACTCAAGATATTCTGTTCACTAGTTTGGATTAACAGAAGGGAACATTGATAAATATAAGCAAACAAATCTCTAAAACAAGAAAAGTAAGATAGCCAAGTATTTACTGCTTCACCCTAACCCCATTTCCTTTTTTACTCTCAATGATTTTAGTAAATGAGTTACTGCAACAAAGACTTAGCAATTCTGTCCTACTCCAGCACTTGTAACATTATTATGCTGCCCGAATCAGCAAACACACAATAATTTGCAAATTCAGGTAAAGTTGTGATTCCGCTGAAGTCAATGACACCCAAAGGGAGAGAATTTCAGCTGTAATTGATAATAAAACTTAAAGCAATAGCACATGATAGCAACACTAACAGCAATAGCTATGTATTTCATACTTGGAACACAGTGGGCCATTACTTATCACTTCAAGATTTTTACAGCTCTATTCTTATTCCTAGAAGTGTTGCAATTGAAGAAGGTGTTTGTGACTTGACAAAACTATTAGTATGCTTAACTAGAACACTTAATAATTTAATTGGCAAATACATACAGATTTCTAAAAGTGATTAAGACAAGCAATTACTGCTAATTTAATAAATGCAAAACACGATTTAGCAGTTTCAAAGACCTGAACAGTCCCCTTAATATCAAAAAGTCTAATCAAAACAACTTCGATGTCTCTAAAAGGTAAAGGTAATGCCATTTTGGTTTTATAATTGGAATGGAAGAACAGCTAGAGTGAATCCAAAACATTGATTTGATACAACAATAAAACATCGTCACAATTTAGCACCAGGGTAGCCCATAAAATTATATTCTGATGAACCGTGCAGATGGAAATGTCCTCCCACCTGCTGGAGGGGGAAAAAAAAGAGGTAAACACACGTCCAGAAACTGGAATTAGAAATATTAAACTTTATAAAAGACGTTATTAAGTAGGGGGAAAAAAAGCAAAAAAAAAAAACCACAAAGGGAAAAGGGGAAAAGGGAGAAAACAAACAAGTGTTCTTCCTCAATTCAAATCTATCTCTCCCCCTGCCCAGACCTGATAACCTCTGACTCTTAAGAGATGCTAAAAGCCACAGATGAGGGGGGAGTAAAAAGGAAAGACTGGGAATCCCATCCCCTAGGCAAAACGTAAATATTCAATTTAAGCAGTTTCCTAGGCTACAGTCTGAAATTTTGGGACAGGATGGAGATAGGAGGAAGAAAAAAAGGAAGGCTAAAAAGGGAAGGGGTAAAAAGGGGGGGTTGGGGGGGGAAAGGTGGTGTGAAGCAGAAGAGGGACAGAGAGCCACAGAGGGACAGACAGGCCACAGTGTGCTACAGACCAAAATGAAACTGAAACCAACCAGACTCCTAAGACACAAAAACAGGGAGGGGGGTACCAAGAAGAGGGGAAAAGGAACACCCTGTCCCCAATTAAGGACCCCAAAATCTGTCTGGCCCACTTCACCTACTCAACCTGTCCCCTGTGGCAGCCACCTCTCCACTTCAGCACCCCACTAATCTCTGCCCCCATGCCCTTCCGGAGGGAAAAGTAAAGAGCCCCACAGCTGAGATGAGTTAACTCCTTGTATTCTGGAAGAGAGTTTGATGCAGGAATACCATAAGCAAACATAATTTCACTAAATCCAGAACAAACATATTTTTGCCTCTGGCAAATAGCTGGTGTCAAGCTTTCTGGCTGGATATAGGAATACAGCTAACAATATGCTCCCCCTTCCCTGTCACTTACATGTCTTTCAGCTACATAGGTCTCATTGCCTTTGCAGCAGTTTTACAGTGCAGTGTTTTTTTCATGTCCTAATAAGTACAGAATTAAAAACTGAAAGGTTGTGAAAATCAACACTGAGGCCTCCCCTTAATTACTGGGGCAGTTCTGGGCCCCTGAATTCAAGAAAGAGATTGAGGGGCTTGGATGGGTCCAGAGGAGCAATGAGGCTGGGGAAGGGATGGGAGGGAAAGGCTGATGAGAGGCTGAGAAAGCTGAGGTTGTTTACGTTGGAGAAGAGGAAACTCAAGGGGAACCTTCCCTCTCTCTACAACTCCCTGAAGGGAGGTAGGGTCAGACTCTTCTCCCAGATAACTAACACCAGGACGAGAGGGCAGGGCCTGAAGCTGCACCAGGGGAGGGTTAGGCAGGATGTTAGGAAGCCCTTCCTCATGAAAAGGGTGATAAGACCCTGGGATGGACTGCCCAAGGCAGCAGTGGAGTCCCCATTCCTGGAGGTGTTTAAGGACAGACTGGATGTGGCCCTTGGTGCCTTGGGCTGGTTGATGTGATGTTAGGTCATGGGCTGGGCTGGATGATCTTGGAGGTCATTTCCAGCCTCAGTAATTCTGTGATTCATTATGCTGTGCATTAAAAGGTCTACTTAAAGTAAAACCTCCAACAGACCCATTACACCTGCAGAGCTAAACTGTGTTATTTAACACAAAGCAATAAACACTGAACATAATTTCCCCAGGATTGAAAAAAGTCCTGCAGAAAACAAAACAAAATTCAATAAACCAACCAAGAACCAACAAAAAAAATTCAACAGGCAAATGATTCTGCCTAATTCAATTCTCCAGGAGTCTTCTAGTATTTTCAAGTAATGTTTGCTTAGACTCTGAAATTTTCTATCACTTTCTGTGTTTACTTCTGCTTTAGTTTATTCTCATTCATTTATAAAAATACTACTTGGTATGCAATCCCTGTCTTGCTTTTCACGGTCAGCAATGGAACACTAATAGGAGAGAAAGGCTCTTGATTGTTTTACGAGTGCAGTAAGAATTACTGTTTTGATGCATTACTCACTATTTCCTTGAATTATTATTAGGCATTAATGGCAGAAGTTTCCTTCTGCTGAATTTAGTGCAGTAGTATCTTGTCTTCTAAAACAGCACTCCCTGTAGCCCTTGAAAAAAATCCCTACCATAATGACAATGAACTATCAGCCACTTTGTGTCTTAAATCAATAAGCTTTTCTATCTGCAAGATTACCCATCTTGATCATTAGTATTCATGCACCTTGGTCAAAGAACTAAATTCTGTCTCTTTATGACAACACATTAGTAAATAGAGAATACAACATAAACTGCATTACCATCAGCAGTGGCACCTTTCCTCACACTTAAGCACACACTAGTCGTAAAGGAAATGTAGATGATCACAGCAGAGAGGAGAAATCACAGGGCAGAACCGTAGATCCCTATAATCCTCATTTAACCACTGCTATAAAATAAAATTTTCTCTAGCTCCAGCAAACCCTAACAGGGGGTAAAAGCTCCTGCCATGTGCTTATTGCTCATATGTTTTCTATCATGCCTTTGCAGTCTCACCAAAAGACAGAACACACAGGGAAAAACATCAGTAAAGGAACTGCAGAATGAGAATCAATCTCAAGTTTCATCTTTTAAAGAAATTCATGTATCTGCTACCAAATAATTTTGCTCCAGCTTGAAGTATTTAGTTCCTACTACTGCTTTGAGATTACCTATTTCCTAGCTCCTACAGCTAAGATCCCATAGAATTGAATTGTAATTGCAGTGTCATATTGCATCATCCATTTTTAAGCAGCCTCCATTGATGGAATCAAAGGGTATCAATCAATGGAATACTTCTTAAAAATGAATGGCATAATATGGTTTTATATCATGCAGATAAATTTGATTACACAGCTACAAATACAATAAAATTGAGAATAACAGTGCATAAACTCTACAGAGGAAGGAAAATATGCCTTGAAGAATTGCTGATGGATGCAGACTTTAAATCGAATGGTCCACTGTTTCAAAATACAGACTACTCTGCCTAGTATTTGGTTGGTTCAAATGAGTAGGTTAAGAAAAATGATTTCTTGGTGTGTTGTATGTTTTTAGAATAAATAAATAGACTCACAGAATCATCACGGTTGGGAAGAATCTCCTAGATCACCGAGTCCAACCATACCATAAGCAGTTTATGACAATATGTAAATTTGTTATATTTCAGAAGCAGATAACATAAAGCCCTAATTCCTCTACTCCCAAGAACTAAACAAGAGGCTAAAATGAAATATAGAAATATTTTTTAGTGATCACCAGATTATTTCTTCTGGTAGGAACAAGGTGTTTACACTCAAGTCATAAATGCTATTTTGTAATTGTTGGGGACACAGGGCACAAGCAGGAAGGGAGAACACAGCCAGTCAAAATATCCATTGAATCCTGTCTAAAAATCAGACTCCCACTGGAGGGACCAAAGGGAGAACTTTGTATTGACACAAAAAGGATGAAAAGGATGGACTGAAATGGGTCGTAATTGCTCTTCTTGGAAGAGTGAGATGCACACTGATTAGCTAATCAAAAGCTAAATCATCCATCAAGATCTTTGTGCTCACTGCTACCCCAAGGAGACTCTGTCTACAGACTTCTTCACACACAGGTACCACTTAACACAGTATAAAACCTGTCTTTGAGGACTGAAAGCAGGAAAAAGTGGGAAATGTTGGAAAGTAGGAAGAAGCAGTAGTGAGATGAAGGAGTAGGATGGCTTAAAGTAGTGTAGAGGGAGAGGGGAGAAAGATTGATCTGACACCAAAACAATTGTACCTTTCCTCCTTTTCAGATCCCCAGGACAAGAAACTCTGGAGGTAAGATTTCTGCCTCAGCTAACTTTGCCGTGTGTCTGTATCTATTTCGTATGTTTGTCTGGTTTAGGCCTATAGTGCTTCTCTGCAAATTACTGTCTGTGCCTTTCTGCAAATCTATCCATGATAAGTTATATGATATCATATAACTTGTATATAATGTTACATGTGTGAATAAATATACTGGTCACACTACTCACATTTCTTATAAATACCAACAGGACCTGTTTGTAAGAGTCTAGGTGTCAGACTGATAACATATCGATCGATGTTCCTATTCGAGAAACCAACTGCTCCCTAGGAGGACCAGACAAACAGCATGAGGGCTGATTTGTGAATGTCCAGTGTTGGACCTATAACAAATTAATACTATTTGTGAATTTGATGGCAGCTCAATGTAATGCTGGTTTGCATACCAGCTGCTCAAACGCCTCTAAAAAAGGAGGACCTGACTAAGAGCTAAGGAGGTTTATTCCTCATTGAACTATCCAAATTCTGCCCCTTCCCCTCCCCGCCGTCTTCATGCAACCTTACTACAGGGCTCTTTGCTGTTGTAGAAACAACTATTGTTTGCTACCACAAATTTAAAGTTACCTGTAGCTGGTGAAACTAAGACAAATCAGTGGTCACTGTTTCTGTCATAGTAAAGTTGCATCTGCATATGTTAATTACATAACAACCACCATGAAATGCCAAATAGCTTAGCACATTAGCATGGATAATCTTTGCATGTGTTCATAAAAGATCAAGGCCAATGGTTTGGTTCACTTCTCATGCTTATTAGAGAGGCTCAAGGTCATTTTAAATAACGATTTAAACAAAATGCAAGTCACACCTAATGCACATAGGACTAGGTAATGAAAACATTTGTTGCAAGAAGGTACGATTGCAAAAATGTCAACTGTATGCACTGAGTAGATTTTGGAAAAACTAGTTCTCTATCATCCTGAAAGCATCTGCTCAGCTTTTATCTAATTCCAAAATAATCATTATTGACTTTCAAAGCCTATAGACACTTAGGCACATTCCCAAGAAAGCAAGTTTTGACAGACTGAGCAATCAATTCAGCAGCCAGTTCACGCTGAAGAATGACTGGACTCAAAAGGATTTCCTATGGGGATTGATGTACCAGACATTTTCAAAGAATCCTTAAGGCCTTCCAAAATGTTCTTCGAGTAGAGCCATGACCTTCAGGGTTTGTTTTTTTTTTAATTCTGAATGGAGAATCTATTTTTATGACTTCAAAACAAGTAAGACATGTCATTGCTTTCTCTACATAGGCCATTCAAACTTATCTACCATCTCTCAGGAGTTATATGAAAATACTCAATATGGAGATAGACAATCTGTGACATATCTGCTACCCCTTTTATTATAAGATACCTTTTTCCCCTTTTATTAATATTCCTCCAAACAAATCTATCTCCTTTTAGTGGATGTTAAATTAGATAGCACTGAAATTTTGATACAGAGATTGTAAGTGGCATGATTAGACACAATTATTGAGACACTGATAAAGAAATCCTTTATATTTAATTACCTGAAAATAATTTAATTGTCTGCAAGTTTGAAAACATTTCCAAAATGTCTACAGGGTGGTTGGCAGATAAGGAATTGGCCAAATGTCCAGGAGTAGATAGATGATGAGAGGCATTCCTCAGAGGTCTATGATGGACTGGTGCTGTTCAATGCTGTTAAACTATTAACGTTTACTCACAATAATAATTCCTTTCACTATTAATTCAATACTATTCAAAAGTTGAAACAATATTTATCCTGAGTTATTAAATATTTTATCTTTATTAAATATAAAACTGAAAGGTGTTTTGCTTATTAAAATGGATTCTTCTAATTTTGTATCTGTTTTTCTCCCCCTGTGACACAGCAAGAGTCTTACAACAGCAACTATCATAAATGAAAACTTCTGTTACCATGACAACTGGGCAGGGCTCTATTCCATCCAGGTCTTCCATCGTCTCCCATGATACATGTCAGTGTAGAATATCCTTGAAGGACATAACCTGCATCGCAGTAATATGTGACGGTTGACCCCAGTTTGTAATCCATTCCAAGTCTTGTTCCATTCATTATATTTCCAGGATCAAAGCAAGACTCTCGAAGCTTTGCTGTAGAGGAAACAAATGCAAACATAATTCTGAATATAATCTAAAACTTTAAAAAACTTTCTGGAATTGTCTCAAGTTGTTCTTTGATCACCCTCTAGATACATAATGTGCTCCTTTCATATATTCTCTTTCTTCCAAAGGCTGTAAAAATGACCACATAGTGAGAAAAACCATGTCTCCTATATTTTCCCTAGATAATTCCTTTAGAGATCCATTATGTAAATTGCTTTTTCAGAATTCACTCTGACCAATGATATGTAGGAGTGAAGTTAGATCCATGGACACTGTTTTGGTAGATAAGACACTGATACACAACTGGTATTTTGAGATCACCATTCTTGAGTTTAATGACACAAAATCTGTGTTTCGTAAGTCTAGCAGATCCTTGGAAAAAGTAGAGATCAGTACTACATGAGAAGAAGAGAAGATAAAGTAATCTATTATGGCTGATGAATAAATCAAAAACCGAGGAAAGATGCAACCTGTCACAGCAAAAATTTTCTCTAGGGAAAAATTACAGCCCTGTAATTTTCTTTTCCCCAACGGTGCAGTTGTGACAGACTCCTGAAGCTGCTGACTAAACAGTAACAACATCGCTACAGAAATACAGTCTTTTAATAACTGTTCTGGAAAATAAAGCCTGAAATACTTAGGACTTTTGCAAATCTGAAGTAGCTGCAGAGCAAACTTGTGAAGTCAGTACACTATGATACAATATATGAAGAATAAAGTCAAATGTGACAAAAGGATTCATCATGTCCAGCTGAGAACAGGCAAAAAAAAAAAAGAGCAAATAAGAGAAATGTGTTGGGAAATATACAAAGATTAAAAATTTCTCCCAGGAGACAGGAGGAAAATTACTTCACCATCAATGTCATACTGCTCCAGCTCAAGAACTCAAGACATTGACAACCCTCGTAGCTCTTCCCCTTTCTTTGCCAAGTATACCAGTACCATCAGGTGAAAACACAAAAAGGCAGAGTCAGTTTTAACAGAACATCAGAGAAAATGCTGTTGTATATCTGCACTACAATGTTAGCTGTAGTATTATAATGACATGGCTCTATATTAGCATTTTTAAATTATTTCCTGTAAACAGAAAGGTGGTAGTTAGTAGATCGAGAGAGGTTCTCTTCCCCCTCTACTCTGCCCACCTGAGACCACATCTAGAATATTGTGTCCAGTTCTAGTTCCCTCAGTTCTAGAAGGACACGGAACTGCTTGAGAAAGTCCAGCGCAGAGCCACGAAGATGATGGAGTGGAATTTCTCCCTGATCAGGAAAGGCTGAGGGATCTGGGTCTCTTGAGGTTGGAAAAAAGGAGACTGAGGGGTGACTCCATTAATGTTGATAAATATGGAAAGGGTGGGTGTCTGGAGGATGGAGCCAGGCTCTGCTCAATGTCATCTAATGATAGGAGAAGTGGCAATGGCTGTAAGATGGAACAGAGGAGGTTCTCCATAAATATGAGAAGGAACTTCTTCCCAGTGAGGGTGACAGAGCACTGGAACAGGCTGCCCAGGGTAGTCTACTCAGGGGAGCAGAGTCTCCTTCTCTGGACACTTTTAAAACCCGCCTGGACGTGTTCCTGTACAACTTGATCTAAGGGATTCTGCTCTGGCAGGGGGATTGGAGCGGATGATCTTTTGAGGTCCCTTCCAATCCTTAATGTTTTGTGATTCTGTGTAATAATTATTACTGGACTAAAAATAATTGTTTAATTAGACCAGATTCGAGTTGCAGTAACATTACCCTGTGCATAGTAGGTATCAATTTCTTTTCCTCATAATAAAATTTTGCAACAAGCTTCAGGAAATACAATTACTTTGCTGATCATTTTGTCATGCTGCTGGATCAATTAAGGCTTCTGAAAGACAAGCTGCAAACAGGTAACAGAATCTGCTATTGCAATATCAAGTTCAACAAGAAAGTCTCTGCTGGCCAACATATTGTAATGATGACAAAACCCTCTAGGAAACTTCATGTCTTCGTGTGTGGAAAACAACAATGAAAGCCAAGAGAAGCAGGTGCTTTGTCTAGATCTTGATGACTTACTACTCCATCCCCAAGTCTCAAACAGAACAAAGTCATAATAAGCTTCTTAGAATATTACAGACATAACTAACTACAGCAAACATTCCATAATTATTCTCCAGAGCACTTATTAGAATTAATAAGTTGCTCCTGCAGTATAAAAAAGAAATTAAGAGAGGGAGAAAGGAAAGAACAAAATCCAGCCAGAAACATGATTACAGACCGAGCCAAAGATGTGTATCAAAAAAGTATGGCCTGTCCGTGAAGCACAACGTGATCCTCCTGCTACAGCAGCTGCCACCATTTCTGTGAAAAGCTTCATTTCATCAAAGCAGATCAATTTAGGTTGGAAGACATGTAGCACACAAAGCAGGGCCAATTTGATTTGTCTGTCCCAGGCCTTTGTCCAATCTAGTTATGATCTACATGATCTTAAGTGAAGCAGTTCCAATGTCTGACTACCCTCAGAGTGATTTTTACAATCACTATGTCAATGCCCCTTCCATAGACAGGGATCACAGCTGCTGGGCTTCCCTATCCTCTAATTCTAAACTACTAGAGCCCTGTTATCACAGCACTGAAGTAGCCAGGTGACAATGTGTTTTCCTTGATGATGGCTGAAATCTTTTCATACATCACACCTCAGGATTTGCCAGACTGACAACATACTTCTTCCATATATTTATGTTCTGCTTACAAAACACTGGCTTTAAGACGCTCTGGTTGTAATTATCTCGGTCCTTCAAACCACAACTTGGTCTCAAAAAACAACCTATCATGATGTGACTGCTGCTGGCAACTGAGCCATACTGCACAGCCTCCCATATCCCAGTGGGATGGGGAAGAGAACTGAAAGGATAAAACTTGCGGGTGAGGCAAGAATATTTTAATAATTGAAATATAATCACAACAGTAACAATAATGACAACAATAACAAGAACAATAATAGCCACACAACAACAAAAATGTCATTGTAAGGAAAAGGAATACTATTAAAAAAGAGAGAAATAAATTCCAATAAAAACAAGGGATACAAATTAAAAACAAGAAACTGATGCCCAGCCTGTTTCTCAGCAGTCTCAGCCAGATTTTCCTCTAGTTTATTGCTGTGCATGATACCAAGTAGTATGGAATATCCCTGTGCTCATTTGGGGTCAACTGGCAGGGCAGCGTGAGTTGCTGAAAAGTCTTTGAAATTGTGTAAGCACTGCTCAGCAACAACTAAAACATCAACCTGTTATCAACATTAGTCTTATCCTAAAACAAAATCACAGTACTATAGCAGCTACCAGGAAGAAAATTAACTGTATTATAGCTGAAACCAGGGCACAAATACAAAGGCTCCTCTCAGTCTGATCCTCCATCCTGACAAGATCACGTTGAGTACTAATGCTACCTTCCAGAGCGCCAATGTTTCCCTTCAAACTGGTGATGTACATGAACGGGCTCTGTCTCATCATACAATAAAGAGAATTATGCAAACATTACTGATCAAAACTAACACCAGCCAAGAGTCCCAGCACAGCAATCAAGTCAGTTTTCAAGTCAATTTTCATCAAATTGGGCTCTCAGAATACTGGGGGAGAGTGTCAAAGGCATTAGTGAAGTCAGAATATACATTACCCCCTACTCTTCCCTGGTCCACACAAATTTTCATCTCCTCATAGACAGTGACGGGTTGGTTGGGCACGATTCCCCATAGTAGATCCATGCAGAATGATCCCAAAAAGCTACTTGTCCTTCTTTGTTTTGGAAACAGATTCCAGGTTAATTTTGTTCTGTAATCTTTCAGAATGACAGAATCACAGAACATGAGGGATTGGAAGGGACACTGAAAGATCATCCAATCCAAACCCCCTGCCACAGCCGGACCACCTAGACCAAGTTGCACAGGAAATGGCCAGGTAGGTTTTAAACGTCTCCAGAGAAGACTCCACAACCTCCCTGGGCAGCCTTTTCCAGTGCTCTGCCACCTTCACTGGGAAGAAGTTCCTTCTCTTATTCATGTGGAATCTTCTATGCTCCAGCTGACACCTGTTGCCCCTTGTCCTATCACTAGATGACATTGAGAAGAGCCTGGCTCCATCCTCCTGACACCCACCCCTCACATTTTTATAGACATTAATGAGGTCACCCCTCAGTCTCCTCTTCTCCAAGCTAAACAGACCCAGCTCCCTCAGACTCTCCTCATAAGAGAGATGTTCCACTCCCTTCATCGTCTTTGTGGCTCTGTGCTTAACTCTCTCCAGCAGTTCTGTGTCCTTCTTGAACTAAGCAGCCCAGAAATGGACACCAGGGCAGAGTAGAGGGGGAGAAGAACCTCTCTTGATCTGCTAACCACCCCTCTTCTGATCCACCCCAGGATGC
>JAOXOE010000343.1:39914839-39948985 GCA_028565055.1 Phoeniculus purpureus
TCACCGACAATCCATAAAGAACCTGTAAATCTGTTGCGTTAATAAATTACTCTTGTTCACGTGAACTAGCCTTGCCGCTCCTCACTGGACACCGCGCGAGTCCATAGATTGTGGCTAGACGAGAACAGAACACACTATCGAGTGAATCCGAGTTATACGGACTCATAGCGTGGCACTATCGAGTGAATCCGACCTAGTTATCGGACTCATAGTGTGAAATTGGGTATTGCTCAGGATTTGGACCTGTACTCTCTACCAAATCCACTGCCCCCCCCCTTTTCGCAACAGCTTCTCAGACACTAAAGGAGAGCAAGGATCAAAATACAGGATGAATAATATTTTCTGATTTCCAAAGAGTGCTAGGCTGTTAAACCCGTAATGGTTTTTGTCATTATTGTTTTTTTGTTCTGTAACCAAGGTCATTGTAGCAAACCACATATAATAGTTCAGGGCTGCATAAGTATTGTAAATTTGCTTGGTCAGAAAAACAGGCATGAATGAACACAGTGACAGAACTTGCTGAATTTTTTTTTTATGCCTTAGGAATTGGCTGTCATTCATGTCTGCTACTTAACTAGAACGAAGATTTTAATTGACTCTCTAGCTACGATACTGCTCAAAAAAAGTCCTTTCCTTCAAAAAATTAGTGGCAAATGTCACTGCTTTTTTCTGATAAATCTTCATTCCTACAACTTCAGTCTAACAATAGACACTGATCTCAGCAATTCAGTTTTTCTTCAACTCCATGTTTCTTAAACGTATCTTATTGTGCCATGTAAGTGACTTACTAATGCAGGTTACATCAATACCTAATGTTTCATACTTGGGACTGAATAATACAGGTGTTTGCAGCACCTACATGTAAAGCTACTAAAAGCTGCCTTTATCTGCTTATTTTAGAATCACATTAAAAAATACAAGGACAAATTCCATCTGTAAGTCAATGGCAGAAAATCACCCTCAGTGTTGACAAAATGGAAAATGAGGTCTATTTCCTGAATAAAACCAACACTAATTCATGCTCAGTTGGTGGGTATTGAAGCAGGAAAATCCCATCTTACAAAGCAGATATTGTTTTGATGGTATGGTTTTGCAATTTCCCAACATTTCAATACTACCTTTCATTCATACATACATCAGCAGAAATTGTGATTTTTCTCTTAGCATCAGCAAGTATGCCAAATCTCTTTTTTAAACTGCAACTAGGTTTTCTTTCTTTCAAAAACCCTAGTTCAAACAAGCTAATTTGGATAAGGTTTGTCAGCTAGCTTCAGGCACAAAGCACTCAAGAAGGCCTGGCATATTTCATTATGATTATGAACATTATCATACATAGATACTTTTTACCTCGAAGCAGTTAATTTAGCTAATTTTATCTTTAAGGAGTACAACCATCAAAAAGTACATTACCATCATATTTAAAATAAATTATATTCAATCGGAAAATGAAGCAAATAATTTTATTTCTAAAGTAATTATACTTTTTTCCTAGCTTGATCTATTGTAGAATGAGTTTCAGATACATATACACATGTTTGTGTGAACCATCGCATTTCCACATACTTATGCATATATTTATTGATGAGTGGCTGTGCTCTTGCCAAAAGTCTCTAAGTGTATACGTGAAGCTATATTTGTAGGGAACTGTAATACTCTTTATTAGATCAACTGATACAGCTGGTAGGGAACAAATGAGCTTCCAGGCTTACAAGCCCAGCTCCAGATCTGGAGCAGACGCAGGAACCTCAGGCTAAATACTCATTGTACACAAGTGCTCTGAGTTTCACTTGATTATGTTATACAGTCAGAAAACTTGAGAAGAAATGTGACTGGCAGAAGAAGAGCAGAAGGGCAGGTCAGTAAAAGGGTTGATAATGGGATTGCTTACCCTCATGGGACATGCAGAAATGGAAAGAGGGGGTATATTGCAATATATATGTATATGTATCACCAATATATATCACCACATATGTGCTATGAACTTTTTAATGAAAAAATGTTTACTTTCAAATTTCTTAGCACTTGGGTAGATTTCACTGGTAAGCTGGATATATTAAATAAACAGAATAGTTCTACTTCACTGGAAGAACTCAACTATTTCAGCATTAAAATCTAGGAATTATTTTCATCTTCCTTTGAAGGGCAAAGTGTAAATATATTTGGTAGATTCATTATTTAAACTGCTGCCTCAAGCACCAGATGTATTTACTCTGAAAAACATAGTCACTATTTATTCACTGACTCCCAGTGTTGTAGAAACAATAGGTAGAAAACGAAGCGAGAGTAATACTTCCCCGTGTACCACAGAAAGCAGGAAGAACACCTCAGACACAAATTTGAAACTTTTCCCCAAAGAAACACTTCCTTCTTCCAACACACACGTAAGTGTAAATGCTTAATACTGAAGTACAATGAAACCTAAATCTGGTAAGGAAACAAGTTTTGTTGCAGAAAATACCTTCTTCCAGGTCTAGACCCAGAAAGGCTAATGCTCACTTAAAGGAGTACGGGGAGCAACAGACAGTGACAGCCTGCATGGGGCTGCAAGGATAGGTCTGTAGAAACGGAGATTAGATAGAGACACAGTTTGAAGAGAGTTTATCTGACTCCCTGATTAGTTAAAGGCTTAATTTGTGAGGTTGGCAAAACTCACATTTTAAATACCATCTTGCTAGTTTTGGGGGTAATTCTAATTTGGGGGTAATTGTAAGTCTCCCCTGTACAATGACAAGGAAGCTATTCACCTGAATGGTGGGATTCAGTGATGCCAGTATGCCCTTAGGCAATGTGTCTAAAAGACCTACAGTCACAGAATCATAGAATCATAGAATCATTACGGATTGGAAGGGACCTTGAAAGATCATCTAGTCCAATCCGCCTGCAACAGCAGGATCACCTAAACCAAGTCACACAGGAACCCGTCCAGTCGGGTCTTGAATATCTCCAGTGAGGGAGACTCCACAACCCCTCTGGGCAGCCTGTTCCAGTGCTCCGTCACCCTCACTGTGAAGAAGTTCCTTCTCAGGTTGATTAGGCGTCATGCCTAATGTTGGTGTCACTGTGTAGCACTTTAGTCAAACTCAGGTTAAACTTGGAAATTTGCTGGAGTAAATACACTTGTGTGGTGCCTTGCTAATTACACATTTTTATTTTTGGAGTGGCTGGTTAAACACATAATTTCAGGCTGATTTATCAGCCTTGCGTAGGTGGAACTTTTTCCTTTTATTAAACAAACTCAAGTTTTAAATGAAGCTTCTGGTTACTATCCAATAAGAATTATCCAATGGATTATTTCTATTCTTTCTTTCATGCACTGGACAAACTGGTCTATCTTTACCTGTTTGGACTTACCGGTTTCTTTTTGGTCCCGTTTAGTCTATCTTGACTTTTCAATCAGTCTTTGTCCTATTTTTTCCCTTCGCCAGCTCACCCTCTCCCCACACACGCATGGAAAAGGGGAAGAATTGCTTCACATATTCTTGTTTTCCCAGCAGGCGAGTAGGAGGTGTTTGATGGTACCTTATTCCTCTGTAGTAGGGAAGCCATGGATTTGCCCTACTACCTACACTTCTTTGAATCTCCTGTGCATACTGTTTAAGGAGAAGGTGCAAGTTTGCTTAGGGTTTTTAGGGATATAGTGTGTACTCACTGTTTTACAGTTATGTCTCCCCCTTTATTCATAACTCCTTGAGAATGACAGGAGTAAAGGATCAATGTGATTTCTTTTATTCCCATGCAAGCTGCTGATTTCTTGTGAAAGAGGTTCTAGACCTTATGCTTCAGATGGTGGAAGGACCTATAGCTTTCACTGTTTAGGGGGAACAGCTTCTCTTAACACCATTTTGCTGTGCAAAGCAGTGCTCCATCACCCCTCATAAACCCAGGGAAACCCAAACTCTCGCTCTAGTCCAGATTAATGAGATCTGTAATCACAACTGCAGTCTGTCCTGTGCTCTCCACTACCCCAGCTCACGTTTCTCTTGCTAGCTGCTGTTGTTGCCAGCTATCATGTTTTTAGTACCAGCGACAAGTTAGTTTCTCTTTTCAGTTGCTTTGCGCAGACCCCAGAACTTCCGCTTTCCCACAGAGACAGGAGAGTGAGGCTGCTTCTTGCTGGCTTTCTCTCTTGAGCTCATGGTACTGTTTCCTGTGGGGTGGCCCAGCAGCCTTTCCATACACAGGACGTGTTCCAGCAAAGTAGTTACTGGTTGAAATCCTCTCTGAAGGAGAGTGGCCAGAGTGGCAGGTGCTCTATTTCCTAAGCGGGTGCTCTAACCATGAGCATCTGCACCACCAGTGCTCCTGCTTTTTTCCTGCAGTGCACCCCTGGGAAGAGGATTTTGCCTCCTGAATAACAAGAAGTGCTGTGAAACCTCAGGCCATAACTTTTCATTGCACTTCTGCTCATACTTTTCATTGCACTTCTGCTCGTAACATCTCCAGCTGGCCTGCTGAGATACATGGTAGCACACGATCCCTCTGCAGAGACACCAAGGCTTACAGAAAGCAGATAAAAACTCACCTAACTTAGACGCTGAGTCACAGAATCACAGAATTAGTGAGGCTGGAAAGCCCTCTGAGCTCATCCAGCCCAGCCTATGACCTAACATCACCACATGAGCTAGACCACGGCACCGAGTGCCACATCTAGTCTGTCCTTAAACACCTTCAGGGATGGGGACTCCACCACTGCCCTGAGTAGTCTATTCCAGTGTCTGATCACCCTTTCCTTGAGGAAGGGTTTCTTAACATCCAACCTAACCCTTGCCTAGCAGCTTCAGGCCCTGCGCTCTCGTTCTGGCACTAATTGCCTGGGAGAAAATCCTGACCCCCACCTGACTACAACCTCCCTTAGGGCAGTTCTAGAGAGGAGGAAGGTCCCCCCTGAGTCTTCTCCAGGCTAAACACCTCCAGCTTCCTCAGCCTCTCCTCATCAGACTTCCCCTCCAGACCCTTCCCCAGCTTCATTGCTCATCTGGAACCACTCCAGCCCCTCAATCTCTTTCTAGAAGTGAGGGGCCCAGAACTATCTCCACTACTCAAGGAGAGGCCTCACCAGTGCCCAGTACAGGGGGAGAATGATATCCCTGGTCCTGCTGGCCATGCTATTGTTGACATAAACCAGGATGCCGTTTGCCTTATAATTTGCACTGAGTTAAAAAAAAACCAAAGTGAAGGAACTGACCTTTGCTTTCAGGAACATACATAGTGTCTACGTAGCAGCTTTTAAAATCCTGTACTCATCCTCATCTCCTTCTGTATGTTTGGTTGCTTTCCTGTAGGCAGGCTCCTGATTTCTAGAGCTGATTTTCTATCTATTAATTACCTGTTCTAGTTACATCAGATGGTAGCCTCAGTTTCAGGATTGAACAGCCATGTCACTACAGTCAAAAGTAACTTTGGTTTTGACTCTCGGAATATGCTCTGCAAGCAATGATTACTTAAACTTGACAAAGTGATGCTTTTAATGGCTTAGATTGTATGAACTATAAGTGTCATTCAATCAATTAGTATCATCAAGTCTTTGATCTTAGATTCATTCAGTATTGTAATGTAAACCATTAATTTGCTTCATGTTTCTCCAAATGCATACAAATTAGAGCAGTCAAAATAGATCCCTTGTTCTCTTTAACAAGTCTTGGTTTGATGGCATGCGCAATTAGAACTAAAAGTACTCCATCATCCCTAACTTCCTAACATTTTTCTGAATCACAGAATCCCAGAATGTTAGGGATTTGAAGGGACCTTGAAGGACAATCTAGTCCAATTCCCCTGCCAGAGCAGGATCACCTAGATCAAATCACACAGGAACATGTCCAGGTGGGTTTTAAACATCTCCAGAGCAGGAGGTGCCCCTGAATTAAGTTGCACATTTAAATGGTGGAGGATCAGGCATGCAGAGCACTTATAGAATCATAGAATCATTAGGGATTGGAAAGGGACCTCGAAAGATCTTCTAGTTTGATCCCCCTGCCACAGCAGGATCACCTAGACCAAGTCAGAACCACAGAACCCCAGAACATTAGGGACTGAAAGGGACCACGAAAGATCATCCAGTCCAATCCCCCCGGCTAGAGCAGGATGCTCCACATCAAGTCGCACAGGAACGTGTCCAGGAAGGCTCCAAACCTCTCCAGAGAAAGACACTCCACAACCCCTCTAGGCAGCCCCCTCCAGTGGTTGGTCACTCTCACTGGGAAGAAGTTGCAGAATCATAGAATCAGTCAGGGTTGGAAGGGACCACAGGATCATTCAGTTCCAACCCCCCCTGCCATGGGCAGGGACACCCCACCCTAGATAAGGCTGGCCAGAGCCTCATCCAGCCTGGCCTTAAACACCTCCAGGGATGGGGCCTCAACCACCTCCCTGGGCAACCCATTCCAGGCTCTCACCACTCACTCTTGTTTGGGTGGGTCCTGTGTTCATGTTCATGGAACTGTGACAAAAGCTAACCAGCAGGAGGAGGGAGGTGATGTTGCCTCTGTATTCTGCACTCATGAGACCACACCTTTAATGCTGGGTCCAGTTCTGGGTGCCACAGTATCAGAAGGACATTGAGGTGCTCGAGCAGGGCCAGAGAAGGGCAACAAGGCTGGGGAGAGGGCTGGAAAACAGACCCTGTGAAGAGTGGCTGAGGGAACTGGGGTTCTTTAGTCTAGAGAAGAGGAGGCTTAAAGGGAGACTTTATTGCTCTCTACAACAACCTGTAAGGAGGTTGTAGCGAGGCTGATGCTGGTCTTGTCTCCCAAATTACTATTTATCGGATGAGAGGAAATGGCTTCAAGTTATGTCAGGGGAGGTTTAGATTGGATCTTAGGAAGAAATGCTTTCCTGAGAGGGTGGTTGGGCACTGGAACAGTTTGCCCAGGCAGGTGGTGGACTCACCATCCCTGGAGGTGTTTAAAAAACTGGGTAGGTAGAGCAATTGAGGTCATGGTGTAGGGGGTTAGGGAGATGTTGGGATGAAGGCTGGACTTGATGATCCTGGAGGTCCTTTTCAGATATAATGATTCTATGTTTCTATGATTCTATGCTTCTATATGCAAAATAATGCATTTAGAATAAACTATTTACGATAAGTTCTACTTCATGTTATTCTGATAGAATAGTTATTCTGCCAGTTTGTATTAAAAATCATTTAATCACCAGCCAGTCTATGCAGTTTTCTTAAAACTTTCTATTTTTTGTATGTAAATAACTTTCTGTTATTTACATCCTCCTGTCTTAAACTTACTTTAATTACTGACTTCATTTAGTTAAAACACCAAAAATCATTACAAATTCAGACTATTTGCTTCAGTATTTGTTTCTTCCCTTTCAGCTAGATATACTACTAGCTATAAATTTTGTTCGCTGAAGACCCCCATTAAATGTCAACTGTTGAGATAATTTTAGACAACTAAACAGAAAATTGTGTTTTTCCTAACTTTTAATTAAAAGTGAAAATAAAGTGCAATTGGGTGTTTAAGTTGTCACATTAGTATTTCATGCAAATGCTGATGAAATCCTGAAACCTCTGTTTCAAATATTGTTATTACTTATTAGTGAATCACAGAACATTAAGGATTGGAAGGGACCTCAGAGGATCATCTAGTTCAATCCTCCTGCCATAGCAGGATCACCTAGATCAAATTGCACAGGAACATGCCCAGACATGTTCCAGGGTTTTAAATGTCTCCAGAGAAGGAGACTCCACAACCTCCCTGGGCAGCCCCTTCCAGTTCTCTGTCACCCTCACTGTGAATAAACAGCTTTAAGGAAAGTGAACAGAATATACCTGGGATAATTTTGTTTCCTGAAGTCATCCAAATTTCAAATGCAGCACTCGTGTCAACAAAGGCAAGTTTTTCTTGATTTTCAAGGTAAGTGTCTGTTGCTGTTTCAATTTGGTGGGTGTCTTGGCCTGAGGCATTGGGAAGTTGCTATGGAGATTTGTGATGTTCGACTTGGAATTCCAAGCTGAGAGTTGTTTTTTTTTCTGGTATGATGGCCTGAAGAGAAGACTCTAAGGGGTCCTTATAGTGGCATTTCAATCCCTGAAAGGGACCTGTCAGAAGGCTGAGGAAGACTGTTCACAAGGGCAGGGAACTATAGGACAAAGAATCACGTTTTTAAGCTGGAAAAGGTCAGATTGAAGCTGGACATGAGGAAAAATTCTTGAATCTGAAGGTGGGGGATCCCTGGAACAGGCTGCTTAGAGAGGTGGTGGAGGCCCCATCCATGGAGCCATTCAAGGTCAGGCTGGATGGGCCTCTGGGCAATCTGTTCTAGTTAGAGAACGAAGACCAGGGCACTAAGGGCCACATCCAGTCTGTCCTTAAGCACCTCCAGGAATGGGGAGCCCTGGGCAATCAATTCCAGTGTCTGATCACCCTTTTCTTGAGGAAGGGCTTCCCAACAATCCAGCCTAACCCTCTCCTGGCAGCTTCAGGCCCTGCCCTCTCATCCTGGCACTGGTTGCCTGGGAGAAGAGGCCTGCGCCCACCTGACTACAACCTTCTTTCAGGTAGTTGTGGAGAGGGAGAGGGTCCCCCCTGAGTCTTCTCTTCTCAGGCTCAACATCCTCAATCTCTCAGCTTCTCCTCATCAGACTTTCCCTCCAGTCTCTTTCCCAGCCTCGTTGCTGCTCTGGACCTGCTCCAGCCCCTCAATCTCTTTCTTGAAGTGAGGGGCCTAGCACTGCCCCGAGCACTCGAGGTGAGGCCTATCCTGCGCTGCACTTTTCTGCTCATCTAATCAGTAAGTTTAATTGTTCTGATGTCACTATGTGAAAAGACAGCTACTTAGTCTTAATTAGAAATACAGCTACAGGTTTCAGATGCACAAATTATTTAGAATTTTTTCTATTTATTGCAACAGGTAGGAAATTCCACTGCCATTTTGTGTTGCAGATATGGGCGTCACTGGGTCACACATCGTGTTCAGCACATGCATGCATATACCTGTTAGTGTGGGCTCTGTGCTCACACACAGTGCCCATAGAATCATAGAATCCTAGCATGGCTATGGTTGGAAAGGACCTTGACGATCATCTAGTTCCAACCCCCCTGTACAGGCAGGGACACCTTCACTACAGCAGGTTACTCAGGGCCCCAGCCAACCTGGCCTTCAACACTGCCAGGGATGGGGCAGCTACTACTTCTTCAGGCAGCCTGTTCCAGCATCTCAGCACCCTCACAGGAAAGAATTTGTTCCTCACGTCCAACGTCAATCTGCCTTCTTCAAGTCTGGAACCCCTTCCCCTTGTCCTCTCACTACCACCTGTGTCAAAAGCCATCCCCCAGCTTTCTTGTAGCCCCCTCCAGAGATTGGAAAGCTGCTAGAAGGTCACCTGGGAGCTTCCTCTTGTCTAGGCTGAACAACCCCAACTCACACATATTCAACCCCTAACATGTTCTACAACTCAGTATAAAAACACCAAACTGTAAAAGCAGTTCAGAAACATGCTTCTGTGACTCACTAGCAACGTTTAAAAAGCTTTAATAGAGGTTGTCATTTAAATAATGAAAACCTTCCTTTCAAAAAAAGTCATAAAACATAGCAGATAAAAATTAAGTAGAAAATAGAGCAAAAATAATTTGAAAAGTGCTTTGAAGAGATGTCTCAGCTAATTGTAAGAGAGGGTTTTTTTTTTTTTACATCGGAAGGAAGAATTCAGCTAGGGACAATTCATGACGAATGAGATAAAAGGGACTTTATGGATTAGGATGCCATAGAAAGAAAAACACAATGAATTCTTTGTATCCATCTTTACTTGTGAAGATGGTGTAGAGATTTCCAAAGAAGATATGGTGCTTATATTACACACGTCTAAGACACCAGATAAGTTTGAAGTAAATACAAAAATACTGTAAGGAGCAGGAGCAGATGGCTTCAACCCAGAAGAGCTGCTGAACTCTATCATATCATAACATCATTTAAAGATCTGACTTCCAAATGCAGAACAAACACATCTATCTTTAGTGGGGATCCTTGAAACTAAAGATCAGTCAGTTTGACTTCTGTACTCTGTAACGTGTCCTATAATAATTTATAAACAGGGTTTCTCAAGAGATTAGGAGCGGTAGCACTGAAATTCACAAAAATTAAGACATGAGAAAGGCTGAATGTGAAAATACTATCAAATCCCACCACAAGAAAATTGAGAGTCTGAAAACAGCTGGCAGGGTTAAAGAAGATGTGAAGCAAACCTGTTTATAATTTTACTTGCTATTCTCAGAAGGATTAGAAGGCTCTATAATGAATTATAAACATCAAAGATTTTATTGCAAACAAATTAGATTTGAAAATAAGTCTATCTCACATCTTGATTCATCTCTTGATTATCTTTTCCAAGAAGATTTGAAACATCGACTTCATGTTACAGACTTGAGAACAACTACACTATGCAAAACCAGGAGTTCTGATTGTGTATGTTTGAAAGAAACTGTTCTTTCTTAAGCAGTTAAAAGCAGTGATGAGAAAAGGGTTTTTAGAAATTATTTGACAAATAATACCTCCAAAATGATTACTCTTATGTTAATAGCAGTAGTAGTATACTCTCTTAAGTCTCTTACTGCAGCCTTAGCAGTAGATTTTTAAGTATCCTCCTGCAAATTGTATCATATTCCAAATAGGATGTTAATAAAACCTTACCAAACAACTCATAAACTGACTTTAGCTTTAAAGCTAACACATTTTACAGTGGCTTACTTCCAGGATGTTACAAAAGGTTGAAGACAATTTGGACTTGCTACTATTAAAAGAATAATAGGAGATTGTTGTAAATTAAGAGATCTTTAAGTAAACCTTTGACATTATTCATATAACAGGTTTACTTTAAAATATATATTTACCTCCTTTTTTGTGAACAGTGGTAATCTAATTCCTTTTAAATGAGCGTGTGATTTTATAAACAGAATTATGATGGAATTTTCATCATCTCAGCATGACCTATTAGGTACAACATAACAAGAACCTTAAAGTAATTTTGCATCTTAGGACATAAAAAGGATTTGGAGATTTTTGGGTTAGCATTTTCCTGTAGCAGCTGTCGGGGAGCAGAGCCCAAACAGGAAAAAAACTCAACTAAGTCAACAGAAAGATAAACATCCATTAGATTGTGTCTAAACTCAGACCCTGCCTGACGGAGGGAAGGTTCCCAGGTGAGGCGCTGTATTGACACAAAAGGATGGACTGAAATGTTCTTAATCTCTCTTCTCAGAACAGTGAGAGATACAATGGCTGAACCCTGACAAGCTAATAAAAAGCTAAATCACCTATCAAGATCTTTATGCTTGCCACTACCCCCAACGGACACCTTCACACACATGTAACTTGTAACACAATATAAAATCTCAGGCTTTTTGGGGACCGTAAAGTAGGAAAGGAGCAGAAGCAAATAGGAGTGAGATGGCCTGAGATGGAGGTAGGCAGGAACTCTGAACCTGACACCAGAAGACCATAAAGGGCACCTCAATGGGTTGTCCTCTCCTGCCCTCCAGACCTTGGCTCTATGATGGTAAGACAACGTGCCTCAGCGGATTTGCTGCGTGTCTGTATCTATTTTATATGTTTGTTTGTCTGGTTTAGGTCTGTTACGCTCTCTGCCAATTACCGTCTGTTGTAGGCACAGTGCCTTTCTGCAAATATATCCATGAAGATATCACATAACTTGTATATAATGTTGCATGTGTGAATAAATGATACTGGTCACACTACTGACTGTTTCTTAATGACTGGACCTACAGCAGAAAGGCTGTTTATAAGTGTCTAGGTGTCAGACTAATAATGTATATATTGATATGGCTATTTGTGAAATCAACTGCTCCCTAGAAGGAGGGCCAGATGAAAAGCATGAGGGCTGATCTGTGAATGTCCAGCATTGGACCTACAGTAAATTAATCCTAGTTATGAATCTGATGGCTGCTCAATTGAATGCTGGTTTTCATATCAGCTGCTCAAGCCCCCTTTAATAAAGAAGGACCTGGATAAGAGATAAGGTTTATTCCTCACTGAATTACCCAGATTTCACCCTTGCTTCCTTTCATGCAACAGTAGCCTACGTTGATCCAATATGTTAAAACAGTATTTAAGGTCTTCCCTTTCCAGCTCTCAAGGCACAGAATTGAGATTCGCATTTTCTTATAAAGATGGAACAACAGAGATTCTTACTTTGTAAAGACTTGCAATGTAAAATCAATATTCCAACCAAATTCAGACATGGGAAATCATGCTTATCTACATTTGAACTGCTTGCTAAAGAGAGTATATGTAATTATTTTCCCTTTTTCATCTTACTTTTATGCATTCTCCTGTTTGATCTGATTTGTAACACTGGTTTGAAACAAAATCTTTTATTTCATGTTTATCTTCTGGCAACACCAGAAAACAGCAATAACCTTCAGCAAACACCTTGTTCTCAGACAAGAACTGCAAAATCTCACCTTGGTACACAATATGAAATCCTTGCTTGTTCTGTGAGTAATCGCTGTGAAAGTATAAGCTGGTTTCATGAGTTGTGCTGAACAGAGAGGCTGGAAGCTGAGGGCCACTTAGTCTTCCAATAACAGTGCTAGTGTCCGTAGATCCACTCCTGACTTCTAAGTAATCATGAATCGTCTCCGTGGAGAAATTCAAAAATTGCAAATGGACACCTGAAAAACATTGTTAGTTCATCATTCAATGAATCATTCAACGAATGACTGATTATCACTCTTGGAGCCTTTTTAACCGATTTCATTTCCTTTCATCCAATTAATTTATAGAACTTCCACTTGAATGACTGTAACAACTTGTACAATTTTCTATAGGTCAGTATGGGATCTTTATTCAGTGTGTTCGTAAGAGATAATGAGAAAGCATCCTCAACCGACAGGATACAGATGACATACCAAATGGCACACCAATGAAAAACTTGAGGGATGAGCAAACAAACCCTTCGTAAATACTTTCACAAGAAGTGCAGTTTTGCACCTGGAGTGCAAAGTCTTTATCTTTCTGTACAGGCTGGGAATTGATCAGGTAAGTAGCAGCCCTGCTGAGACGGATCTGTCAGTCATAGTGGACTTGATCTAGTGTTACTGGCAAATTCACTTTGAGTGTCAAGTTTAGCAACTTTGAGTGGAAAGCTTCTAGAAGTCACTTCCAAGAACATTTCTGTGCTGTTGTGATACCTAGGATATGCAAAGAATCTTAAAAATGAAACAATGAACTCAAAAGCAGCCTAAGTTTCTAAACCAGTATTAGCTTGGTATAAAATATTCATTATAGCTACTTATTCTTTTTGGGTTTATGGTCTCACAAGACAAATCAAGCTTGATACTTTATTCTAATTAACTGGTTATATAAGAAATATGTAGTATACATTAAATGAAAAAACAAGAATCTTTTTGGCTTTTCTGTATCTTTCTTTTTAAGCTTTAATAACTTATAAGAAGGAATTATTATGAATTTTTATTTGCCAGGATAAATATTCACAATATTTAAAAATCTATTTCAAGTGTTTTGAAACCATAAAATCCCAATAAATTTAATCCATGAAAACCTGCAGAAGAGGAGACGCAGGGGGGACCTTCTCCATCTCTACAGCTCCCTGAAGGGAGGCTGTAGACAGGTGGGGTTCTGGCTCTTCGCCCAGGGAACTAACAACAGGATGAGAGGGCAGGGCTTGAAGCTGCCAGGGGAGAGTTAGGTTGTATGTTAGGAAGCCCTTTCTCAGAAAGGCTGATCAGAAGCTGGAATGGACTGCCCAGGGCAGTGGTGGAGTCCCCATTCCTGAAGGTGTTTAAGAACAGACTGGATATGGCCCTTAGTGCCCTGGTCTGGCTGATGTGTTGATGTTAGGTCCTAGGCTGGGCTGGATGAACTTGGAGGTCTTTTCCAGATTCAATGATTCTGTGATTCTGTGAAAGAATACATACCAAAACCAATAGGCAGTTTTATTGTCCACATGCAGTCCAAACTGCTAGGATAGTTGCCGGGAAATCCAGGGCTCAGGATTACTCCACTGAAGTCTGACATGCTCCCACCACATTGGGCTATGAAATAAATAAATAAAAAAAAGGGCAGAGACACCTTTCAGAGGAGTAGAAAGAGCTATAAATCCAGAATATTGAAGATCCTTCGAACATTAAAAATACAGTAAGAAATATGTATTTATTTAAAAAAAAACCCCACTAACACTGTTTTACCTCTACATTTCTGTAATAAAGTAATTAACAAGTAGGTGCTTTGAACATACAGATCTACTCTGAACTGAGTAAAATTGGTTTTTAATCTGGTTGGGCACATACATCTGAAAAGGAGAGAGATGTTTACTCTGCCCTCTGTTTGCACGAACAACCCTTGTGAACAGGCAAGCAGCTCGTATCTCAGAGCAACACTAACACAACTCCACATCAGTTTGCATAAAAGCACCTGAACAATGTATTTTTAAAGGATTCTGAAAGCATTTCCAGTGGCCTTTTAAAAACTGCATTAGCATCCTGCTCTTCTAAAAATTAAATAGGACTAAAAGACTTTAAAATGTGCATATTTTAAAGAAATTGAACTAAATCCATACTGGAACTTAATTTTTTCAGATGTGACATGAGTGAATAAAGAAAATGACACTTCAATATCAGATTTGAATAGGTTAATTATGGTAAACATAGTTTTGTTTATTAGTTTTGCCCAATTAGCAGTTGCTACATCCTTTGAAAAACAATTAAACGTCATTACTTGAAAAAAAAAAAAATGAAAAGGGAAAACAAAATCCTCTAGAATTTCAGCACAGCATCTTTGTCTTCATAATTTACCCCTAAACACTGTAATTATTGTATCCAACTTCCTAGACATAATGTTAATGCATAATAATGGAAACTAAAGACTAACTCCTGACAAAACTGATTACACATATCTGACTCTTGCTGAATATTTATAAATTCTAAGCTGAGGGATCTCAGTACCTTACAGGAGGTTTTTAACACCTCACAGGATTAAGAACAGAATTATGTGAAGCAGCTCAAGAGGATATATAATCTGTCTTGAATAAAAGCAAAGCATAAAATCTTTAATGAGGTCTACAGCATGTTACTTTCCAGACATTCAAGATGGCAAAGACAGGCCATTTTTACTCTTAGGGAACCCAAACAAGATGGCATTTCTATTCTGTAAAAGTAAATGCAAATAGGAGTTATATCCCTTACATTTATTCATCATATTAAGATAATATATTTAAATACACTTCATATGTTTCATTTGCACTTCTGGTAGGATTCTAGTGCTTCTTCCAATAATACTATGATTACATGTATATAGTTTAATCTGCAAAGTAGTATATCTGCTTAAATTGGGCAGGCTGGCCTTGTGTTGAACTCACTGGAGATGAAAATGTGATAACTCTGCAGTGGAAATTATTAATAAATAAATTAACTATGTTTGCAAGGGGCTCTGGAGGGCTCATCGTTGATAGGGAATTGACAACAGTTTCTAACAAAAACTTACATTTTTCTGACTGTACATTTCAGAAATGCTTTGCCAAGTTAAGTGTGAGCTATACTTTGAAAATCTTCAGCTTAAGTTGACCATTTTCACTTTTAATAAAGTTCTTACAGTTTTCCCTATTCTTTCCCCTGTACCTCTCTCACACGTTGAGGTTTTTTGCTTTCTTATTTTGGCATACTGAAGAAAGTTGATGTCTGCTGAACGTACCTAAACATATTGGAATTGGGTAGTTCCACCTTCTCACTGGTCCAGGCATACAGGTGATATGTGAGTGTCCCTACAATGAGACAATATTTGTTAACTCATATCATACTACATAAAATATAATACATCATTATGATCTCAACAAAAATAATGTATAAATATCATCAAAAGATATAGGGTATAACATTTATATTGTATATTATGAATTGCATCATACCATCAACATAGTAGGAAACACTAGTCTTTAACTGTCAGCCTACTGGAGAATTGTGTCTATGCCCTTAATAGTAATTCTACATTAAATTAATTCTAATAATATAACACTAGTCAGTTGAACTTTGCGTAGTATAAACCAAAGGTCTCGAAACTAAAGTTCCTATTGAAGAATTGCTTACAAAGTATTGATTTGTTTAATTTGTGGAATATGATAAAAAGATGCAAATTACATATATTATAGAGTACCGACTTTACACCTTAAGTGCATAATACCTATTCTAAACACAGTCGTCACCCTCAAAATAGTTGTTTTAGGTTGCCAAAAGATTAGGTACTTAAGGAATCTCTTTACCACACATATCCCTTTTCAACTGTTGAAGTGTTAGGATTTCAAGGCAGTGTGTTACTGCAAAGTTCCAAGACCCACCAGAGTGACCCTCTGTGATGTTCATCAGCCTCATGTAACTGCAACTGCCTTCCAGTGATAGTAAACTAAAATTAAACGTCTTAAGAGACAACTCTATCTGGCAAAACCATGCACTTTCAGATAACCTGGTAGAAACATTTCTGTAGCCGTTAGCCTGTTTGTTCAACCTTCATATAAAAAGTTCATTTTTCATGTGAAATCTCATCGATTCAGAGCCTGTAGCAGCTGAGGGAACTGCATTACTAATGCATGCAGGATAACTGAATATTTCATTCATCAGTCTACAACCCATAGTTTCTCTCCCCTAGAATTAAAACATACACTTTATCTGTAGGTCAAGTAGGCATTTCTTCTACCGGGCTTGTTTGCTCACACGTTTGCGTTTCAGTATGAAATTGAAACAAAGGGAAAAAACCCAATTCACAGGTTAACTAGCTAAGGCCAGGAAACACATGAAGTAAACTTCCATTCTCATTGTTAAAGCTGCAATCTCAGAACATTCCATGTATTTTTGAAACACTGCAAGGTTACAGACGTGATTAGGGACTCAGCTGCTGAAGGGAAAACTGGGATACAGATCTCAAATCCAAGTGGCAGGTTAGATGTAGAGGCAGTCAACTTTAGTTTATATCACAGTATATAAACTAGAGTCTTTAGTTCAACAAGTAATTCAATTTCTATTTTGATGCAGTGCATCTGACCTTAGTAGTTAGGTCTTCAGAGAACTATGTAAAGTAAATGTTTGAAGTTTCCAGCATTTTTAAACACCAACTAGTGCTTAGTTTGATACTCATCAACATATGCTCCAGTGAATATTGACCTTCTGATGTAATATTTGGATAGTTGTTAATTTAATTTTTGGCTAAGAAGCTTCCTAGTCCTGTAAACTTATCACACATTCACAATTCCTGAACAGTTCAGTGTCCATTTCATGCTAACCAACTCAAACATATCCATGTTACACAATTTAAAGGCAACATTTGAAAGTGGAAACTCTGCTCACCTGAAGAGAATACCCCTGATCACACTGGAAAGACACCACATCTCCAACCATGTATCTGTCTCCAATTTTGATCCCACTGCTTGGTGTCTGTGGTTCAGGACAAGAGTCCAAACCTATAGCTGTGAAAAATAGAGAACTGTAGACACTCTAAGGAACATAACACATGGTTTTAGAGTCACAAAAAACTGCTGCGTATGCTGTATAACTGTATGTTTGAGAGACCTAGATTCATAGAATCATTTAGGTTGGAAAAGATCTTTAAGATCATAGAATCCATTCTTTAGTTGCCACAAAAAATTTGTCCTGAAATCTACCTACGTTTCCAATACATATTAAGAGTTCAGACATAGTTTTGCCATTTCCTCACTCCATCACAAAGCCTCTATGACATTTTTATCACATATCTCTAAATCACCTAGACGCAAAAAGCTAATTATTATTACTGTTGTAAAATAGCATATTTCATTGAGTTATCGGCTAGTTTCGTATCTATTGAGGGACATCAGTATTATGCTGAAAAATTATCATTCAGGAAATATACTTTATGTTTATATATTCCATACACCCTTGTCTAAATCCACACATACACAACTAGTTGTTAGAAGTGAAAGCTGTGTATGGACAGTATAAAAGACATTTCAGTTATTTGGGCTAGTATTTATTATTACTATTTGCCCAGAGAAGCTGTGGATACCTTTTCCATGGAACTGTTCAAAGCCAGGCTGCATGGGGCTTTGAGATACCTGGTTTAGTGGAAGGTGATGGAACACATCTAGTTTCAAAACAGAAAGAGATGATCTTTCAGGTCCCTTTCGACCCAAACCATTCTACAAATACACACATACACTTTCACTAGATTCAGTCTTATTTCACTTTGTTTTCATAACTGACTGCATTTTTTCCCTCCTTTGAAGTTCTAAGCAGTTAGGATATGAACTGTGTTTGAAGGAAATGGCAGGGTAATTCTAATCTATCATAGCTGTTTAGTTATAGACAAGATCAGGCAGCAATTTTGCAAACCCCTGTTCTCCAACAGGCTAATCAGCCCAGCAGACCTGGGGATTTACGTACTGCAAAACCGGCAGAAAATAACCGTGACACAATTATGCAGATCAGACACCAGAAAAAAACAGGAGCAGAAGGAACTGCACAGCTGGGAATAAAAAAAAAAAAACAGCCAACAAATCTGCAACAAATTATTACTGATTGCCAGAATTCTTGTCAACTGGCTACGGCAACCTCACTCAGACGGAAAGGGTCTTCATAATTATAGTGTTTTCCACTGGTGAGGTGCTTAGCAATCATAAAAGCATGTGAAATAATTCTGCTGTGTTCTCACCAACTTGTGAGGATTTGCCAGTTAGTTAAGAGCAGCTGCTATGTTCAGTTCATTCACTCTTTTATTTACACTGAGAGTCCTGGGAAAAAAATGGCCTCAAGTTGTGTCAGGAGAGGTTTAGATTGGATCTTAGTTCTCTCTAGAGAGAGTGGTTGGGCACTGGAAGAGGCTTCCCAGGGAGGTGGTGGAGTCTCCATCCCTGGAGGTGTTTTACAAAAGAATAGCTAGAGCACTTGAGGCTATGATCTAGAGGTTGGGGGAATGTTGAGATGAGGGCTGAGCTTGGTGATCCTGGAGGTCCTTTCCAGACATCATTATTCTATGAATCTATATAAAAGATAGAGACTATTTACTATATATTTTATTGCTTTTGGTATAACTTGAAGATTCGGTTGACAAGGATGGCCTCTGTAGGAGGAGACATGAGGCTTGTGCTGGACACAGCTGGTTCCAGCAGGCTCCACCACGGGACATAAAGAAATTGCATCTGAATTGATCAGATGTGCCTCTGGAAAAACACATTAAAATATGGAGTAAGCACCAAAAAACTGAGTAAGGTCAGAACAAGAGGAGACATTCTGAAGAAAGATGGAGAGAGGAACACGACTACACAGAGGCTGCAGCTGAAGAATCTGGCTAAGCAGGGGCTACAGCCTGAGTGCCCACCCCAAGCAGGCACTGAAAGGTGGGAACTGAAAAGTCCACAGGACACTGACCTGACCTGCTGCAGTGCTTTTACCTCACCAAAGCATAGGGGTGGCAGGAACACAAAATGTGCTTGTGAGGAGGTTTCCAGGGGAAGCAGGGGAGTTCTTCGTAGGAGGTTGTTTGGTATTATTTTTCTTCAATATCAGAATCACTAACAACTTAACTAGCAAATTAGTTAGCTTGCACTTCCCCAAATCAGTGCGTTTGGCTTGTCTGCACCAATCATATAAATACATTGTATTTTGGGACTAGGACTGTCACATGAGCATATCTGCATTTACCCCTGGCCATGTATGCTCAAAAATACGTATCAGAGAGCAAAACGTGATTAAAAGTGAAGGCAAGACAACTTCACTTCAACTTCTTCCCTGTCCTTACAGCACAGGTTTCAGGGCTGATCTAGCTTACTTGGCATTAAGTGAGGATTTTAACAATGGCTTTGAAGTAACATTAAGTAGCTCATTATGCGCAATAGGGCTGAAGATTCCCCTTTCACATAGTTGAGGTACAGCTGATGACTGCAACCAGCAAGCGCTCTTAATTAATTGAACATTTCTACCTTACCTGTATACTCTAGATGAAATCCAGCAGCTGAAACACTGATATCAGACTGGAAATTTAGGTACAGATTGTTTGACGTGCTGTTGAGAAGTGGAGGTATGGTTGTTCCTGAAAATAAAAAGCAAAATCTTACTGAAATGCATATAAGCTGAACTAAATAAAGACATGAATGGCAGAGTTTAGACAAAAACAAAGAGAAAAGGAGAAAGAGGGGAGAGAGGATGGCAGAGGAGAGAAAGATCACATAACCACCACATTTCATCATTATGGATGCTATTGATCATTTATTCCCATAAAAGTTGTGTTACATTTTCAGTGCAGGACAATATCACAGACATGAACTGAAGTACTCAAGAAATCAGAGTCTAATATAAATTTATATTACATGCTTTTATCCACAAAAGGAGAAATATTCACATGGAGTTTCATAAAAGCAAGAGTGAATATTGTAACTCGAATAATTAGAAATACTATAATAAAAGATGTCAAACAGCTCTGAATAAATTTTGTGGGGGCAGGCTTAGAAATGTGATTCTTTTTTGTTTCAGCACAACAGTCTTTTTTTGTGTGATCTCATTCTGTAGACATGAATAAAGGGATACAAAACAAAATAAGGAAGACCAAGGCAAACAGAACTGTCTCATTTGTCTAGAACAAGGATAAAGAATGAATCTTTTAGTCATGTACAATTTCAAGTGGCTCCTTTTTCAGATGTCTGTACTTCTGGACCCTGCTATAAGAGGCAAAAATTGAGATCAATAGATATCTGGTTTGGATGGTCATGGCTGTTATTTAATGTCTAACATTTTCAAATACTCAGCTTTATGAAAGTCTGCTAAGAGATGATTGCTTAAAACAGAAAGAATGCCGTGTGTTATTAATGATAGGAGAAATAAAACACAGACACACAACTACACATACACAAACAAAAGAAGTAAAAAGAGCTCTGTGTTTAAAATAAAGAGTTGAATCTGTGAAACACTGATTGTAAAATCTTCTCAGTCACCTGAATAACTTCCAAGCCTTGGAGCATTGTTGTCAGAACCATCATAAAAGTCTAAGGAATCCCAGTTGTGTTCTGTTGCAAAACTCACCACTTGCACCTATGAAGAAAAACGTAAGGTACAGTACATAAAACTCTTCCCTCTGTATTTGAGCACAAAGATCACTACAAATGTTAGCCTCTGCTTCGTTCAATCATGAAAAACTGTGTCATCTTTTCACTGTCAAAGAGAATGGAAAATTACCCAGTGAATAAAACTGCATTGTGTTACGGTGTATTCTGGTGTGCACTGTCGCACTGATCCTGTAACAGCTCTATTCAGTTTATTCTCTCAGAGACTTTATCTTCCTCAGGTAGAGCACCTGAAAATCATTCAAAGGATCAAGTGTGAATGTCACACTTTGTAACAGTCTTGATTCAGTGAGAGTATCAGCATCGTATAGATCTAATTGCAGCTATACAGCTGCAGTTAGACTGCCCTGTAGTCATTGCATTAATAGAAGTATAAATTACTCATTTATTCATTAACTGGTAATAGAAAAGAAGGATGATATTTGCTAGCTCAGAAAAACAACTTGGTGGAACTAGAAATAACAGCAAACACTCAATATTTTTTTATTATGACACTGGAGCAAAAAAATATCATGTAAATTAGACATCTAACTTGAAATCAAATTTAGTTGATATAATCAGAGATAAACACTTCCAAAAAGCCTAAGTCAAAATGGCAATTACTGCCTCATTTAAATCCTCACCTATCCTGCCGGTATGTAACTTACATTACTGATTGCATACAAACTACACAGCACAAAGTATCAAAACTTAAGACAGTTGTTTAAGTCGTGTTCCTCAAAGTCAATCACAAAACTCTTTTTGGCTATTAAATACTGCTGCTGTCTGACAATGGTGGCTTTGAAAAATGATAGAAATGATAGAAAACTTGCTGCCATGGTTTCCTACCATTTATTTTGCTAGTGACTGTATCAGACAATGCTTAAAACTCCTAATTTATTCAATTCAGCTGTCTTTCCAATAACCTGATTTCTCTGTTTCTTTAGTGTACTCTAAGGTGTGAGATATATAACTTAGCTCAGTGAATACTTTTCTGCTCTGTTCTCCATCAAGTTCTTGATCTAAATGCTAGTAAATGAGTAAATTTGAATGCACCCATTCCCATGCCACAAAATCACAGAATCACAGAACATTGGGGATTGGAAGGGACCTCGAGAAATCGACCAGTCTCATCTGCCTGCCACAGCAGGATCACCTAGATCAAGTCAAACAGAAACATATCCAGGTGGATTTTAAACATCTCCAGAGAAGAAGACTCCACACCCTCCCCGGGCAGCCCATTCCAGGGCTCTATCACCCTCACATTGAAGAAGTTCCTTCTCATATTGATGTGGAACCTCCTATGTTCCAGCTCACAACCACTGCCCCTTGTCCTATCATTAGGTGACACTGTGCAGAGCCTGGCTCCATCATCCTGACACCTACCCTTTCCATATTTATCCACATAAATGAAGTCACCCCTCGGTCACCTTTTTCCAAGCTCCCTCAGCCTTTCCTTATCAGGGAGATGTTACACTCCCTTCATTATCTTTGTGGCTCTATGTCATGTTGAAACATACTGAAACATCTTCTTGAAAGAAGGAGCTTCTATAACAACAGAGTCAATAACATAGTTTCTAGGAAAACATACATAACTTCCCCATGGAAACCCCCTGCTTAAGTTCTCTCTGTTAGAGATTTATCCATTTTGGGAGAGGAAAGTAAGAAGACAAGAAAACCTCTCTTTGTAAAAAGTTACTACAAAGTTACAAGTATCTATTTTTATTTGTTTTTTGTGAATCTTGTAACTTTTAACAACTGGGTGTATAAAAAGACACGCAATAAATTCTAGTGGGAGAATCATTAGTAGGAGAGAAAAATGTATGAATAAATGATCTTTTCATGCTCTTGCATCAGTAAAAAGAATTTTAAACATGATGATAACTAGCAAAGTACACTTACCTGAATGCCAGCTCCTTCTGGTACTGTGATCTTCCACACACAATTCAGATTGTTGTCATAAGGCTCAGGGTAACCAGGAGACAAAATGGTCCCTTTGCGCTTTGTTAAAATGCCACCACAGGGCACTGAAAGGAAATACAAAAGGCAAGAAAAGATGTATGAAGCTTTGAAAGTGAGAAAAATTATTATGAAGGCTTACACAGTGTTCAGAGTATCATGACTCAAAACTTCTGTGAATTTATGTTATATTAAAATTTTATATTTGCCTCAGGAAAATAAAATCCTTTCAATGACCAAAAAAAAAGAGACTACAGAAAAATAAGAATCATTACTGTTTTCTACCTGATAGAATCAGTTTCATTTTCTTCTTCTTTATTTAGCTTTTAGCAAAGTAAAATCTGTTCTAGTAATTTTGCAGCAGACAGGACAACGGGTAATGGATGCCAGCTCGAACACAGGGAGTTTCACCTCAATCTGAGGAAAAACGTCTTTACGGTCAGGGTTATTAAACATTGGAAGGGGTTGCCCAGGAAGGGTGTGGAGTCCCCTTCTCCAGAGATGTTTCAAGCCCAGCTGGATGTGGTTTTGTGGACCTAATTGAGGCTTTTTAGGTGGTTCTGCTTTTCAGTGATTTGTATTCTGCTTGAGCAGGAGGGTTGGACCCGATGGCCTTTGAAAGTCCCTTCCAACCCTAATTAAACTGTCTACAAAAGTAAAGTATTAATATTAAGGGTTCAAGAATTAATTTTCAATATCTATGTTTTGTATTAGTATAAAATAGAAAAATGTCATAAAAAATATATCCTTTCTTAATAGTGCTACTTTGTTATCTTAATAATTAATAGGACCAGTTTCAATTTCGTGTCTGTTTGCTTTGCATTTGTGAGTTATCCCATTACAGATTACGGATGTATCATGTTAGTCAAGAAATGCTTGCAAGACTACACTCATATCCATGTCCATGGATTTATGCCCATGCATGAAATAGGGCAGAGGCATTGAGTACAATCACGTTTTTCTTCTGAATGTTCAACTTGAGTGTATATTGTATAGATCATTAGATGCTCTAACAGCACCAGAGTTACATTACAGCTCAGTCAAGATACAGCTATTCTATTGGTATTTAAGAAGTCAAGGAAGAAGAGTGATGAGGTGGTTTATCAAAACCATTGGAAGCTAATGTATCACTGTTACGCAACACCACTAAGCTCTGACTGTATTTCAGTTTATACAAATATAAGGATTTAGATTCTACATACATAGAAAAAGAAACTTCTTCCCAGTAAGGGTGACAGAGCGCTGGAAGGAGCTGCCCAGGGAGGTTGTGGAGTCTCCTTCTCTGGGAGCACTGGAACAGGCTGCCCAGGGGGTTGTGGAGTCTCTTTCTCTGGATATGTTCCTGTGTGACTTGATCTAGGGATCCTGCTGTGCCAGGGGGATTAGACTAGATGATCTTTCGAGATCCCTTCCAATCCCTAATGTTCTGTGATTCTGTGTGAGACGTTTAAAACCTGCCTGGACATGTTCCTGTGCAATTGGTTGTAGGTGGTCCTGCTGTGGTGGGTGGATTGGACTAGATGATCTTTCAAGATCCCTCCCAATCCCTAACATTCTGTGAAATAGGTAGAAGAATGCAACTTAGCTTGATCTACACAGTAGCTACATTTTTTGTGCCATGTAATTGATAGAATCTCTGAAGAACTACATATATAAAGGTCAGTGTCACATGAAGTGAAAGAATGAGTGATGTCTACCATCTGTAAGGAAATATTCAAACATTCATTATTCACAATTTAATATTGTCACGTCTACCATGTCAGTTATTAAACTGATTTAGTTCAATGCAATTTTGACCTCATATATATTTCATCACCTTTGTTAGCCCAGTGATTTTCACACATAACTTGGCCTGTAACTCTTTTTCAGTTCAAATTGCCTACAAACAGATTTTTTTTTCCACAGTCTAAATCATACATTAAAATATCAATAATATATTGCAGCCAGTGGCCAAAATGATTATTTCAACACTTTGTTGCATTGTTATATTTGAAAAGAAAACGAGAAGATTTCAAGAGGGTGAACACTACAATTCTACTAATTAAACTTACTGAAATTACTGTATTTTATATATATATATTTCAGCTTCTTATTGATTTATAAATTCCTATGCCTGAAAGAGTCCAAATAAAGATTATTTGTGTGTAATAGCTGGTGAATCATATTCTTTCAGTATTATCAAATGATTGTGCCTTGATCTCTGTCAAGATTTTAGAGAAATGTTTCTTTTTAACTGAAAACCACTAAGATTCTACCCCCTAATTATCTGATTAGCAGAGAAGATTCAAAATCAAACTAATGAAAAAGTGTTCTCTGTTTTATTTTCCTCCACTCATACAAAATTCTGCTTAATGCTGGAGTTGATGCCACAGCGTGGTCTTTTTGCAATGGATTTTATCTGTCAATAAAAGCAAAGTTACTTTAATCCACACACATATTTGCTGTTTTGGTTGGGAAATGAGTTCTCCAGATGTCTCCATCCTCCAAATGTATAGTTTTCAGTGTATTCAATTTGCACAAAATTAATGTATAATACAGTCAGTACTGCAGCAGGTGTTACAGGTGGAGATGTGTGATGCATTACAAAAGCATCTGTATAAATGATAAATGATATAAAAGCTAAATTGATTTATAAACAAATCCATTTCTAAGTAAAACTTTGTATGTAAATGTGCCCTACCGGTCTTGACATAAACCTATGGAAATATGTGCCAGGAAAATGTTATCTTTTTACTGTTGGGCTTTTCAGTACAACCACCAGATTTCCAGTTGGTGCTAATCAGCTTTACAAATGTCAGTGGATGCAAATTCATTTAAGAATTTTATTTTGAGAATTGAATTTTGTATGACTAGGAGCAGACAAAGTGTATTTCCTGATCTGGAAAATCACTTCTGTTTTTGTGACAGGTAATGAAATATAATCATAGATATTGCTAAACCTGTAATAAAGTCGAGTTCTTTCTACTAGAGCCTGCAATATCTTGTTGGAGATATCTGCAAGGTGAGAGCATCTCAGTCTTGCAAGAGCAGTCAGGGCACAAACTGATATTTCTGAGCCTTAATTAAGAGACATCCAGGGACTGTCACTGATGTTAATGTAAAAGAAGCTAACATATGATTTATAACAGCAGAGTACGTTCATGAAACTTATGAAATGTCACAGGCAAGGGTATAATAAAAAGGGGAATAAAACCTTAACCTTGAATGAAGAAGAAACTGAATGAAATTAAGCAAGAATAAAATGCTGTACAGATGACAAAGAAGGAACACATTCAGCTAGACAGAATGTTCTACACTCTAGGTAATTAGTTCCATTAAAAAACCCTAAGAACTCACCAACACATGTAGGGAGTGAATCATTCCACTGTGCCAATGCATTTGGTACTGTATCACATCTAATTGCTGTTGACCCATGTAGGATATAGCCTGGATTGCACTCAAAAAGAACCAACGACCCAACTGCAAATTCATTTCCAATCCTTTTTCCAAATCTTGGTTCAGGCACAGAGCTGCATTGTGTTGCACTTGTTCTTGGAACAGCTGCAAACATACAGACAATTGTGGATTCTTAATTTTAGATTTGGTGGAGGAATATAGAATTTGAATCACAAATATTCAAAATTACTGGAAGAAACATGCAGTTATTCAACAGTTACGAACATTTTCAATATCCCTGCATGAATCTTCACATTGTGGATTGCATATCTCGCTGAGTTACTATCTAGAGAAACATGGCACTAATATTCTTGCCAAGATTAAAAGCAATGAATAAAATACACAACTGAAACCTTCCTAAAATGGCACTAGGAAGAAATACTACTAGGAAATACTCAGCTAATAGATGGTTTCAAAACAACATATTTGTGTTAGATGTTGACATGTATTCTTTTGGTTTTCTAAATGTGTGTTCTGACTATCAGATCAGCATTTAAATTTCATTAAAGAATGAATTGCAGTTGTTAAGTATTGATGTACAACCACATCTGCATAAAAAGGCAAATACTGCAGACCAAGAGAAGTATCGTAATAGCAGTAAGATCAGTGATTCAACCACAGTTAATAACACTCATTTTTAAATTGAGATATAAACCAGTTTGAGCAGGCAGATGGATGTAACATTATTCAACCAGCTTAGCAAACAGAGGCAGCTGCTTTGTATAACTGCCTTCTTAAATTTGGTACTACTCTTATGCTTCTTAAATACTTGATATAAGCTTTACAATACAGATTAAACAATGGTCCTAAACATTTTCCAAAACACGAAGAAATAATGACATTTTTATACTGTTAACAAACTATTACTTTCCATGATAATACACAATTTATTACGAAAAGAATGAATACACACAATTTTCCAGATTCTCTCACCTTGATAAACAAAATGAAATCCTTTAGCTGTTATTGGTCCAACTGAAGTAAATCTAACAGTGATCTGGTTTCCTGAGCTCAATGGAAGAGATTCACCTACTCAAACAAAGAAAACACAAAGCTATCATAACCATGCTCAATAAGTGCTCAAGATAACTGACAACAACTCCGCAACTAGAAAGAACTCTCTCCAAACCCTGTTGTGTTTCAGTAAAGTTGACAATATGTATGTGATGTTGATATTTTATGTCAACAGTATTGTATCTTTCTAGAAAAGGAGAATTCAAACTCAATAATGAAAATTTATTGGGTTTTTTTACTTTATCAAAAAATGAAAATAAAGATCTGAAATCCCATACCTCTTTTAATCAATTCAATGTACACATATTCTATAAAAGCTAGAAAATCTAAAAATCTACTCAGCTTTCCCTCCAATATATAGAACATTTCAGATTGTTCACTCAGTAAGTCATAAAGGCACAGAGTAAGAAAACCAAAACAATACAAGAGCTATTTTTGAAAAAAAAATTTAATTCAATTTTACTTAATTTGATTCAATAATGCAGTGAGTTTTGAATGATGAAGCTTGTACTTCAAAATTCTAATTTTGTGCAGTTGTCTGAATTGAAACTAAGAAAATATGACTAATATAGTTTCTTTTTTTGGGCTATCTTTCTAGGTTTGTATAAATATACCACAGCTTAACAACAATTCTATTAAGAGATACCTGAATGAGATCCTGAGAGAGAAGATAACAAAGATGACTGCAGAGTTGGGCCATCATATACTTCAACTACATCATGGAGTGATGTCTGGAAAAATACAAACTGGCCAAAAACAACTGAGCAAACAGGAAGGGAGATAGAATGAGAAAGGGAAAAAACCAATAAAACAAGCAGAAAGAGAACAAAATATACATTACTATAATTTTTCATTACTTAATTAAATTGATATATCAATTGTTTTCCCTGTTTGCTAAATTCCTGGTCCTAGTGTTTAAAGCTAGCAATTTCTTATTCCATTACAGTATTAAATGAATAAAAATGTAGTTCCACTATGTGTAGAAGAGACAACACAGGTATAGAAACCACACACATACTTGTTAAATGTTTCTAGTAATGAGGGAAAAAATCTACTGTTGAATACACTTTCAAATTCACTGGTCTCCCCTAGCAAAAACATCTCTGTATTCTCAGTACAAATCCTCCCCTACAATTCTAGGCATATTTTATCAATTAATTTTGTTCATAAACCCCTGTACGTTTTACTTACCTTGGAACACTTAATATTTCTTAAGAACATTAGCTGCATCTTATCAAAGTCCCAGACCCTGTTTGTATACATACATACATACCATGTTTGTATACATACATACATACCATGTTTGTATAAGTAGTAGTATACAAACACCCTGTCTGAATCACCTGGACCTTGTCTCTCTACCTTTCTGAAGTGGGGGGGAGATGCAGAGAGGGGATAAAATTGGCCCTTCAGACCCCTGATTTTGAGACATCTCCCCAGCCATACTCAAAGGACACGAGACGTCATGGGAACTGCACTTAGGGGCACTCGGGAAGAAAGACAGACAGTGAATGGACAGGAAACTCTTGCGGTGGTAATCTAACTAACCTTTCTTACCTATCTCTTGCCTTCATATTTCCCTCTATCCTTTCCTCTCTTGCCTCTCTCTTTCCTTATACACTACTGTTAAATAAACCTTCCTCAATATATTTCTGCCCAAATTCAACTCTGCTATCAATTTTTTGAAGTATTTTTCTCGAGTGTGTTTGCGTGATTCCGTACATTCAGCGATATTTTTTTATGATTGAACCTCCTGTGAGTTTGTACTAAAACTGGATCATAGCACCGACTTCAAGCAACAAACATTTTCAGAATCTATATACCGAGTTACAAAAGTTATTAGTTTAAGTTTTTAAGTACTTTATGTTTTTTCAGTACTTTAAGTCATGGTACAACAACGAAACAACTAAAATCAGTAATTTAGAACAACTAAAATCAAGAATGTTCTCTTTGCACTGAAGTTCAAAGGCCTGTGCAGCACATTCACATCACAAGTGCTTGCACTTTCAACGTAAATATACAGTGGACAAAAAATAAAAGGTTTGGATTCATTCTGCTCCTGGTACCTCGAAAACATTTACAACCTGATTTTATCACTATTACTAGCAACAGAGAAGACAATTAATTAAGGAACAGAAAGGTAAAAAGGCAGAAGTAGATATTTGGAACACCTCAAGAAAGAAACGATCAGTTTGGCTGATTATCCTGATTAGACATTTTCTTTTAAATTCTGTTTGAATATGGTGTTTTAGAGAAATTTTATCCTCTGTGTTTAACACAGATGTCTCTTGGTTGTGAATGAAAAATTAAGGTGTTCAGTTGTCTGACAGTTATGGTATACAAACACATCTCATTACAGAGCTGGAGCACCTTCTCGGAATTTGAAGTTACTCTGCAGAAGCTAACTTCCCCGAGTTTTAATAAGAATTTCTGTCATCAGACTAAATAATGTTTCCAAAGAGTTCTGCTCACAACAGCTTGGAAATTTTATTTCACAGTGGAAAAAAAAAAAATGACCTGATTCTTCATCACCTCCACTGATGAAAACCTCTCTTTACTTAAGATAAAGCTATGAGTTTTTTTAATCAAGTTTTATAAATAAATTATAACAAGTTTTTTCTTTTGTTTAATGAGAAAAAGAAACAAAAATAAACAACATTATCCAGAAATTACAACCTCTTTAAAAGACAGAGAAATCCCTCGTTGGAGAAATGGTCTCTATGGTGATTAAAGATAATGAGTACACACTAAGAAGCAAGAAATGAGAGAGCTTCTTATGCATCTGAACTCCCAATTCAGGAGACCCCATTCATTGCGCTAAGTGGTGGATCATGTAATTTTTTTTTAATCTTTGTCCTCTTATATTTCCAAGTGTTTGGTTGTCTGCCAGTTACTGTTAATGTGTTCAGTCTACTCTGTGTCTGTAGCAGCAATGTTCAGTGATATCTGTTGGAATTCTCTGTAATTGTTGACACTCTTCAGCATATGCTGCTGCAGGAAAGATATTCATAGCTTGTGAATAGAAAGCAGAGCTCTGACTACTAGTAATCAAATACCAAATTTAGGCAAATCACAATTAATGTAAAAGTAAATACTAGAATAAATCAGTCAACTACTCTTCCTGAACTCTAACAGCGTAAGTGTCTCGCTTGCGATGTGGATTCAAAGTAAGGTTAGTGATGGATTTATGTGTAAATCACTAGAACAGGTGCTCTCACTGGCATGGATAAGGGTAGAGAACTGCTTACCCACAGCAGATAATTATTAATAACAAGGAATTCTGATCTAATGTATTTTCAGGCTCACTGAAGATGGTATTTGTATGTTTAGATAGTTAATCAATATAACTGCATTAGGGTCCTATTAATATGAGGTATCTGAGCAGCATGAAATTGAAGTTGTCTACCTCTGCACTGTCATTTTGGAAATGCTTTATGCCAATTCACATTAATTTCTCAGTAACTAAAGTTAGATTGAAGGAATTTTAATGTAAGTACTCAACCACAGAAATCACCAGAACAGTCTTGACCTATAAAGGTCTGAAAGAATGTGCTTATTTTATTTAAGTTTATGCAACTTCATTAAATTAATCTATGTAAATGTAATTTATTTTCAATCAATTAATTTGATGTTTTGAATTTATTTCATTCAAAATCAGACTGATGTAAATAATATAGCATAAACATAAATACTATATAGATAATAAATAATGATTTGCATAATTCTGATTTTTGCTTTACTTCAAGGCAAAGTATGTATTTATCATTAATAACTCATTATTAAGAACATCAGAAATGAGAGATAAGGCAACAAGAAGCAGCAGATATGAATCTGTTCTTGCAGATCAAGAAGGGAAGAGGAATGTTTATTTCTCACTATCTGTGCATTAACAACATCTTATTATCATAAAGTCACTTAGATTTTATCACTTCCTTTCTTAACAATCTCAATTGCCTTGATTATCTGAATACTGAGGTATAATAGGAATAGTCAACTCCTACTGATGTAAAATAGTCTCCTCTGTTTTTGTGCTCAGATTCTAAGGTTAAAGTTTACTTACTTCCTTTTCTCCAGGCTCTTATCTAAATAAAAATCAATTCTTTATGATTATGATGTGTGAATAGTCATGATATTCTGAAAGGAAATGACAATAAGGTGGCAAGCTTCTGTTTGACCCAGTAATTGTAGTTGTGTTTTTGTAGTCTCTTGCAGAGTGTGTGTGAGCAGGATGTAAGAAATAATATCCAATCTACTACAGCAAATAACTACGGACATTTATTTTATGCTCAAGAAGCTACTACTCAGAAAATAGTATTCCAAGACCAGTTGTCTAAATTGCACACTCCTTAGAAGCAGCAGAGCACAAGAGAATTGCCCTGCTACTACAAAAACATTCTGAACTGTCTCTACATCTTGGAAATGTGAAGATCTTTCTAATCTAGAGCACAGACAGTGTTTCCCAGTTCTCCTTCATCATTGTCCTCATACAGTTGTTTGTTTGCTTTTTGGAAACACATCTGAATCAAACTTTTATGGCATCTGACTAAGCAAGTTTTTATGGAGGAAAAGGAGAACAGTAACTGTTATTGTTTAGATCAGCTGATTCATCAATTCATTCATCTGAAACAAATGATCACATGTGTGGTCATTTCATCCACAAATGTGGATGAAATTAATACTTGGACATTTAGGATTTTATTTCATACGTAGTCAAAACTCAAAACAACTACTAGAGGAAAATGAGAAAAATACAGAAGCACTGAAAAAAATCTTCATAGCAATTATCAAAAAGTACGTAAGGAAAACCTGAGAAAGGCAAAAAAATGAACATATTGCAGCTATTCAATAGCTGTAAGTATGAGAAAGAGATATAAATGAGACCCCTTTTTCACTCGTGTAGAAATCATGAGTAGAAATACCTTTGTTGTTAATATATAACTTTATGTTCCAAGGGCCAAACAAATGGTGATGCAAGGTTTTTGGTATTGTGCTGCTAAATCCTCTCTTAAGAGTCAAACCTAACAGAAAAGCAGAATTGTTTAGAAAAACTAACACTACTCAGTCTCCTCCTCAGGGTATTAACTTGCATTGGAAAACATGTAAGTGACAAATGTAATACAGTTTCTCCTCTGTCATTTAGAATCACGAACCCAAAGAAATTTCAGCTATTTTAATAAGTTTTTTCTGTGAACAAGGTTTGATAATTAAATATTTGGAGCAGCTGGATTCATGCTGCTTAGGAAAAAAAATTAATCATATTTAGAAATCTTTCCTCAATTCATCAGCATTTTAGTCAAATTATTTAACTTATTGTGAAGCCATTAATTTCTTTGAAGATCACAGATGTGGTCTTAGCATTATTCTGCTCTGTGATTAGGCTATTAAAAACAGAGCTATGCTGCCAGCCTATCTTTATATCAAACTCAATAGCTTAAGCTCTTTAGTGGCCTGTATTAGATTTATCATTATTATATTCAAATCATAATTCATATGTGAGCCAAGCTAATATTTTTTATTGAAAAAATCTAAAAACAGTGTTGAAAAAGTAACTTAAAAACATATTAAGCAACTAAAATTGTACATCTCTTCAAATTTTATTTCAAAAATATACTGAACATTTTATCTCCTTTAGAAGTCACCCAATGGTGACTTTTTTATTGGCATCTGCTCACTTGGCAAGCTTGTTAAGCACTGAATCCATGAATTAAATACTCTCCAGCTGTGAGTTTGCATGTATAAAACTGCCAGGCCTTCCTCTCATAAACAAGTTGATACAGAGAGAACTGGAAAGTGATGCGAAATGACTTCTGGTACTGCTTTAAATTATGTAGCCAGCACCTGGATGACACAAACTTGGCCCTGACATCTAATGCTCACCTCTATTGTCCCAAAGTCTTAGACTGCAATCTCCAGATATTTTATGGAGAGCTTGTAGAACAGTAATTCATGTGTACTTTAAGTATGACAAAAAGCATATTCATAATCAGTGGCTCAGATGTATAATATACTACACACAGATCACACAGATCATTAGGGGTTGGAAGAGACCTCCAGAGGTCATTGAGTCCAACACCCTCGCTCAAGCAGGATCATAGAATCTAAGACAGGTCACATATAAACACATTCAGATGGGTCCCGAAAGTCTCCAGAGAAGGACGCCCCACAACCTCCCTGAGTAACCCGTTCCATTACTCTGTAACCCTTCCACTAAAACTCTTCCTCATGTTGAAGTGGAATTTCCTGTGCTCCAACTTACATCCATTACCCTTTGTCCTATCTCAAGGTGCAAGTGAAAAGAGGTTGTCTCTTTCTTCTTGACACCCAGCCCTCATATAGTCACAGACAGTGATTAAACCCTGCCCCCTCCCCGTAGTCTTCTCCTCTCCAAACTAAATAAGCTCCAGGTGTCTCAGTCTTCCCTCATAAGGTAGGAACTCCAGTCCCTTAATCATTCTACTAACCCTCTGTTGGACTCTCTCTGTCCCTTTTGAACTGGGGTGCCCAGAACTGGATGCAGTATTCCAGGTGTGATCTTACTAAGGCAAAGAAGAGGGGGAGAAAAACCTCCCTGGATTTGTTGGACACACTCCAGAGGAGGGCCACGAGGATGATCAGTGGGCTGGGGCACCTCTCCTATGAGGACAGACTGAGAGAGTTGGGGCTGTTCAGTCTGGAGAAGAGGAGGCTCTGAGGTGACCTTC
>JAOXOE010000343.1:39949085-39959682 GCA_028565055.1 Phoeniculus purpureus
GCAAAGTGCCTCATTAGATTTCACTGCAGATGAGAGAGTTTTCAAAACTGAGAACTTCACTGCAATGCACAACTTGTAGTTTCTTCTGATTCTTTTGTCAGTCCTCTTCAGAAGTTCTCCAGAAGCAGCATTTAAATGGGACAGATTTTCATCTGTCCCAGCAAAATACCAAAATAAGACACACACCATTTAGAGTGCAGAGTTAGTGACACTGACAGTCTCCTTTTGTTTTTCTTTCATTGAAAGCAGCATCTTCCTTTTTGTACCATCTACAACTGCCACTGCATATATATCTAGTGTATACTCCCAGAGCTGGGAAGTCTCAACAGGATTCCAGTAAAATGTATCACTACAAAATTTTGTTTTCACTGTGGCTTGTTAGTCGTTCTGTGGCCCTGATGCCCACATTTGAAACCAGCTGTAATGCCACAGTGCAGTTAACCTCTTTTACTGAATCATACAGTTGTTTAGTTTGGAAGGGACCTCATCTGGCTCCAACAGCCCTAGCTCTCATTACACCAGATTGCCCACAGCCCCATCCAGCCTGGCCTTGAACACTTTCAGGGATGGAGCAGCCACAACTTTCCTGGGCAACCTGTGCCTGACCACAGTACCTGAAAAGAAAGCCAAGGGAAGAGTGGATGGCCCTCCACCCCCTGAAGCTCCCTTGTTACTTGTAAGAAGACGGTCGATGTGTGAGTGGAACATCTACAGGAGGATCATAACACATAATGGATCATAGAGAGTATTGGTTTAGCTTAGTATCACACCTCTTGCTTGAATGTATGAAAGGTGTCCCTGACATTCCTTAACTTCTGAATTACATAATTCTTATCCTTAATAATCTCCTTCACAATAAAACTTTGAGAGAAGAAACTGCTGTTAGAAGAACTAGGACAATGCCCTTGGAGGTGTTTAAGGCCAGGATGGATGAGGCTCTGGCCAGCCTGATCTAGGATGGAGTGTCCCTGCCCATGGCAGAGGGATTGGACTAGATGATCTTTCAAGGTCCCTTCCAATCCCTAATGATTCTATGATTCTATAAAATACATAAATTTATCAGTCTTTTTTCATGACTAGGATATTCAATAGAAATCTATACTACATCTCTGAATGTTTCTCCAGGATTTATTACATAGGCTTTTCCCCAGAAACTAATTTAATGTTTTCAGTATTAAAAAAAATGATCAAGCACAATAAATTGTGAGAGGCAGTCTGTAACCTCGGAGACACAATAGTCATCAATTTTGCTTTGACTGTGACTTTATTTTAAAAGATTAAAATGATATTTTGGGGGGTGTATTTTTTCATCACTAAATCTTGTAAAACATTTACTTGTTTTAAGACTCCAAGAAGATAATTCCTTCAGGAGCTCTCTGTTGCCTTGTATCACTTATTTTTTTCAATTTGAGCATTGTTTCTTTTCAACAGCTATGGAAAATAAGAATACTGGTCTGGAGCTCAATTTCCCACTACATTTAATAAAAGATCAAATCAAGATCATTATGTTGATGCAATCACTCATACACCCCTACAGTTTTTTATGGTGCTATGAAAAAAAGAAGGGAGGTTCCTAAAGGAAAGCAGCTGCGTAAAATATTCTAATACTTTTTGTCATCTACTGTCTCTTAAGATTCAGTAGCCATAAAACACAATCTTATTTGTAATAAAAAAAGCAGGAGTGGAAAAAGTAGACAAAAAAGAGCTGCAGAAACCATTAATTTATTCTGACACTATTAGAGCTGTCATGGAATTTTATTTCTCTTTAGTTAATATTTTTGATGATAAAGAGCTTACTTGTATTCTAGTTCTCATCTACAGCTAACTAGGTTCAATAATAACTAAGTTTAAGTTCTTTTGCTGATATCTGTACATTTATTTATCTCTCATTTCATAAGTATTTCTAATTTTTTATCAATCTCTGAGGAAAGATTGAGAGAGTTGAGACTGTTTAGTTTGAAGATGAGGAGGCTAAGGGGAGACCTCATAGCTCTCTACAACTATCTGAAAGGACATTGTAGATGTTAGTGCTGGTCTCTTCTCACAGGGAATTAGCAACAGAACCAGAGGGAAGGGCTTCAAGCTTTAACAAGATAGGTTTAGATTAGACATCAGAAAGAAATTCATGGATAGAGTGATCTGGCCCTGGAATGGGCTGCCCGGGATGGTGGTTGAGTCGCCATTGCTGGATGTTTACAAGTCGCTTAGATGTAGTGTTTGGGATTTTGCTTTAGGGGTGAACCTGTAGAGTAGGTCTGATGATTGGACTTGATGGTTGGTCTTTTACAACCTGAATGATTCTATGATTCCCTGAAAATTAAGTCACCTAACACAATGATTAAAGATAACATCAGTAGTGCTCATGAAATATTAGTGTTTTAAACAACATACTTGGAACAAGATAATATTTTATCCTGTAGGATTTCATTAATGTCATCTACGTGTATTCCTCTAGGCATCTTCAATGCTTAAAATAAAAATACACTGGTAGCAAACTGAGTCCCACCATAACTATGTTTTTGAGCAAGTAATAGTGGAAAGATTCTAAGGTAGGTGATCAATAACATGCACAGCTGTGAGCAGAACATATTTAGAAGTACAAAAAGGAAAATTCTTTATTTCCTTACTGTTTTCCACTGGTTGAAACCAAATACCAGAGTTTACTCATAAATGGTACAAAAACATGTCTCCTGGATCATTACTGTAGTTTGTAGGTATTTCTGCTGTGTTTTATCTCCTTTCTCCGACATTCTACACTTTCTTCCTTTTCCTGCATTTTCTCCATCTTTTCACAATATTTTCTCTATCTTTTGACAACATTTTCTACCTCAACCATCTTAAAAAAAATTTCTGACCTCTTATTTGTCATTAGCTGAACCCAGTCCTCTCTCTGAAGTCTCAAATTATTTGCTGAAGAATCAAGAACTGAATGGAGCTCATCTAAGTCTTTCCAAAAAGCTCAGTTCCTTCACACTGTTGAGAGCATAGCAGGCAGTGATGCTGCAAGAGCAACTACCGTAGCCATTACACGTACAGATTAGTTCTATAACGTAATTGCTGAGTGAATTCAAGTCTACTATGCATATATTTTAATAAGGATATATGTTATGCCTGGAAAAGCATTCTTGATGGTTTTAATTTTGTTTCTAAGAGAAAGAAAATAGGCAAGCAATGACAGTATTATCCATACCTAAACATCTGGTCTCGATTCCGCTCCAGAGTCCAGAAGACAGACATTCCCTCACTGCAGAGCCAACTAACATGTATCCTGAGTCACAAGTAAATATGGCTGTGGATCCATATGTGATTTGAGTTCCAATCTTATTCCCGTTCGGAGGAGTAGGAAGCTCTCCACAAGAAATAACTGTAAGGCACAACCAAAACAGGAGAGCTGAGTATCACAAACAGACAAACAGTACTACTTATCAAACAGTAATTATTATCAAACAATGAAATATAAATACATTTCACAGCTTGGACTATTTTTCTCTGCATAGAAAACCTGCTACTTCCTCAGAAATTATTTTTAAGAAAGAGAGGGGAAAATCACAGAAACATAGAACATTAGGGATTAGAAAGGACCTCAAAAGATCATCTAGTCCAATCTGCCTGCCACGGCCTAGATCAAGTTGCATAGGAACGTGTCCAAGCAGGTTTTAAACATCTCTAGAGAAGGAGACTCCACAACACCCCTGGAACGCCCCTTCCAGTGCTCTGTCACCCTCACTGGGAAGAAGTTTCTTCTCAGATTGATGTGGAACCTCCTCTGTTTATTTATAAACACTAATGGGGTCACTCCTCAGTCTCCTTTTTTCCAAGCTCAAGAGACCCAGCTCCCTCAGCCTTTTCTCATTAGGGAGATGCTCCACTGCCTTCATCTTTGTGGCTTTGGGCTGGACTCTCTCAAGCAGTTCAGTGTCCTTTTGAACTGAGGGGCCCAAAACTGCACACAAAGGATTAATTAAAACTGTCCCACTGTTCAGAACATTATTAATTGCACTGTAGTCTTAAGTTCTACCAATTACTTTTTCTTACTATTGTAATACCACAAGTTTTATAAAATTATAAACATGTAATTTTTGTCTTCTAGTTCATAAGGAAATTGCCCTAGCATTCAAAGAACATGCTGTTCTACTGAGGGAACAATGTGCATGGAATTCCTTGCTATTTATTTACAATTCAAAGCATCTTTTCATAATATAAAAATCATACTTTTTCTTTAATAATTCTCTTTTAGGAATCAGTGAAAGAACTTTACTATGAGTAAACAGGATGGTGGATTTCCAGCCTCAATAATTCTGTGTAATTCAGTGATTAGAAAAGGTTGAAAGCAGCTAGTGCTAACAAAAAGGTAAGCTGTAATATTGCAAAAAACATTCCCCAAACAAGCAAAAAATGTCATTTAAAGAAAAGTAAGTTACAAATGCATATACATAGTTTGTAAAGTATCTCCATATACACAGAGAGAGATGGATAGGAACACATACTTCATATTTTCAACACTAGCTGAAGTAAAATTTTGCAATTAACTCTTAGAAGTCCTTTACATTATAAATGGCATTTCTAGGAAGTTATAAAAAACTCAGAATGAAGGTTAATTTCCAATATAATTATTCTGTCTTTGAAACTGCATTTTTCAGCCCCTTTTCTAATTAACTTCAGATATATTTTCAATAAATTCTAAATAAAACCTAACTCACAGTTATCTGGCTCATCTGCACATTTTTTCTGATTCTTTCGTATGTGTGGATTTACACACAGGTATCCTAAGAAGCAGTTTAAATATCTGCACATCCACAATCACATCCTGTCCTCTCAGAGTGTACATCAAGTATTGTTTCACAAAGAGGAAGAACTTGGAGGCTTCAAAGTACACCCTAAATCCCACAATTTTGAAAACCATATGTCTATATTTGAATAAATAAATAAGCCTGTACTCTGCACTCATGAGATCCCACCTTGAGTACTGGGTCCAGGTCTGGATGACACAGTGTCATAAAGACATTGAGGTTTTTGCATTTTTCTAGACTATAAACTGTTTCTGACCTATAAAAATACATAGGAATTTAGGGGCCTTTAAGGAGTGTGATTATAGATACTTCCTTATCACCAAACCTGATGTATCATATTTGTGAATAACAGTCTAGGATACCCAGGAATTCCAACCAGGAAGAGTTTTCCTAATTAACCGATGCCAATATTTAGTTAATTTCTAATTCATCCAAATCAAATATTTTCATCTGAAATCCATACAGCAGACGCAGATATAAGTCGTACTTACTTTGGCAGTAAGGCCGCTCATTTCTCCAACTCCAGGTGCCATTGGCAAGACACTCGATAGATGCTGGTCCCAAACCATAATACCCTGGATCACAGCTGAAAACTACTTTTGTTTTGTACTCATAATGTGAACCATTCACTATTTTCCATCTTCCGTGTTCCAGCGTGAAAGAATTGATACTTGGACACGTAACAACTTCCAAAATAAAAAGAAAACCCCACAGTTATTTGTAACTTAGTACAGGTAAATCAGGAATATCTGTATCACTATTAATTGACAAACACATTTTAAACACGGGGACACAGTATTTGAAGAGTAACGTTGTATTTGAAATTGCCTGTAGTTAGCAGGTGCAAGTCTACTCATTTAATTAATAATGATCAAGGGCACAGTGGCTGTATGAAGAGCAAAGCAACCAGTGTAGAAAGAATCTGTATGATGGTTGAAATTCTCATAGTTGATAGTTAATGGAACCCCTGTGACACTTCAGATCAGAATCTTTACTGAAATTAGCTACAATTCAACACAGGAATTCTTTTTTCTACCTGGGTATATTCTATGAGATCTTAGAGTCTCATTGGGGAGGCTGGACAGCGGTGACAGACAAAACAGTATCAAAATCCACAGTTGTTCAACAGTAGCTACACAATTTAATCTCATGTCTTATTTCAATGTGTTCTTTCTCCAAAAACACAAACAAAAATATTCTACAGCCCTAATCTAATAGGAAAAGGTTAACAAGCACAACAGTTTTTCCATGCTCATCTAGGAAATTCTTTGCTGGATACTATTTTCTTTCACTCTATTTGGATTGACTCTTTACAGAGAGGAAAAGACACAAGGGAATGCAACCTACAAGAACAAGAAAAAGAAAGAAAAGGAAAAAGAGGAAAACCTTGAAAATTGTTCTAGGGTAAGGTTTCCTTTCCATTCATAAATTCATTGAGATAATTCAAATCTTAATGTGCTTCAGACACCCACGTTTTTCTATCACGTCTCATACACGTTTGTACTAGTCTTATGATCACTTGGATTTTCATACCCTGCTGTATCAACTTCTCTTTGGGACTGAATATGCTTTTCTCTTCAGGCGATATTTCGATGGGTAGGATTACCAATTAAATGGCAATGGCAGATGGGCAGAACACAAATAATAAGCAGCATTTTCAACAAGTATCCCAGGGTACCAGAGAGTACTGGATACTAAATAGGGTTTGTTACTAGTACAGCAACTGAGCTGCTTCACTGAAGACATGGTTTTTGCATAAACTTCTGCCACCATTAACTTCAATCTACTTGCAAATTAATGTGAATGTATCTCTATCTCAAGTGTGTTCCTTCTGCTGCCACAGGATGTTCCAATATCTCTCTCAGATATATACATTTCAAATCTGAATTTCACAATAATTTAATGCCAGCACTTATTCATAGATGAAGGCAAATTGAAGCTGAAGTTTAACATGAGGATTTGCATCCTGGATAACTAAATGAAATGTACAAGACAGGTTCTTACTCACTGGAGAGGTTTTATGTGTTGCTTACCTACACAGCGAGGTGTTTTATTGTGATTGCTCCAGGTGCCATCTGGCTGGCAGACTGCAGTAGTAAGTTCCTTGGCTGACAGTCTATATCCATCATTGCAAAAATAAGTGACGTGTGTGCCAACTAAGTAATCTGTAGTTAATATCCCACCGTTTAACGGAGCTTTAGGAATACCACAAGATATTGCTGAGTAAAGAGAAATACATAGTTATATCATCTTCACTATAAGCTTCCATTCACCTCAAAGAGTTTATGCATTGTAATGTCCACAGTCCTGAATTCATAAAAATTACTCTCTAACTCTTTAATTTGGGGTTTTCAGCCCTTTTTTAGAAACTCCCTTAAAATACTGTGGAATTCAATCTCAGACTTTTTTTTTCCTTTTGATGAAGAATGTTAAAAATAAGAACAATGGTTCATAACTCTGCAGCTATGATTATTCTCTCTATGCAGAGAATAGTAAAAGGAGAAGTAATAGGGAATATCTGGGGAAGATAGGATCAGCACGATTGAATGAATAAAGTGCCAGTCTAAGACACTGAAGAAACCTCTAGTACAAACTGGATTCCTAATCAGATTTCCTGTGCAACCTCTGGCAAAGCACTAATATTAGCTTTCAACATTTTATTTTCCTTCTGCAAAGCAGAAAGGAAATACCTTTTGGAAATTGTTGAAAACTCACAAATGAAAATGTAAGCCACATTTTATTGGGTTGGGTTTTTTTTTTTTTTTTTAATTATTCAGCAGAGAGAAAGAACTAAGAAAAGATCTGTTTCTAAATAATGGTCTGTCTGCATCTGATGCAGGTCAGATCCCTGCCCCATCAGTTCCACTCAAAAAAACAAAAGGGCTTAGACACTTCAGTACTTCACTTTGAAGTGGAATCTTAAACACTAAGAAGCCACCAGTCCTGCCCACGGAGAGATATGAAAAGTTAAGCCTCTCAGGCTAAGTGTAAGAAACAGTAATCTATTTTTTGTCCCTATTTTGAGCTGAACTGCCTTAAGACAGATCTGCTTCATAAGCAATATAACAACATGGCTTTGTACCAAAGCTAATAATCACAACTGAGACAAAGGTAAAGCTCTAACACTACCACAACTTGAAGAACAAAGGTGATAGGATCAATGTTCTCTTCCAGCCTATGTTGTCCACACAGCCAGGGCTTGAGTTAAGGAAGTAAAAGCCCAGACAGATTTACATCTGGCCAGGGACATCAAGAGCAATAAGAGAGCTTTGTAGACATATTGGTAAAAAAAAAGAAAACCAGGGAAAATGTGCGCCTCTCAGAAGGAAATAGGTGACATGATAAAGAGGGGATTAGGAGAAGACTGAAGCATTCAATGATGTTTTTCGCCTCAGTCTTTACTGGAAGGCTCTTAAATCGCACCACCCAAATCACAGGCGTCAAAGGCAGTGACTGGAGGAGAGAAGCTCCACCTGTGGTAGGGGCAGATCATGTTTGTGAGAAATAACCTGAATGTTCACAGGTCCATGAGGTTTGATGGAATTCACCCATGGGTTCTGAGGGAACTGGTGGATAAAGTTGCTAGACTATCAGCCATCAGATTTGAGAAACCATGGCAGTCTGGTGAAGTTCCTACCAACTAGAAAGGGGAAAACATAACCCTCATTTTAAAAAAGATAACCTGGGGAACTAAAGTAAACTTCAGAACTTCCCTTAACATTAAGTTTTTAAGAAACAAGTTTCACTCCAGCAAACTAAATGCTTGACAACAGTCTTTTACGTAAACCGAGCTCCCGCAATCACTTGGTGACATTTTCAGTTTGTAGCAGTTATGAGTTGAATTTTACACACATATAAACTTGCACAGAAATTTAGCTTTTATTTAAAGGAAACAATGTGATGTAGCTGATTTTTGTATCTGCTAATACCAGAAAACTCTGCTGAAATACTTTTTATTAACAATACCTTTTTTTCTGAAAGTTTTACTAGTAGAAGTAAAACTTGGTATGGAAGAATGACCACTATATGACTAGCTGCTATTTAAGTAAGAAATGGATGGCTTAAATTAGAAAAAGAAGGTTTCTTAGGGTGTATTATTTTTATTATGAGAAGATTTACCTTGACAAGCTGGAACTGGAACATCCCATGAGTAGTAACCATGTGGAGACTTCCTACATACAGCAGTGCTTTTCCCAATGAGCCGAAAACCTCTATCACAAGCCCAGCGAACCACACTGTTGAGCTGTCCACCTGTCTGACTGACAATGAAACCGTGTGGAGGGGACTCTGGAGTGCTGCAGTAGAGAGCTGGAAAGAGAAATATTGAATAAATAAAAGCTGCAGTTAAAATTCACATGACAATTCTTGAGAAATTCTTTTTGAATTTAATGGACATTTGATAAAAAGCTGAGAAAATATTTTGTATCCTGATCATGCATACATCAAGCAATTTAGCAAAGTATAAATTCTTATTCTTTTACTTATAAGGACTTCAGATTTCAGTAGCCTCCAAAGAAATACAGTTATAGATCCCCTACACAACTGTTGGGCTTCTTTTCTGTCTTCTTTTTTTAAACCAGTTAAGGTAGAGAATTTCAGTTCATGATGAGACTTACTGCATGAATTCTGGCAGTATATTATGTTTTTTCTAGAAAAAAACATCAACAGTATAATGCACACAATTTTTTTGCAACAGCATCCTGGGGTGGATTAGAAGGGCAGTGGTTAGTAAATCAAGAGAGGTACTCTTCCTCCTCTACTCTAACCTGGTGAGACCACATCTGGAATAACATGTCCAGTCTGGGTCACTCAGTTCCAGAAGGACACAGAACTGCTGGAGAGAGTCCAGCACAGATCCACAAAGATGATGGAGTGGAACATCTCCCTGAGGAGGAAAGGCTGAGGGAGCTGGGTCAATTGAGCCTGGAAAAAAGGAGACTGAGGGGTGACCCATTAATGTTTATAAATATGGAAAGGGTGGGTGTCAGGAGGATGGAGCCAGACTCTGCTCAGTGCCATCTAATGACAGGACAAGGGACAATGGGTGTGAGCTGGAACAGAGCAGGTTCCACATCAATATGAGAAGGAACCTCTTCCCAGTGAGGGTGACAGAGCACTGGATGGGGCTTTACAGGGGGGTTGTGGAGTCTCCTTCTCTAGAGATGTTTAAAACCTGCTTGGACATGTTCCTGTGTTCCTTGATCTAGGTGATGCTGCTGTGGCAGGGGGACTGGACTAGATGATTTTTTCAAGATCCATTCCAATCCCTAATGTTCTGTGACTCTGTGATATTTTCCATCTTATTCTAAATAAGCTCTTTCTTTCAACTTCTGTGATACAAAGAACTGAAGTGAACAAGTAAATCTAAGCTCTTAATTACAGTTAAGGGTGTCACCATAAATCCATCAAAAAAAGCACAGAGTTTGCATTTTATGTTATGATTTATTTAGAATACAAAAAGTCCTACAGAAGTCTCATTTACAGACTATGGAAAAAACTTGCAGAACTCTTCAAGAAAGAAAACACAAAATCTTTAAAAGGATTTATGTGCTTTAAGTTTCTCTAACATTTCCAATTTTTTATTGACTATACAGTGATTGTGCTTCTATTTCTAGAAACTTCATTTTTCATTATGCCCATCAGTATAAAATCACTTGGTTTTGGCTGCCTTGCTAAAGGGATAGAGCAGAGAGGACTTACAACCTCGTAGTCAGAGGCTATAGGTAAAATGTAAAGAGTCTCTAGAGAGTCTCGGACAGACTGATTGATGGGCCAAGACCAATTGCATGAGGTTCAACAAGGCCAAG
>JAOXOE010000343.1:39959983-39990039 GCA_028565055.1 Phoeniculus purpureus
GTTTCTGTAATATGTATGAGCCTCATTAAGAACTGTATAAAAGAGCTAGCTTCGGGATAATAAAGTGGCTTGGCTTGATCACATTGGTCGCTATGCAGCCCCTTCTTCCGGCAGGTGGGTTTTAAACATCTCTAGAGAAGGAGACTCCACAACTCCTCTGGGCAGCCCCTTCCAGTGCTCTGTCACCCTTACTGGGAAGAAGTTCCTTCTCATATTTATATGGAACCATAATAATAATTATCCTTATTCTTTCTTATACTATTAAAATATATTGCTAACTTCGATGAGTTAGTCTACATTCCATTTGTAATTAGGTTTCTATTTACCAAAGAGCATGAGGACACTAACAACATTCTCTATCCCAAGCAGTTCCTAACAAAAGACCAAGAGGCTGAGAGAATGGAAGTTATTTCTCTTCTCTCACTTTAAGTATGGTATTGTAAGCCAATGAAAACACAATTCATTAAGATTTTTCTGTATCTGTAGCTTGGTATCCCAGTAACACCGTATTGCCATTACCGGTAAAAGGCTAATTTTTATGCCTGCCTTTATCTTGGTGTGGTACAACCAGGGCTTTATACCCAGAGTAGTAACAAGAAGCTATTATGTGCAGAATGAGCTGTTTGTTTACACTAATGTGATGCAGTTTAGAGGAAAAACAGTCCTGGAATTGGGATGACAGCAAAGACCTTGAGAAACAAAGATATAGGGAAGAAGACTGCAGATGTGAGAGAGGTAAGAGATGTGGCACAGGCTAGGCACTGGAGACCCTATTGCTGTGAACAAATCACCACAGTCACTTAAATGTCAGAATCACATTCCTGCCCGTGAGACACTTCAGACTCTGATACTAACATCCCCCACTGACACCAGGCTAAAGCCACAGGCCTCAGGATACTGAGAAGCAGAAGGATCCAGGAAAATTACATGGCATCTGATGAAGCTTAGATTACATCCACTGAGGCAGAGACGATGCCAGCTGTGATAACGGGGACAGCTGTCCTGTGGAGGTACAGCAGTTCTCTAGGAATTTTATCCTACAATTCAAACACTACAAGTTTTTGTAATCATTACACTCACAGAAGGAGATTATTTGCCAGGTTACTCCACATCTGCAGATGAAGTTTTGTATGACACTTCACAAACAGAATCCAAGCCCTAGCACAAGGCTACCACTATTTCAACGTGACTGGCTTCCTTTGTAAATTCAGACTGCCCTTTGGCTGCCTTCAGGCTTTAATGTAGGGGGAAATAGCTGAATTTCTACAAAACCATATGGTAGGAAGCACAAGAAGTAATATGTCTGACATGTAGGGCTGATTGGTCTAAGCATTCCTAAACTGCTTCTTCAATTTGGTCGTGTCTTGTCTTACAACACTTACACTCAAAGTGCTACATGCAATTTCCCGTGTTACTAGCAATATAGCTGAAAAACTATTTCAAAACCACAGTTCCTTCCCAAGGAGCAATTTATTTTGTAGAATACACATGAAATCAGTATTTGCTAAGTTCTAGAGATATTTTGCTGTCATTGCAACACACTGTTAAGGTAGATCTGTCACAAGATCACAGCACAATAGGGATTGGAAGTGACCTCAAAAGATCATTTAGTCCAATACCTCCACCACAGCGGGATTCCCTAGATCTAGTCACACAGGAACATGTCCAGGTGGGTTTTAAACGCCTCCAGAGAAGAAGACTCCACAACCTCCCTCGGCAGCCTCTTGCAGCGCTCCGTCACCCTCACCGTGAAGAAGTTCCTTCTCACATTTGTGTCAAATCAAAACTACTCAGATGAAAGGGAAACATCCTGCAAGTATCTATTAATAGTAATTAAAGCAGATGATGCTACTTATTTACATGCCATGAGGATATTCTAGTAGCACTAGCCTAGTATTTTGATGTTGTGGGATTGCACACAACATCAGCAGACCCTGATAACTGCTTCTGCCTGATGAATTCAATAACCAAACAGTCCAATCAGTGTAAAATTTTGTTACCTCTTTCTTGCAAAGCAAATATTTAACAGCTGAAACGCCTTTCAAATATGAGGTGGAGACATTTACGCTTTTATTAGTGTAGGTTCCAGGATGTTAGGGTTTGAGATGCCTTTCAACCAAGCCTGGAATTATATTGCATAACCCTAACCTTTCACTACAATCAATGAGATAGGAAAACAGGTAATTTAGATTAGGACAAATAAGATAAAAAAAGCTCAGTGCAAGTTCCTAACTTGACATTAAAGTTGTGAAAAGCAGGTGACATCAGATACAGTCAGGTAAAACAGAATGAAGTAATTTGCTGAAAAGCACTTGAAACAGGACCACAAGTAGGACGACCTGAATTCTAGTGTCAGGCTACAGCTTGATTTTTATAAAACTTAAGTAACTTAAGAGTTACTAGCTTAAATGTGAACTAATTAACAGAGTTAACAAAAACAAATCATAAAAAGCCAAACAACATAGCCCAACTAAAGCCCTACATGAGAAAAAGTAACCTGAGGTTAGTGAACTATCTTATATGTTCAACACTTAACTCCTTGTTAAGTGGTTTTTGAACTGCACAATATTTGGCTTAATTTTGCATAAGCCTTCCAATCCCTAATGATTCCATGATTCTGTGATTCTATGATGGAGAACAGATCTACAAGGAAAAAAAAATAAAAGCCATATAATCCCCATTATTTTCATATAACCCAGATTACTGGTTGTAACCTAGACAGGTTATTACATGTAATGGGTTATAACCTAACCAAAATTATTCTGCCTTTCTGCTACGTATGGAAACAAAAGTCATTATTACTCCATTCACACAGCAAGTTAATTACAGTACAATATTAATTCATTTATAATATGTTTGTGGTTTAAAGAAGTCATAACATTACAGGATGTACTGTCAGATAACATTTCTTTCCAGGATCTACAGAGTGTTGTTTAGAACCTGTAATTTTCACGTCATTTCCATACAAGAGTTAACGTCATTCAAATGAATGATGCTCCTACCCTGCTCTGTATGAACTAAGCAATCATATTTAAGAGTAACCAGACATTGCATGCAGAGAATTAGTTGCTGTATTAAATCACAGAACCATAGAATCACACACCGTTAGGGATGGGAAGGGACCTTGAAAGATCATCTAGTCCAATCTGCCTTCCACAGCAGGATCACCTAGATCAAGTCGCGCAGGACCATGTCCAGGTGGGTTTTAAATGTCTCCAGGGAAGGAGACTCTACAACATCCCTGGGTAGCCCACTCCAGTGCTCTGTCACCCTCACTGTGAAGAAGCTCCTTCTCACATTGATGTGAAAGCCCCTACATTCCAGCTTACACCCATTGCCCCTATGAGTATGAGGCTCAGTTGCTGGCTAGGTAAGGAGACTACAGCTCACACAGTTTAAGCCTGCTAGACTAGACTTACACCTGTAGCAACAAGACTGTAAATCCTGCCAGCAGCTTTCTTTCAGAAATTATCTGTCAGTTGACTTTTTGCCTGCTATTTTGACAGCTCCATGCTACCAGCTGTGAGAGATGCTTTCGCACACAACTGCAACAACCGCACCACAAACCAGAAAGCCCGCACTGCTTCTTTAGTGCCAGAAAGCTCATTAAGATGTCAAAAAGAGTGTGAGACTAAAATGATAGAGAACGGGCATTATGACGATTCATTTTTTACACAGTTCAGTAAGAAGGTGACCTCTAGCATAATATTGTATTATACCCACGGGAAGTTAGCCCAGACGCTGCCCCGGCACGTTCTAGCCTGGCACAAACAAGCTCTTCATTCTCTGGAGAAAACTGAGGTAGTTCTATTATCACTCCACGTGACTGCAGTCTCCTACACTCTGCAAGCACAAATATTGCTAAACCAGTTGCTAAGCAGGAGGAATGCTGCCACCAAAATCACAAACCAAGGAGATATCTGACCATAAAATTTTAAAACTCTTTAGCCACAATCTTTGCTTTTAAATAACAATTTCAAATTATAAAATTTCAACCAGCCCTTTCTTGCATTTCTGGGAATCTGTTGTTTTTATTGAACTCCTACAGGCACCACCTGCAGGCAGAGAGCTACTAGATCACTCTTTTGCCTAGTCCTCTTGACAAGTTTGGACCTTTCAGCCCTGACACCAAACAGAGATACAGCAGGATAGTTTAGCCTCTCTTAGCTTGTTTACAGCTTACTTATAGGATTCTTGGTAAATTACAGAATCAAAGAATCATCATGGCTGGAAAGGACCAGGATCATCAAGCCCAGTCCTCATCCCAACATCTCCCTAACCCCTAGACCATGGCCTTCAATGTGACATCTATGTGTTCTTTAAACACCTCCAGGGATGCTGCTGGCTCCACCAGCTCCACGAACAGCCTGTTCCAGTGCCCAACCGCTCTCTCAGGAAAAAACTTCTAAGATCCTTTTTCTAAGATCCAACCTAAACTTCCCCTGATGCAACTTGAGGCCATTTCCCCTCGTCCCATCATTAGCAATTTGGGAGAAGAGAGCAGCACCTGCCTCACTAGTTGTAGTCGCTTCTTTCAGGCAGCAGTAGAGAGTGCCAAGGTCTCCTCTCAGCCTTCTCTTCTCTAGACTAAATAGCCCTAGTTCCCTCAGCCGCTCTTCACAGGGTCTGTTTGCCAGACCTCTCCCCAGCCTCATCGCCCTTCTCTGGATCTTTTCCAGCCCCTCAATGTCTTTCTTATAGGGCAAATTTCTGCATCTGCACAGCAATCAGCCAGGGAAATATCTAACTGACATCACTGTTTTGTGTGATACAGAAAATCAGAAACTCAGAAGCATTTTCAGTCACAATTCTAACACAAGCATATGCAAACAGCATTTGCCACAACACAACCTTGTAGAAAAGGTGGCCAACAGCCTCCTCAGCTGCATCAAGCAGGTCAAGAGAGGTGATTCTTCTCCTCTGCTCAGCACTGCCGGATCCAGTGCTGGGCAAGATAGGAAGGGATACACTGCATTAAGTCCAGTGGTAGCCACAAAGTTCAGATATTAGAGCATCTGGAATGCAAGCAGTGGCTGAAAGAGCTGGGATCATCCAGTCTGCGAAAGAAAAGGCTCAAGGGGAATGTATCCATGTGTATTAAAACTTACTGGGAGCAGGAAATGTGACAGAGAGGGACTCTGTAGTGGTGTCCTGACAGGACAATGGGAAATAGGGACAAACTGAAACAGGAAATTCCGTATAAAAATAAGGAAAAGCATTTTTCCTGAAAGGCTGTTCAATTTAATGGGTTTCCAAGAGCAACTGTGGAGTTTCCATCCCTAGGAGTATTCAACACCACCTGGACGCAGCCTGATCTAGCTGCCCCTGCTTTGAGAAAGGGGGTTGTAATAGAAGCTCTCCAGAGGTACCTGCCACAGTCTGTAAATCTGTGACTGACTGGTGGTCACGTCATCTCCAACTGTAACAACAGAATTACTCTCAGCAAAAAGAAATCCACTGTTTTTTGACAACATGTCAGCATTCACAGTTTCCCACACCCTGCGCACAATTTTAAGGAGAAAAAGCCTGCTTGATAAATAGTAGGGAGCTCTTTTATATTGGTGGGGAGATACTGAAATCCTTCAAGGTGAAACCAAGCAGAAGTTGGTCACCAGGTCAATGCAAACCAACAGCTAGAAATAAGGAAAGACAGCAGCACTCCAGCAACTAGCTCTTACGAGTTAAAAACATTTCCTAGGTCTCTAATCAGAGTTTTCCAGTATTTCACGAAGCATGAAAATTTCTTGGTATGAAAGTTAGTAGAGAATAGTGTGGCATACCTGATAGCCAAATGTGTTGTTTTGTGATCCATGCCTTGGAACTCCTGGATTTTCACACGCTGTGCGAGTAGGTTCTTAAAAAGAAATGACAATAAATTCAAGACATCATTAAATCACAGTATTTTAATTAAATTCCTGACGGCATCACAACATAAAGCCTGTTAAACAATATGCAACAAGCCAATGAGAGAAAGAAAAATCATAGTACTTGATTATTAGAGAAACTGAAATAGTTGAAACCTCATAGATTGACTTACCAGGAAAAGGAATAATAAGCATTTCAAGAAATTCCAATACCATGGGTGTAACCTTACCGACACAGCGCGGGGAAGTACCGCTCCAGGTGCCATCTGCTTGGCAAATCCTGGTGGTGGAGCCAACCAAAACAAAAGGAGGACTGCAGCTGAAGGCAACTTCAGACTGACAGATGAAACTTTTACCTTCTCTTTTCCCTTGAGCAGGTACTCCAGGGTCACCACAAAACTTTGCTGTGAGAAAAGACATGACAGCAAATGGAATGTGTCGTGTCATAGCATAAAACGTACCTAACTGAGCCAAGCAGTTACTTCAAATTTTATATTTATCTCGTTTAACAGGAAAAAAATACAGAGATATTTACTAGGACTTTGAATAGAGAGCAAATCTTTAGTCTGTTTAGCTAGCAAAACTACTGTCAGACTAATCTACATGCCTACAACATAGGGCTTGGTCAGTGCTTCAAGTTGACACTCAAGGTCACAGAACCCATTTTATTAAGTCCCACATATCCACAAGTCACTGTTGTCCCAAACATGAATCTGCAAATCCTCTTACAGAAAGCAGTAAGAGAGTGCACTAGCTCTTCAGGTCAATCCTCAGTCCTGTCCTGCTTTCTACCACCTACCCAGTGCTCAACAGATTTTAGGAACTGTAAAACTGGGACTCCCTCACCCTTCACTGGAAAAAATACTGGGTGAATATGGAACCACAACACTTGAAAGCTTGTACAGCTGACAAGAACACCCCAAACCAGTAGTAAAGAAATTACATTAGCAATGTAAAAATCAAACACTAATAAACTGTTATAAGATTGTTTTTTCTGATAAGAACAGATTCTTAAATTGATCTTTATTGCTATCACCTCCAGATACTTTCTGTCTATAGCACAGCATAACTGAGCTAATGGACTGCTGGCAAATTTACTGGCTGCATTCTGCAGATGTGGGATAGTTGATTTAGAAAATACAGTCAGCTATGGTTAGCTCTTTTCCATCCTATTGTTCCCTGACACAGCACAAGTTCTGATAGCGGAGTGACTAATTTCTTACCAAACATAAAACGCTGCAATACCTACAGAAAACTAAACCCCTAACTGGGACGGGTGCAATGATCTATTGGTTTGAAGCCTGTGGTACAGTAGAATTCTCTGCTCCATTGTTCTCTTCTGCAAAAACCACCAACAATAATAAATGGTATGGCTTAAACAACCACTTTCAACACAGATTTCCAATATCTCTATCTTTGTCCTCTGTTCCTTCAAATTTGCAAAGGACTTGCTCACATGAAAAGTTCCTGCCCTCCACCTCTTAAACCAGACACTGTATGGGAAATCAATCCACACACACGCACGTCTTGCTGAAGAAAAAGGGCTTTAGCTGAAACACACCACGTCATGGCCTTAGGTACAGTGGGACTGTCTGCAGAAATACAGGCCAAGTGCTGAGAAGATCGATGAATTTGGGCTAGTACCACACAACAACACTCACCATGAGACCGACAGATCATTGTTGCAATTAACGTTCTCATTAGAAAAGTTCTGGAAGGTCTTAATTTGAAAAGACACGAAAACACAGATTTTTAACACGGAGGTTTCAAATTGTCTCCTGATCAGTTTTTTGAACCAGTAAAGTAGCAACCACTTCCAAGGAAGGAAAATCCTCATTGATTTCTTTTTGTTATGTTTATATCTTTTATACAACTAACTGAACTCCATCACTTGGTTTTTAATCAGCTTTACCAAATCATTGAGTATCTGCATTCTATATAGGTAACCATGGAAACCAGGCACCACGGTACATCACCGCAGCTTTCCTCTGATACTGGAAAGGGGGACTACAGAACAGACTAAAGTTGTAGCAAACTGGAAGGTCTATAAGTGCTTCCACTCCAAACTGGAGTATTCTCCTAAAGACTCTGAGCCTTTAACAGCACCTGGGTCATGATGCTCTGGTGCTGAGTCTGTGATGCTAGTCTTGTTCTTCAGTGAAATCTAATTGATTGACAGCAGTTTATATCTGTAGTTAGGAATTCTCAGGCATATGCTTGTACTTGGCCCGTGTTAGAAACAGTGTTGTAAGCAGGTCTAGGGAAGTGATCATCCCCCCGTACTCTGCATTGGTGAGGCCCCACCTTGAGTAGTGGGGTCAGGTTTGGGCACCTTAGTACAGGAAGGACATTGACGTGCTGGAGCAGGAGCAGAGGAGAGCAGCCAGGCTGATGAAATGCCTGGGGAACCAGCCTTACAGAGAGCAGCTGAGGGAACTGAAGAAGGGTTTGAGGAGACTGAGGGGAGATCTTATTGCTCTCTACAACTAACTGAAAGGGCGTTGTAGAGAGGTAGATGCTCTCTCTCACAATTAAACAATGACAGGACTCAAGGGACTGGCCTAAAGCTGCATCAAGGGAGGTTAGGCTGGACATTAGATATTTTTTTTTATTTGAGAGGATTGTAAAGCCCTAGAATGGGCTGCTCAGGGAGGGGGTTGAGTCATCATCCCTTGATGTATTTAACAGTCACATAGATGAGGTGCCTGGAGACCGGTTTTATAGGTGATAAAGATGAGAGCAGGGTGAAAGGTTAGACTTGGTGATCTTATAGGTCTTTTCCAACCTAAATATTTCCATGATTCTGTGATTTATTTTGCCATCTATTGCCAAGATGGTAAAAACTCCTTTTCTCAAATTACCGTATCAACAATTAAGCAGACAAATGTACTAGGTCATACATGACAAAGACTCAGTTATGGCAAACCAAAGACACAACCATATTCCATTCTGAACGAATGTTCCATGTTATAACTACACTTTGCATATCTTCAGCTACAGGCTTTATGGAACCAAGCTGGGAACTAAAATTCCGATGTCAAGAACTCCTGAAAGACTGGTCATTGAGAATGACTTTCACCAGCTCCCTGCCAGTTCTGCCAGATGGTAGCTAGCTCAAGCTCTTTGACAAGCACTGGCTGCCAATTGATTCCTCTTGCAAGTAAACGGGAAACCAGTGCACATCAACAGCGCTCGGTTAATGTAATCTCTGCATGAAACCTTTAATTCCCAGGCAGCTGCCTTCTGTGCTAACCTTTTTAAAAAGTCCCTTTTTCAGAGCATATTGCAGTAGTGAGTATTCCAAACTCAAAGACAATCAATAGCTTGTGGTATCTGGAAATGAATGGAAGAACAAACTACTTCAATCAAGAACAAATGATGCAAAGAATTTGTTATGGTCTTTGATGTTAATGTAGTGGACACTAAGAAAAAACTTAAACAACAAGTGGTGTGGAGGGTTTTCTTCCAGAAACAATGACCTTCACCATATTCCAGCTGTGGCACATACAGTATCAGTAGCACTAAGCAACTGTTGATAATACAAAATTTTTATTCTTAAAAACAAGGTAAGTAGAGCCAAACCAGAAACATTTTTGAAAGAGAGATGAAAAATGAAACTAACAGTAAAAGAACTGCCTTTTGCAACATTTAGTAAGCTGCCTTGCGAGCTCACCTACTGGAAGAAAAATGTCTTCACTGCAAGAGTTGTAAAGTATTGGAATAGGTTGTCCAGGGAAGTGGTGGAGTCACCGTCCCTGAAGGTGTTAAAAAAATGAGTAGATGTGGCCCTATGGAAGATGGTTTAGTGGGCATGGTGAGGTTGGATTGGTGGTTGGACTGGATAATCCTGTAGGTTTCTTCCAACCTTTATTATTATATGATTATACGAAAGGTCAGATCAAACTTCAGAAACTAAATCCAAGCAGATGAAATTATTCTCTTCTGGTTAGACTCCTTGCTCAAAACCACTGGAAAGTTTCAGTGTTATTCTGCAAAATCTATAGAACTCCCTTCCTAAGTGCAATCAACTGAAAATCTCTCAGAGGCAACACAATGACTTCTTTGAAAAGATTCTTTTAAATAATGAGTAGAATGACATCAACCTGAAGAAAAAGCCCCATCTGCTATTGTAATGAAATTTGCAGCAATATAAAAATCCATCAATAATATAACTTTCAGATTAACAAAATTTACTGCCTAAAACTTTTTAACTTAATTACATGTAGAGGGAAAAATAGAAAATCATCAAGGAATCACCCTGAGGTCTAGTCAAAACTACTGAAAGAAAAAAATTCTTATAATATCAGAGAAAGCTTAGGATGAGTAATGAGGAAATGCAAGAGATTATAATGAAACTTCCCCTGTTGTATATGTAGCTGGATCAGAAAACAAGACAACACCTCTTAATCTTGTTTTGTCTTGAATCATTTGTTCTGCATTGCCTGTAATTTTGTGTTTGTGTTTCAGGCTTCCTACGCACTCACAAAGTATTTCCAGATATTGCTACATCTTTCTCAATCTACGAATACACACACAGATACACAGATCATTAGGGGCTGAAAGAGACCTCCAGAGGTCATCAAGTCCAACTCCCCTGCTTGAGCAGGATCATAGAACCTAAGACAGGTTACACAGAAGCTCATCCAGATGGGTCTTCCAAAGAAGGAGAGTCCACAGCCTCCTTGGGCAGCCCGTTCCAGTGCTCTGTCACCCTTACAGTAAAGAAATTTCTTCTCATATTGAGATGGAACTTCCTGTGCTCCAACTGACACCTGTTGACCCTTGTCCTATCACAGGGTGCAAGTGAAGAGAGATTGTCTCTTTCTTCTTGACACCCAGTCCTCATGGATTTATAGACAGTGATTAAGTCCCCTCAAAACGTTCTCTCCAAGATGAAAAATCCCAAATCTCTCAATCTCTCCTCATAAGTCAAGTGCTCCAGCCCCTTAATCATCTTCATGGTCCTCTGTTGAACTCTCTCAATCAGATCCCTGTCCCTCTTGAACTGGGGATTCCAGAACTTGACATAAATAATGTTACAGTTTTGGAAAATATAAAAGGATTTCACTTGTCCCAGGTTTGGGATTAACTGAGGCACTGGTTGAGGGAGGAGAAAGATTAGAAAGGTGAAAACTTTAAAGAATCATAGACTCGTAGAGGAAAAAGACATTAGAGCTGAATAAATAAAAGCAGGACTATGAAGTAAATACACACGCAGACACTGAGGTACTTCACCACTCCACGTTCCATTCCCAACACAAGTCAAAACAGCAGGAAAAGAGAGTTCATGTCCTGGAGAGCAAACGTAGCTAATGCTGAATCCCCAGTCCACGTTTGTTCCTTCCAACCTTCCATTAGAGATCTGCGGAGGAGTTGGGCAGGTAACAGCTGCAATAATATTCAAAATAATTAGACCCAGGTGCAGCAAATACCCCCAGTGTGCACAATTACTAGAAGAACCACATGTGCTAATTTCGCTTTTTTTTTAGAGGACAGCACAGTCAGGATGTGGCCTCTTCCCCCGTGTGTTCTTGCCACGTTTCCTGAAGTGAGTTCTCCTGATTTCCTTCATGCAGGACACTGCGGCTGACTGACGAAGTGCCTTAAAAGAAACAGGATTCTGCATCAAGTCAAACAGGAACAACACCTAAAAATCAGCCTGAAACAATCTCTGGTTACACAGGGGGGTTTTGTCTATTTAGACAACAGAACACAATTATGTACATCACCATAGCAACAGTCAAACACTTCCTTCTTGTCAACAGCTTAGACATTTGCTAGCTATTGATGCCCAGGGATGAAGTCCAAGATGTTTTCCAAAATATGAACTTGAAAGCCACATTTTGGTTAGTATTTATTAATAGCTCCTGACCAAAAACCGTCTTGCTTCTAGACAGAGGGAGAAGACTTCAAGACTTGCCACCTCTTGAAATTGTCAGTGTGGCTGTCTGTAAGAAGGCAAACAAGAAGTATTTCTCTATACTTTCTCATTTCCAGGCATCCCAGGAAATGGAAACAACTCAGTTTTAGGAAAGAGGACAGAAAAACACCACAGGAGAGCAGAAAGAAGCAGACATAGTGGTACTGATGAAGAAAGAAGTGTGATTATATGAATAATGGAGAAGCGAGAGCTGAAGGAGAAGGGTTATAAAAGAAGTTAAATGAAAAAAAACCTGTATGAAAAAGAGAAATGGATAAACTTAGGCCAAATTTACAAGACAGAATGAGAAAACAGTAAAAAGTGAAAAGTTGTGGGAATTCTTTAGTAAAAGAAAGAAAGCAAATTAAACTGCTATGATTTATTTTAACAGAAACTGTTGAAGTACATGAGAAGAGGAGGTGACTAAACTTAAAGCAGAGAACACAAGGTCGCAGTAAAGGAAGAAATTCGATGCTGCACTCATAGGTTTACAAAGCTGACATCTTGCTGGCTCAAAAGAAACCAAAATTAATAGATCAGGAGCACTGCATATTATAATGTGATCTGCAAAAGCCACCCCATGTACCATTTCTCCAGCCTTACTGTTCTCCAGTGGGAGAATTTTGATTATTTACTCCACAAAAATGCTCTGCAGCATCATTCACAGCTGTTTGAAAATGCTGGATGAAAGCAGTACTATTATCAAACTACCCTCGGCTACCCAGGAAAGCGAAATCTAAATGTCAAGATCCTCTTTTTAATACTTTCTCTTTGGCTCTGATTTATATTTTAAAAACAACAAACGCACCAAACAACTGATCCAGGAAAGGATGATAGTTTAGGTTACTGTTTTGAGATGCTTTAATGCAAGTCAGAACAAACACTCTAGGCAGAAAGTCTGTCTGCATTCTCCAGGACCTTCATGGACTTGTCCTTTGAAAAAGATCTTTGCTTTAAATGTTGAGTTGGATAATAAAAAACAGTGGTCAATAATTAGGAAAGGAGACAGTAGAAGTAGCATAGAAATAGATGGGACATCAGAATCGTAGGTTGAATAAAGCAAAATACAGTAACACCCAGAAACAAGGCAGAACACCTCTGTAAATATTTTTATCAGAGACTAAATCATAAACATGTGAAGCAGCATATCTCAGTGTAAGAGCTGAGAGTATATTACAGATGCAAGTCTGCAAAGAAGTTAATGCTTGAGTAGCTGGGTGTTAATCTGCAGGCGAACACTCATTCTTTGCCAACCAGGCAAAGCCAGAGAATTATTTATGTCTTCTCTTTCAATGGCGCAGTGACAACGGAGCATCCATTCTTTTGCCCAGTTGATTTTGCAATGACTTTAACTAAATGTTACCAGAGGACCCTGATGCTTCTTCCTGACAATATAAACCAAACACTATAAATTGCAATCATAGATCTGTATATTATATTTTTATTTTAATTTCACAGTCAAAGAAACTTAGCAAACTAATTTTTAAAAGAACAGAGATCAGAGATACCCAATGTGAACTCAGAAACACCAAAATGCTGCTTCTCTCAGCTGTGGTATCAGGGAGAGTGAGAAATACGACTCTAGAGAGAAGATATTGTAACAGTTCTCAGAGAAAAAAATGATCATGACGCATACAAAAACGTTCTTTTGGTGTTTAAATTTCAACAGAGACCATTACAAAACTCCCCATAGAACAGAAGAATCAGAATTCTACTAGTAAAAGAGACACAATGAAGATATCAAAATTAATCCAGTCAGGTATCTTAGCACAAAAAATAACATGAAGGAGAAAAACGTCAGTTAGGAAATTAGCTAGAAGGATTTAGTGTTTTTCCTGAGTATGTGGATACAGCACAGTGATGCTCAAAAGTGCATGTCTAATGAAGGACAGCTCAGAGAACAATCTCAGCACTGTGGATAGAGCAAGCCAGAACAATTTGCCTTTGACAAAGTTCAGTTATACACAAGCAGACCTTTCCCTAAGAAAATAATCATCATTCCATATTGGCTGATTCAGTTTGGCAGTAATGAAATATTCTATAAAGCTACAAAAAAATTGCACAACATATTCTGTTGGTGTGAAAAATAAAAGAGAAACAGGATGAGAGGACAGGGCCTGAAGCTAGCCTGCGCCAGGGGACGGTTAGGTCGGATGTTAGGAAGCCCTTCCTCATGGAAAGGGTGATCAGACCCTGGGATGGACTGCCCAGGGCAGTGGTGGAGTCCCCATCCCTGGAGGTGTTTGAGGACAGACCGGCTGTGGCCCTTAGTGCCCTGGTCTAGCTGATTGTGGTGTTAAGTCGTGGGCTGGGCTGGATGAGCTCAGAAGGCTTTTCAGCCTCAGTAACTCGGTGATTCCTTCCAAAGGAGGAAGTTACCATTCCTACAGCCAAAAACCTAGTTCGGAGAACTCATATTAAAGTGAAGTTTTAATTTCTGTGTAACTATTTGTCTGACTCATTACAACAAACAGGGAAAGCAACTGTCATGGAAAAAATAGTTGACAAGATAAAAATCATACCTTTGCACGTCGGGATGACTCCACTCCATGTGCCATTGCTAGTACAAGTGCGAATTAACGAGCTGTTTGAGTCCATCGTATAACCAGGCTGGCACATGTAAGTCACGTTTTGTCCACCAACGTAATCATCACCGTATCTCAGGCCATTGGCTGGGATTCCTGGACCTCCACAACTGATAACTGCAAGTAAATAGTTGAAGATGGATTTTGAAATGTGATTTATTTACTGTGTGAGGGAGAAAAACATAGGGCAAAACTAGGAATTTATTAGGGAGGGAAAAGGAGAAGGAATCAAAGTCAATAAATATTATCTCTGTTAAAATATGATAAACATATGTCATCTGAATTAGCTGCCCAACTCAACGTGAGGAGTAGTGTAATAGACAACATCAATGTGCTTTATACTGCAGCATTTGACTTGCAAAGAAAGCAAAAGCAGATGTGAGGAAGTGACCTAAGGGTTTACCGATGCCCTACACAAACGGGGGTACTAGTTCACAGGCTATGTTTGTGACACTGCTTATAAAGAAACTCTCTCAGACTGATAAGTAGTCTAATGCATCACATAAATGAAAACTGTTCACAATTGTTACGAAAAGGTTAAGCAGGACATGTAATAAAGCAGGTATAGAAGGACTTGACCATAAACTGTCACAAAATGCTTATTACGAATGTGAGAGAAGCTGAAACAGCCTCTGTTAGCTGAGTAAACAAAGGAAGCGTAAGGTTAATGAAGAGGCCAAACAGAAAATGTTATGCGAGAGCAGGACAGCAATTTTGACCTCAGAGTCACTAGAAAAAGATCTCTCAAGCATTCATTTCAAGGTTTTTATTTTCCACCCTCTGGAAGACCAGAACACGACACTGCTGAGTTTTCACAATGCAGAAAAGCAAACAAATGGATTCCTGAATCGTGGATCAGAACTCAAACTAGATTTAAAAATATAAACTAGGAAAGCTTAAAGAAGGCACATGATGCAGTCATACAACTCCTTTAAATTGTAAGAGCAATCTATGCATTTAAGGAGACTGTGTCTGCCTTCTTCATCTTCTCCTAGCACTGGATTAAGAAGTATGTCAAGTATAAATTTTATATAAAGTACTGCAAGAAAAAAAGCTTAAGAATAAGTTATTTGCATCCAGCTTGGATATTTTGCTGGTTTCCTTTCCTCTGAAAGACAACAAAAGACTATTCACCAGAGATACATCTTACTTGTGCAGTTGGGCAAGGATCCAGACCATGTTCCATTGGCAGTGCACTGTCTTACAGACGATCCGGAAAGTATGTAGCCTTCCATGCACGAGTAAATTACTGAATTGGAGAACGTCGCTCCATCGATGCGGAATACTTTTCCATTAGCTGCTGTTCCTGGATTACCACGCTGCACAGCTACAAAGCAAAAAGTGACACAGTTTTAAAATAAAGACGGAGGTTTTTGCAATAGTAATGTAATAACAGTTTGGAAAAGGAATTGTACTTTGGAATAGTAATATCTAAAGACATTCCTGCCACCAGCAGTGCTATGTCGTAGAAATCCATGGTCCTGAAAAACACAAGATGCACCAGAAAGGTTCAGGCTGGATGTCAGGAAGAATTTCTTTACTGAAAGGGCTGTCAGGCATGGGAACAGCTTGCCTAGGGAAGGAGTTGAGTCAGCGTCCCTGGAGGTGTTTAAGAGAAGAGTAGATTTTGCGTTGGGAAACAGGGTTTAGTGGTGCTGAAAGGGTTGTGCTTGATGATCTTGAGGGTTTCTTCCAGACAAAACTGTTTTAAGAGTCTGTAAGTTTCACCACCAACTGAAAAGGTCTGTTGTAAAGTAAATACGTATTTGCATAAATAAAATCTAAGCTAATCATTTATGACACAGATTTATCTAATGATATCCTGACAATGACATTTTCTTGAAGTCAGCTTTTAGCTCTGAAATTCTGATTTATGAGGGTTGTAACTAGAGGTCAGGAGATGGTGAAATTTAAAGGGAAAATAAAAGTCTTTCAGCAAAAAGTGAGTTCTAGAAGCCTTAATTGTTTCCTCATCAGTTTGGGTTTTGTTTCTTGGTTGGTTTCTTTTGTGGTGGATAACACACACATTTGATGCAGAGAAGACCGAGAATCGTGCAATCATTCAGGTTGGAAAAGCCCCCTGGGATCACTGAGTCCAACCATCAACCCTATTCTACAAGTTCACCCCTAAATCAGGTCCCCCAACACTACATCTAAGCGACTTTTAAACACAATCAGGGATGGGGACTCAACCACCACCCTGGGCAGCCCAGTCCACTGCCTGATCACTCTCTCCATGAAGAATTTCTTCCAGATGTCCAGTCTAAACCTACATTGTTGAAGCTTGAACCTTTTCCCTCTGGTTCTGTTGTTAATTACCTGTGAGAAGATACCAGGACCAACATCTCTACAGTGTCCTTTCAGATAGTTGTAGAGAGCAATGAGACTTTCCTTTAGCCTCCTTTGCCTCAAACTGAACAGCCCCAACTCTCTCAATGTCTCCTGGTAAGATTTATTCTCCAGGCCCTTCACCAGCTTTGTTGCCCTCCTCTTTACTCTTTCCAGCACCTCGATGTTTCCCTTGCATGGAGGTGCCCAAGAGAAGAAATAAGCGTTTCTGTAAACTATTTTCTTCCAAATTTTGAAAACATTCAGTTTCAGGGGTACCAGGACAGACTGCAGATTTGTCTTCTAATGCCAAGCTACTGCTATGGTGTAACAACTCAATAAAATATCAAACAGTAATTTAATAACCATTCACAAGACAACACTGGTTTTCTGCTTAAAAATTTTAACAAGAGAGTTTAGTAATAGAGTAGATCACTCATGTTTTAAGTATGTGAAGGATAGGTGTCAGCAGGATGGAGCCAGGCTCTTCTCACTGTCAATAATGATAGGACAACGGGCAAGGGGTGTGACCTGGAGCACTGGAAAGGGCTGCCCAGGGAGGTTGTGGATTCTCCTTCTCTGGAGATGTTTAAAAACTGCCTGGATGTCTTCCTGTGTGACTTGATCTAGGTGATGATCCCTAATGATTCTATGATCCTGATGTGGCAGGGGGATTGGACTGGATTATCTTCTGAGGGCCCTTCCAATCCTTAATGTTCTATGATCTGTGATTTACCTTTGCACTCAGGTTGTTTTCCTGTCCAACTTCCATTTGCCATACAAGTCCTTTCTTCTGAGCCATGGAGGCTATAGCCAATATCACAGCTGAAATGCACTGTACTTTTGATTTTGAAATTGTTTTCTTCTCTAGACCCATGACCTGGGATACCTGGATCACCACAAGAACCAGCTGTATCACCTAGAATTTAGAGGGCAAACATTAGAACAAATATGAAACGCTATTTTCACACTACAAAATCAATTTGATATCTTTAGATACAAAATACATGTTCATATATTTATAAAACATGAAGCTTTTCCTTGATTTCTAAAAATGTTGAAGGTTCACTTCAAGACTTCTTGGTAGCTAAAACCTCCCTTAGCTAGAAAATTTTCAGCCAATTCTAAGACAAAGAGTTAATGTTTTTTACTCTCTGCTATATAACAACATTAAAATAATCAACACTGTCATTTAAAAATCTAAGAATATGTATCTAAATCTTCATTTCTGGTGAGAACTTTTTGTAAGGTAACACTGTATTTGGCATCTTAACATCTACTTAGGATCTGCTGCTTTACATTTCTAAAGGTCTTTAAGCCAGTCCTCTACATAGTAAGAGATTAAGGGATATTTTATTACTGAATTTCAACACAAAACGAGTTGAAATCTGGAATTCTTGGAATTCCACCCTGCAAGTGGAGTTTTGATCTAAATTTAAAAAAAGAAATATTGTAAGAATTAGTTATAAAGCCTTAATTCAACTACTGAAGAGTGACATACTACAGCTTCACATTCGGGAAAATAATATAAAATGCATGTACAAATTATTTAAAGAATGCTTTCTGTAAAATAGCCCCTGTTTTCTGGTATTTATCTCAGCTTAAATCGCAGTAATAAGGGAAGTTCTTGCACAGGAGTAAACAAAATTGTCTACTCCAAGAACCCGCAAGACCAAAAGAGTTCTATGGGAAGTTATGACTCTGGAGGTGCAGATGCAGGGGAAAACAAAACTTCCCTTGTCTCAGGTGGTACTGTGTGTGTACATGATACTGTTGGAGTGACTGACATCTATTTACTAACAAAGCCAGATTTAAATAGTTAAAGGAAGAAATCTTACTTTGCTTTGAGAATGAAGATGTATAAGCAAATGCTGGTTTATTTCAAACTGGCTGAATTTTTTCCCTTCCAAAAGGGGAAAAATGTGCCAAACTGCAAGCTTATGGGTCATGTTTACTAGTTTTGATTTCCTTTCATATAGGCCACCTTCTTTCCCCACAAATCAACAGAAAAGCAGTACCACTAAGCACTTCACAGGAGCTAATCAGAATCACTCATATAAGCTTTTGGGAAAAGAGAAGGCAGCTCTGGTCCAAGGGCAGAGCTTTGCTTGGAAATGCAACAAACAACAAACCTGGCAACTCACACCACCCATCCAACCCTCGCTGAAGCAGCTGTCAAAGTAGGTTCATTGTGAGCTACTCTCACTCATTTGGGAGCCATTCTTTCCATCACTGAAGTTAATGGAGCTTAAGCAGACACCTTTGAGTCGAGAGTAATCACACTAATGTGCTCACACCTACTACAGTGTGAACATTTATAACACACATGTGCAAAAACTACACAGCCCTATGTACTGCTTTCCAAAATAACAAATTAACTCAAGTATGGAAGCTAGCTGTCTATCCAGCTCAACATCAGAAGTTGAGGGTCTGCTCCGTTTACCCATTTCATTGCGTGACAAGGAGCAGTAGAGCAGCTGGCCAACTCCTGCTTAAAAAGAAATTGTAAATCGCTCCAAATCCTAGAAAGGAAAAGAATTTAATAAGATTTCAATGTATTTCATGACCAAGCTACTTAGGTGACTTAAAATCCCACTAGTTTGAAAATAATGTGGAGTGTGTGTATACATATATAAAATACATATAATAGATACTATATATAGTATTAATTTAATATAATAATTTATAATAACAATGAAATATATTCATTATATATATTTGTAAACATGTTCTAGATAAAGATTCATAAAAGCATTTTTAATTTTGGGAATCTCTCTCAGACATTTTCCAGTCTTATCTCTTTAGACTGAAGAATTTTGGAGAGGGTCTATTCGTTATTCTCCACTTGTAAAGTTTTCAGCAAGTCAATTGGCTTGAAGCCTAAGATACTTTTATGATGAAAAAATGAAAATAAGCTATTTGCTATGCCAAGCATAAATTCCATATTCCTCTTGTAAATGAAATCATGTGTTCTTTCCTAATGCCTAATTACTGCAATGAATTATTACTCCTTTGATCCAAGAGAGGTTAACCACCATCTCTGTTGACTGAAGGCTGCAGAAATTATTTTTCTAAATGACTAACCGCATTAGGAATTGACAGTGAGATAATCAATGATATCATAATAGAACATAGTTTTTATTACCTCATGCAGAGATTCAACTAAGTTATTTTTACAGTCAGTTCTGAGCCATTCTTCACCTGCCCGTGTAACAAATTCTTAGCTGGCATTTAATCTTAATCAAGAGAAGGATATTTAGACCACTTAATAAGGACTCAACCATTGCTGCACTTAGGAGGAAATTATAAGCTGCTGCAAATTTCTGACTCTCATATAGGTGTGATGACTGTAAATTCTGTTCCTAAATGCTGATAGATATCAATGGGCCATGGCAGTTCCTTCTGTCTGCAGGATGCGAAGCACAAAGAGCCATAAAAGAAGAGAACTTAGGGATGACCTGACTAATCTTCACTACCTTATGTTGCTGATCTAACATTTTCTGTTTGGATTCTTCTCCATGTATGAAAAGGATACATGATACAGCCTTTGTCAGTCAAAACTTGTGTGTAGTTACTAGTATTAACCAAAGAATATAGTTATTTTTTACGACACATTAAAAATGAAGAAATCCAGTCATCCAGGTTAATAATGAAAGCCAATGATTTCACATACTTTTCAGACAGACAACATGGAAATTCTGTATGGTAAACTGCAAATTATTCTAAAATGAGAAACTATTTAAAACATTCATTCTGAAAACAAATTGGTCCTAAGATAGGATTGTACAATACACTTACAGAAAATAGCTGTATTATGTCACAATTTGTTTTGCTGTGATTAACATTTGAAATCATGCTAAAAAATCAAGAAAAATTCATTAGAAATGACAAGACATTCCTATCTGTGGGTACAAAACCCAATTTTTTCATGTGTCCATGTACCTCACTTAAGAGCGCTGATCCCAAGATAACTGACATGTTATTTCATTGAATAGCAAGATGATAACCTGCTCTAGGAGTTAGACTAGATGATTTCCAGAGGTGCCATCCAATTCCTATCATTCTATGGTTTTCATCTATAGTCTCTCCTTCGTGCTTGTAGTCAGTGTTTTTGTCTGTTTCTTTCTTTAAATTCACAAATATGGGCTTTTTTCTTAAGAAAAGTATGGAACAACCACAGTAAGTAGATTTTACTTCTCCCAAACTCTTTTCTTGCTGACAGTTTATTCTTATTTTAGATTTCTAGTTGGCTTTTTTTTTTTTACTTCTACTGAGATCACACTTCAGTTTTATGCCTGATTTTCCAGAGTTTAAATTGGCACTCTGATAAAATCAAAATAAATTCAAAACGATTTTAGGTCACAGTCATTAATACAAAAAATATTACCTGAGCAATGAGGAAGAGATCCACTCCAATGTCCACTTAACTGGCACGTACGAGATGACTGCCCTAACAGGGATCGTCTCCCTGTGCAGGTATAATGAACAGTGGACCCAAATGTGTATTTATCTCCAGACAGGACCGCGTTAGGAGGAACTCCAGGATGGCCACAGTCAATCACTACAATGCATAATTATTTGAGATAATAAGAAGGTTATTATCACTGATCAAACTGTTTGTAGTTACCATTTATATAACTCCATCCATGAACTTGGTGAAGAGGTTTGACCTTTTTAGGGGTTCAGGAAGGGTTGGGATTTGTGATTAGAAATGCAAACCTAATTACAGACCAAAAGCTTTGAAATAAAGGTTTTACATATTTCAAAGGCATTCAGGCACTTCACAGGTGAAGAGATGTTATTGCTCTATACAACTACCTAAAAGGAAGCTGGTGCTGCTCTCTTCTCCCAAATTACTAGCGATAGGATGAGAGCAAATGGCCTCAAGTTGCATCAGGGGAGGTTGAGACTGGATCTTAGGAAGAAGTTCTATCCTGAGAGAGTGGTTGGTCACTGGAACTGGCTGTCCAGGCAGGTGGTGGAGTCACTGTCCCTGAAGGTGTTTAAAAACTGAGTAGCTAGAGCACTTGAGGCCATGGTCTGGGGGTTAGGGAGATGTTGAGATGAGGGCTGGACTTGATGATTTTGGAGGTCCTTTCCAGCCATGATGATTCTATAATTCTATTAAGAACTTTCCTTTGTTGCAGTGTGTCTTCTCCATTACACTAGCAACACTTCAGGAAAAAAAGGTGTGTTCTTTGAGACATGTCAGAGAGACAGAAATACAGGTAGGTGAAACAAAATAATCCAACCTGGGTTGAAGAAAATTATTCAGCAATCACTTGTTTTTCCTTGCTGTCATAGTGGACAAATCTATAGACTACTACATGACTGCCCTGTATGAATTCAGAAGGGAAACAATCTGCAAAACACCCCAGACACTGAAAGTCTCCTATTAAAATTATTGAGTAGCTGCAGAATAGATTTAGGTAGGCTTTATGATCATGAATAGCACCTAGGTTAGAATCCACTGATCCTGCTATATAATTGACACAATTGAAGCCAAGGATGCTCTTTCAAAAGTGTATATAGCACTCTCACACCCAAAGGTCAGATTAAAGTAAGAGTCAAATCAGTATTATGAGACAAAAATACAGAAGTATAAAAAAGAGATCTCTGCACCTTTGCCTTTAGAATCCATTTCTCTTTGTAGACATGTCACTATTAAGTACATTTATCTTTCTGTAATGGTAGTGTTACCTTATGCTTTCATGTGAAAACTGTTAGACTCTATTATTAAGCTATTTATTCCAGCAAAGAAAAAGGCAACTTCCAGAATTAAAAGTATTAACATTAATGAAAAATAAATGTTCATATATATATATATACATACTTTCTTTGAGAGAAAGAAAAGCAGAACTGGACAAACCTCAAGGAAGACTAATAAAGCTAAAACTGAGAACTAATATCTACAGTCTGCAATTATCAGTCAGTGATTCCTGATTAAGGAACCCTTAGCCTGTTTTCCCTTTATATTCCAGAAAATAAAGTTTCAGCCTTTCTCAAAGAGGTTTACTAAACCAAAACCTTCTTCCATAGACTGATAGAGAACTGGGTAAACCAGCTATCCCAGCCAATTAAAAGCCTATGAAACTGTATCTGTGGTCTATCTATTTGGACTTCTATTGCTGTTGTCCCAACACAAGTCCAGAAAACACTACAGGTCAGTAAGTCAATCACTGGTTTTTGTAAATTTTAAGTTTCAGTGTGATAATGACTTTGTGGCCAATGGACTCCATGCATTGGAAAATTCCATGGGTATGTTTTAACTTAGCCCTGTTACCAGGGATCATCATGGTGAGACATTCGAAGATGTTTGCTTCATTCATTGCATTTTCAAAGACTTCTATGTTATCTTTCGTTTTAAGAGAAGGAGGCTGAGAGGACACCTCCACCCGAAAGGACTTTGTGGAGAGGTTCGTGCTGGCCTCTTCTCACAAGTAATTAGTGATAGAACAAGAAGGAATGGGTTCAAACTACAACAGGGGAGGTTTGGACTTCACATTAGGAAAGTTTTTTCACAGAAAGCGTGGTCAGGCACTGGAACAGGTTGCCCAGGGTGGTGGTTGAGTTATCCTCCCTGGATGTATTTAAGGATCATTTAGACATGGTGTTGAGGGATCTCGTTTAAGAGTGAACTTTGTAGGGTAGGGTTGATGGTTGGACTTGATGATCTCAAGGGTCATTTCCAACCAGAGTGATTCTTTGTAAAATAATACCTATTCTGCTGCACTCATTCTTTGTAGAAGCATACACATTATCTACTTACTAATGCACTCAGGTAGAGGTTTGTCCCAGTGGCCGTTTGGTTGACAAATTAAAACTGAAGATCCAAATAAAAAATATCCAGGATTACAGTCGTAAAATACCACTGTGCCATATGTGAAATTTCCATGTTCGATTTTACTTTCTCTGATAGAATTGGCAGGAATTCCAGGATCTGAACAATTGACCACTGAAAAGAAAAAGAGTACAGACTTGAGAATCACACAAATGCAGTCTACCAAAAGAGGCTTTCAATGGCCTCCTATCCTTTGTATAAGAAACTTCCAATGTGTTTTTACCCTGGTTTTATATATAATGATACAGAATTAGGAAGATTATATTAATTCAGGATAATGCTAAAACCATTAGATGTTCAACTCAGAGCAAATAAAAGGAAGGGCTTCTTCACAGACTTGATGATGCTGAAAAAGTCTTTGCCATGAAAAGTGACTGGACACATCACTATATTCAATTTATGCCATTACCTTTATTTGAACCATTGCCCGCAGACAGAAACAGGTTATGGGCCTTGATGTGCCTTTGGTTTAACCCACACAGCCATGCAAGTATGTGCCCATACTAATATTTTTATAGCATACAACCTCTGAGGCAGATATTTTGAGCTAAAGGGCACACTGGCCGTTAGATAAGACTGTGGTGGTTCTTCTGTAACAGGGAAATAGCCCAACAATTATGTCAGTGCTTTTAAAAACAGGGTAATGCTTTGATGCTTAAGGATAACGTGATGGATTTTTTTGTCCTCTAATACATTCATAGGTTAGAAAATCACTGAAGGTTTTTTCGGGCTGGGATTTTTTGTGACACAGCTGTCTGGTGAGCAGAGTCTAATACTTATTTTGGTGGTTTTGGGGGTATTTTTTGAGGGTTTTTATTAACAGTTTCCATGCAATCAACTCTGGTCAAGTAAGTACATCATCAAAAACTTACAGTTACTCAAGAAAATTACAGTTGATGTAAAGATTACTTATATACTTACATACTTACCTGTGTGTTTGTGCATAGTTGTGTACATATACACAAGTATGAATTATGCTAAAGAGCTCTCTAATCCAGAAAGAAAAGAAAAAAAGAGTCTTGCCAGATGCAATTTAAGATCATTTCTCCTACCTACATCACTGAATGTAGTTCTTTTATGGCTCACTAGTCTCTCTTTATGGCTCTGCAGTCACTATCCTAAACCTTGAAGTGTGTTTGTGTTCTCCTCCTTGAAGTTCTCAAATACTGGTACTGCAAAATTAGAATAAATACATTTTTACAGGATAAAAATAACTTTTGTGCTGAATTTGACTTCTTAACCATTCAGTGACAGATCCATTTTTCTAGCTACATTGATGAAAAGTTTGTGCACTGGTTTGCTTCTTTTTTTTCTAGAGGAAATTTTGAGCTGCGTTTCTATCTATATTTTTGATTGCTATTAATTTTTATAGATGAGGATTTTATAACAAACATTCATCTTCACGCTCTTTAGCAAGGATTTTAAATAATGAGAACTATTTTTTAATAAATATGGAGTACTGAACATTTGAAAGAACATAGAAAGACCTTTGACCATTTCAATAGTTTCCCACTATTGTTACTAAAGTTGTAGGGTATTAAAACAACAAGCACACTGCTGAATTCGTACTACAATTGCACATTCAAATGACTGCAGCCTTTTTAATATTACTGTGCTTCAGGCAGTTTACAACTACACAAGCTAATATTTATTTATTTAAAATTAAACTTCAGTGCAAATAAAACAAAAAACAATCATGTTAATTAGAACTGAATTCACTGCATAGTCCAGGCCCTACAGAAAGAAGTCAGTTCTTTTCCTTTTTCAAGCCTGTTCTAAACCCAGTGGAAGATTTCGGTGCTTTAAAAAAACTGAAAAGTATAATGTGACCAATTTATTCACTGATCCCTACAGGCCAATAACATATCAGAGAGTCTGGCTCGTTACCCTGCAACACCAAACCACCTAGGTGATTTATGGCAACTGGACTGAAAATGAGATGCATTAGGTAACCTTGACACACCACGCATGTTTAGGATTGCAATTTTATAAAAGTAATAAATTATCAACAAAAAAGTTCCTTGGAAATGTAAGTTGTGCGAAGGATTTGGCATTACTGCTTAAGGCAAATAGATTTCCACCTACTGGAAGGAAAATACGGTAACTAAAACTACTGTAAATATATAACATGACTTTGGCTGTGTAGAGAGAAAAAAAATCCATATAAACTGCTGAAATGATATTGAAAACCAATCAGTTATGATTTCTGTTTGTGTGCAAGCAAAGTGCAGCAAAACATCCGTCTTTCTGAATAAGAACCATTAAAACATTTTGGAAGCATATAAAAATAGACTTTAAAAGGACAACGGTGACAAAAGCTTTCTAAAAGTGCTTTCGAAAACTCAAACAAAATTAATTTAGTAATATTTTTATTTTACATAGTTTAGTTTATATCTGTAGTGATTTTATATATTTAGTTTTCTTGTCAATGAAAAGTTTAAACATAATACACTGAAGTGTGGAGAACCAGTCCAAATGGATTATGTAAACAGATTAGAATACAAAATGAGCACTCAGATCAATGGAAAAGTAAACATTAAGTATGTTTTCATCTGCATCTATTAGGACTATTCTGACTAAAAATGCAGAGAATATTATTTCAGGATTTCAGCTCCTGATTAGCTCTGCAGAATTTTGCTTAAGGAACCTGAATAAGCTATTTTTACGAAAATCAGTACAAACTACAGACACAAAGGAAAGAGTCTGCACAGGAAACTGCAACAGCTATTGTGGCAACCTCCATGCAGAGCAAACCTAACTGAAAAATCATGGCATCATGGAGTATTTTCTATAATACTTTGGTGCCTGATAAGAAGAGAGGTTCAGTTCTCAAGCTTAACCTTCCAGTAAGGTGGAATTATGTAAATGGTTGTGTTTTTACCTTTGCATATTGGAGGTGGGTGGCTCCACTGCCTGTTAGCCTGACACTGTGCTTTTGTTGGTCCTTGCATAACGTACCCAGTGTTACATGAGAATGTCACAACATCATTGAAGTTGAAACCGTTTCCACTTGTTCTGCCATCAATAGGGCTGCCAGGATGCCCACAGCTAACGGCTGGCATAGCACAAAACAAAGGAAGAAAAAACAAGTATACCGTTATCGCTTTTCATTATTTATGATGTGATCATCTTTATAATAACTATATAAGAGTATTTTAAAGTTCTGCTATTATTATATAATCATTACTTTCCATCCACTTTTCTCTTAGCCTGCAGAAGAGGAGACTTAGGGTGGTACCTTCTCCCTTTCTACAACTCCCTGAAGGAAGATTGTAGTCAGGTGGGGGTTGGGTTCTTCTCCCAGGCAGATATTGACAAGACGAGAGAGCAGGGCCTGAAGCTGCACCACGGGAGGGTTAGGTCGGATGTTCGGAAGCCCTTCCTCAAGGAAAGGGCGATCACACTGCCCAGGGCAGTGGTGGAGTCCCCATCCCTGGAGGTGTTTAAGGACAGATTAGATGCCAACTTACTGCCCTGGTCTAGCTGACTGTGTGATGCTAGGTCATGGGCTGGGCTGGATGATCTTAGAGGTCTCTTCCAGCCTCAATAATTCTGTAATTCTGTGAACTGAATAAGTACTAAAACAGTTTTTGTGAATGTTCAAGCACTTATTTAAATATTTAAGGGAACTGAATAGCACTTGCTATACAGTAAATGAAGACAACTTCTCCAAAGAATCAGCACAACAGCAGGCACCTGATTTTCATTACATATAGTCTGACACTGGAAAGAAATACTTCATTGCAGTTGTTCCTTGAGTATTAGTTCTTACAAATATGTTTTTAGTATCGACTTACTCTGGTTTATGCTTTAGAAAAAATAGAAGTACTTAGTGAAATTACTGAAAAACTTCCACAAATTTACACAAAAGATGACAGCAAGATCTTGGGGTCCAGCCGATGGTCAAAGGTCAGTAGCACTTATAGCAGATAACATACAGATATTGCTCCCTTTCTCTTCTATTTTTTCATTCAGGTCAGAAACTTTGTGTGAGCAGCAAATTGGTTTAATAAATTCTGTTGCATTTTACTTCCTTTTCTGTGCCCACAAAGCCAAGATGTAAAAATAGCAAGGAAAATAAAACTGAAATTAATTTTCCTGAAATAAATCCAATAAAGGCATAAATATTGTCTTTTCCGTTCTAACAAACTCCAGTTGTTAATAAATGTTCATTAGTAATTTAAAATGAGAAAAAAATAATCACAGAATCAATTATTTAACACTCTTCTATCACTGTAATTTAGAAATGCAATGAAGTTTATAATTTTATTAGGTCTGACAATTTCTTCATTGTCTATAAAGAATAGACTTATTAGTACAATCCCATAAGAAATCCCTACATATGATCTAAATAAAGTAACACTTTTAGCACACAGAATCACAGAATTATAGAACATTAGGGATTGGAAGGGACCTCGAATGATCTGCCAGTCCAATCACTCTGCCACAGCAGAATCACCTAGAAGTCACACAGGAACATGTCCAGGCACGTTTTAAACATCTCCAGAGAAGGAGACTCCACAACCTCCCTGGAAAGGCTTTTCAAAGTGAAAATAGTCCTTAAGGGCTGGGACAACATACAGACAAGTCACAATACATTCTATGGATGCAAGTTTAATTGAATTCTGTCAGTTCTGTTGCTATCACTAAGTTATTTTAATTGAATGTATTAATTTCATGTTAACAAATCAGAAATTTTTATGTAAGGAACCACGGTTGTTTCCTCCCACAGGAGTAATTCTAATGATACACTAAACCACTGTAAAACTGTAAGGCAAGGATATGCATTCAGTCCCACAAAGCTGTTTTTGAATGCACATTTAATAGGAACAAAAATTACTCCAGTGGAAACAAAACTCTTAAATTTACATATTTGTTTTTAATAATACTGATGCATCTACAGTAGCAACACACAGCACTAGATGTTTGCACACTGTATAAGCAATGCCATTAACATTGGCCCATTGTTCCAGTCTATCCAAGTCTGATGAAGGGAGTGTAACATCTCCCTGATGAGAGCAGGCTGAGGGAGCTGGGTCTTTTTAGCTTGGGAAAAAGGAGACTGAGGGGTGCCCCATGAATGTTGATAAATATTGAAAGGGTGGGTGTCAGAAGGATGGAGCCAGACTCTGCTCAGCGCCATCTAATGATAGGACAAGGGGCAGTGGGTGTGAGCTGGAACAGAGGAGGTTCTACATCAGTGTGAGAAGAGACTTCTTCCCAGTGAGGGTGACAGAGCACTGGAACAGGGCTTCCCAGGGGGGTTGTGGAGTCTCCTTCTGTGGAGATGTTTAAAACCTGCTTGGACATGTTCCTGTGTTCCCTGATGTAGGTGATCCTGCGGTGGCGGGGGGATTGGACTAGATGATCTTTCAAGGTACTTTCCAATCCTTAATGTTCTGTGAATCTGTGAAAAGCTAGATTTAAACACATTACCAGGAAAAGTCAATGAAAAATTGAAATAAAGAAAGAAATGTGGGACTAATTTTCTGCATTTCATTTGAACTTTTGATCTGACACGCAGCCTCTCCTAAATATCAGAAAATTAGAGGTGGCTGCTCTTTATAGCAGTTTAAACTTTTTCTCATATTCTGTCCTTTCCAGAGACCTGCATTGTGCATCCTCTGGTACTCAAACAAGAAATTCCCACTTGATACATAATTTGTCTGTTTTCTCTCATTGATATCAACATTTTAATTTAGAAATTCGTGATTCAGGGTTTTACCTCAAGAGTAACATATAAAGAAGTGTGTTGGTCCGATATGTAATAAAACTCTATTTTTATATCATGAAGTTAAAACTAAGAAATACAATAATCACAGTGTTGTTATTCATAGCTAATTCTATGTAAAAGAAAGCAAAGAGTGATCAGTAAGGGCTATGAAGCAACACTGTGTATTCATCACTTGCATAGTTTAGGAGGGCCCCTAAAATGATCAGGGGAATGGAGCATCTCTCATATGAGGACAGGCTGAGAGAGTTGGGGCTGTTCAGCTTGGAGAAAAGAAGAATCCAGGGAGGACCTTGTTTTGACCTTCCAGTACCTGAGCATGGCCTACATGAGGGCAGGGGAAGGGCTTTTCAAGAGGGTTTGTACAGTTCGGACAAGGAGCACTGGGTTCAATCTGGGAAAGGACAGATAGTTGGATATTAGAAAAAATTTCTTCAGTGTGAGGGTGGCTGACCATCGGAATGGGCTGCCTGGGGGTGGTGGTAGGGGCCCCATCCCTGGAGTGATTTAAGGTCAGGCTTGATAAGGCTCTGAGCAGCCTGACCTAGGTAGAGTTACAGAATCATAGAATCATAGAATCATTAGAGATTGGAAGGGACCCCAAAAAATCATCTAGTCCAATCCCCTGCCACAGCAGGATTGCTTCACTTGAGAAGTTATACAACCAGAATTACTCTGGGTTGGAAGGGACCACCTGATCCAACCCCCCTGCCATGGGCAGGGACACCCCACCCTAGATCAGGCTGGCCAGAGCCTCATTCAGCCTGGCCTTAAACACCTCCAGGGA
>JAOXOE010000343.1:39990139-40001273 GCA_028565055.1 Phoeniculus purpureus
GGGGGGGGGGGGGGTCCTGCTGGGCATTAGGGACCCTGGCACTGGCTCCTGGAAACCTCCAACCTCATCTTGTCCTGGTTGCAGCCGCAGAGGGCTAAGCAGCCGCGTTTTGGGGTTGTTTCCCAGGTGAAAGGGGCAGCCAGCACCCTTGGGGTAGTGCTGGGATCCTGCTGGAGCCATTAGGTTTCAAACCGTGCTGGACCCATTGGGGCTGAGACAGTACTGCACCCATTAGGTTTGGGACACTGCTGGACCCATTAATGTTGAGACACTGTGGACCCATTAGGGTTGTGTCACTACTGGACCCATTAAGGTTTGGACTCTGCTGGACCTACAGAGGTCCTGCCCTGGCCTCATGATTCACAGGCAGCTGGAGGGGTTCTTGTGTGAGAACCCCGGCAGAGAGGGGTTTCTCCTTCACACAGGCTGGTCAGGGATCCACCCGAGGAATGTCATAAGTCCATAGAGTCACCCCCCTTTGCCCTGCTGTGCTCTGCTCTGCTCTGGTGAGACCCCACCTGGAGTGCTGAGTCCAGCTCTGCAGTCCCCAAGGACCTGGAGCTGTTGGAGCAAGTCCAGAGGAGGCCACAAGGATGGTCAGAGGGCTGGAGCCTCTCTGCTGTTGGGACAGGCTGAGGGAGTTGGAGTTATTCCTTCAGGGGTGACCTGATAGTAGCTGCCAGTGCAGAGAAGCTGGAGAGGGACTTTTTCCGAGGGGCTCTGGTGCTAGAACAAGGGGGTAGGTACCAGGTAAAAGAGGGGAGATTGAGATGAGCTCTGAGTCAGAAAACCCTCCCTGGGAAGGTGCTGATGCCCTGGAACAGGTTGCCCAGGGAGGTTGCAACTGCTCCATCCCTGGCAGTGTCCCAGGCCAGGTTGGATGAGACTATAGGCATCCTGGCCTGGTGAGAGGTGTTGCTGCCCACGGCAGGGGGTTGGGGCTGGGTGAGCTCTGAGCTCCCTTCCAACCCAACCCATTGAATGATTCATGAATTCTGTGATTTCGTTATATGAAAAGACCTTTAAGATCATGAAGTCCAAACATTAACCCAGCTCTTCCAAACCCATCTCCAAAGTGTTTTGTGGATGTGTTGTAGAAAGTACCAGAGGTATTTGTATTAGAACTGCCCTGGATTTCCTGATGACCACCATGCCTTTGTGAGGGCAGTGGCCTGGATTTTCAGGGAAACAGCATGGATTTTTCAGCTCTTAAGATGGCGTCAGTTCCAAACGTGAGGTCTGAACATCGCTCTGTGCTGGCTGGGCAGTGGGAACTTCCCTTGTGCTCTTTGATTCCACTCAGAATCACCCATGTAGACTAAAACTGTGAATGTTGTGAGTAGGTAGCTATGTTGGAGAAGACCACAGAGGAAGGAGTCGCACGCCGCTGTACTGACATACTGATGATAGAGTGGCCACCTTCTTGCCAGAAGCAACTTGCTGGATTCCTGGATGTGACGGAGTTGTCATTAAACAGAAATCCTGAATGTACGCGAATACCAGGATGCTTAGCCAGGTTGTCTCTGCAACAAGTGCATCCCTGCATGAGTGGGGGTTTCTCGTGCCCAGAGATGTGGGACTTGCTCTGATTGCATGCCAGGGAACAGTTTGAGCGTTGAAGAACGTTTGAGGGGTTCAGGTTGGTGCTGGCCGGCACTCTAGCATCTTTCAAGCAGATTGTCATGGAAATGAGACATGTTCTTCATGATCACGTAACATTGAGTGGACAGCATCAGCCCAAGCCTTTTCTCCAGCAGTGATGGGCATCTGGGAAGGAGAAGGTGTCTAACAGTGTGTTTCTTCCCCACACAGCCCTAGAAACCCTTTTGGGGTTGGGCATAGGTGTTTGGAGGCTGCATGAGGCCCCTTGGCATAGCCAGCAACCCAGCCTGCTGTTCTTGGAGGAGGTGGATGCGTGTGGAGACTGAAGGCTTTGTGAGGAGCCTTGGACTGTTCTTGGACAAAGCTCCCCCAGGGTTCTCTCTTACATTTGTTTCTTGCTTTCCCAACAGGGTTATGAATACAGCCGGAGTGGGAACCCGACTCGGAACTGCCTGGAGAAGGCCGTGGCAGCACTAGATGGAGCTAAATACTGTAAGCAGTGAACATGTTCCTCAAGTGAGATGCCAGCACATGTGTCTCCTGGCTGGCCACAGCAAGCATGGCTTGGGGAGCAAGGACATGCAGCTCTCAGTGAGGCTGTCGCAGCCTCTGACTACTGGTGTTGGCAGGAGCTGTTACACAGTGTGGGATGAGTCCAACACTTAACCAAAGTGTAGCTTGGTCTCTGGGCTTTCCATAGCTCCTCTTGCTGGGTTTCATACTGAATTCATCTGAATTCCACATCTGAATTTCACACTGAATTCCACACTGAATCCATCCTTGTGCAGCAGTACTGACCATGCTGAGGAGCAGGAGCCAGTCAGGACTGTCCCCAGGCTGTGGTACCAGTGGCCATCAGGGTTCCACTGGGTGCTGCTTTCACTGGATCCACCGAATGAGCGAGATAGTGTGAGAGTGACAGAGCAGGTTCTTTCCAAAGCCAAGAGGGGAAAGCGAAGGCAGGTTTGACAGGGTTGTATCATGTTAGAGCACTGACTGTCTGCCACCAACTCTCTTCTGTTGCAGGCTTAGCTTTTGCTTCTGGCTTAGCTGCTACTTTGAATATTACTCACCTGTTGAAGGCTGGGGATACGATTATCTGCATGGATGATGTCTATGGAGGTATGTAAAGCACCCGCGCCTTTGATCCTCATGTGTGAATGAGTAAATGTTCCTATTTGAGATTCTCACGGGCGTCCTGCGTTTTCCAAGTCAGACCTTGTTTTTTGTTTAATGCTTTTTCCCTTCACAAGGATACAGAATGTTCCTTCTTGATTTCTGTGGTAGGATTCAAACACTGAAAGCTTCTGGGGCACGACATGATGGTTTGAAAAATGAAGCTGCCCTTTAATATCTGATGGAATGAGGGGAAATAGAATCATAGAATAATAGAATAATTCAGGTTGGAAAAGACCCCTGGAATCACTGAGTCCAGCTATCAACCCTGCTCTACAAGGTCACCCTTAAGCCAGATCCCCCAACACTACATCTAAGCAACTTTGAAACACATCCAGGAAGAATTCCTTCCTGATGTCCAGTCTAACCCTTCCCTGTTGAAGCTTGAAGCCCTTCCCTCTGCTTCTATCGCTAATGATTTGTGAGAAGAGACCAGCACCAACATCTCTACAGTGTCCTTTCAGATAGTTGTAGAGAGCAATGAGGGCTCCCCTTAGCCTCCTACGCCTTAAACTAAACAGCTCAAACTCTCTCAATCTCTCCTCATCAGATTGATTCTCCACGCCCTGCATCAGATTCATTGCCCTCCTCTGCACTCGCTCCCTCACCTCGATGTCTCCCTTGTACTGACGTTATACCTTACTTTATTTAAAGACCTTTGCACACACAGCCATGACGGATCTGTGGAATTCTGCAGGGGTGTATCCTTTTCCTTTTCATGACAAGATTCCATCCCGTATATATCCAGCACTTTGACTACTGCCTGCTCCTTAGTGGATGTTGTCACAGTGTTAAGGATCTGAAGTCTTTTACTGCTTCTCTTCATGGACAAAGTGCTTTGACTTTACCTTCTGTAATTAGAATGGTAGAGGAGTCGTCTACAATGAAAGAAAATGGTAAATCAAGGATTGTAAAAATGTTCTCACTCAAAACTTCTAACATCCTGACTTTTCTTTCTGAATCAACAATGACTCATGCTGTCTGACTATTTTTAAGGACAAGGTCACCTCTTCCATGCAGCAGTACAGAGCCCCACTGAAATAACTTAAGTCAGGACAATTACACCTATTTTAATCAAGAGATATTTATAATCAGAATTAGGTTCTCCTGCATATAAGATGAAGATTAACTAAGGGAAAGGCAGTTTGGCAGCACTTAGGGGGAGTGACATCCCGAGAAACTGAACAGACCTTCATCAGAAATGTGTCAGGACCTTTGGACATGCGAATGCCAAAACCTAGCATGGGCTGAAAAAGAATCATGGTTCTATGTATGCTCATTGGAAGAGATTAATCAAAAAGTAACTTGGGTTATAAAAATAAATAGATTCAAAGTCTGAATAAACAATTTTTAGAGTTTTTTTGAATTCAAGAGTTTTGAATTCAGCTGCCTTACAGTTCTTGCAGTTGCTATGTACCACAATCTTCCATCTTTATGCTAATTCCTCATCTGAAATCTGATGATTCACTCAGAACCACAGAGTCACACAACTGTAGAATCACAGACTCACAGAATCATAGAATGGCAGAGACTGGATGTTCTCTCTGGAGATCATCCCATCCAACCTTACTGCCAGAGCAGGACACCCTGCAGGACGTTGCACAGGACCACATCCAGGCTGTATTTTTCCTGCCTATTCACAGAATCACAGAACATTAAGGATTGGAAGGGACCTCAAAAGATCATCCAGTCCATCTACCAGGTCCTTAGCTTTCCTAATTGCTTGTGTCAAGTTGCATGACTGTCTAAGGCCCACGGCTGTGGTGGGGACACTCACCTGTCCTAGTGAGTATCTGGGCCATACAATCTCTTTCTCAACAAGGAATTAACAGTTCATCTCATTAACATATATTATTAATTCCCTAATGTAAAGGAAAGGGCTGTACTTCAGGCCAAGCAAATGACTGTTGCTTTTCACTACTGACAAAATCCATCATCATCATCATCATCTTTTATAATCACAGCCTTGACTGATACTGCACACTGAGCCTTTTATGGATTTATTTAGAGGTGTGTTGTATCACGTTGTCCTAGTTATAGCATCCAGAGAAGACAGTAAAAAGGGGAAAGCACAGTTATGTTATTCATAGTCTCATAGAATGTTCTAGGCTGGAAGAGACCCCTAGAGATCATCTAGTCCTCTACTTTGACCCTTTACCTAGGTCAGGCTGCTCAGAGCCTCATCAAGCCTGACCTTAAATGACTCCAGAGATGGAGCCCCCAACACTTCCCCAGGCAGCCCATTCCAGCCATCAACCACCCTTACCTATCATTTCCCAGCTTGAACCCACTGATCCTTGTCTTACCTGTACAAATCCTCTTGAAAAGACCTTCTCCTGCCTTCACATAGGCCCCCCTCAGGTACTGGAAGGTCAAAGATAGGTCCCCCCGGAGCCGCCTTTTCTCCAGGCTGAACAGCCCCAACTCTCAGCCTATTCTCATATGAGAGATGCTCCATTCCACTGACCATTTTAGTGGCCCTCCTCTGGATGTGCTTGTGCTGGGGGCTCCATAACTGGACACAACACTCCAGGTGAGGTCTTGCCAGGTCATAGTATAGAGGCAGAATCACCTGTCCTGATCTGCTGTCCACGGTTCTTTTGATGTAGCCCAGAATCTGATATGCCTTCTGGGCTGCGATTGCACACTGATGCTCATGTCCAGTTTTTCATCCACCAGGACCCTTGAGTCTCTTTCTACCAGTCGATTGTATATATTTTATTTAGTTAGTCTTCTACCTAATGTAGCTGCTTTATCTTTGGCAATCATAGACTCACTTCCAGCACAGGGAAAACAGTAGTAGGTGCACTGAGACCTCTGCACTCATTTTCTCTGTCCAGCAGTTCAGGGATACATATTGTATTCTACCCAACACTGACAGTGGCAGACTGTAATGACTTCATGTAGGTAATTAAACAATAAGTCTTAAGATCTAAACAAAGGTATAAATTTACGTGTCTAAAAATATTTTTATACTTTGATGTTGCCCAGAAATCACAAGCCATTTAAACCACAATTTTTAGAATTTTAAAATACGATGGGCTATGCTAACACAAATTTTCTCGTTTCCTATCCTTGAGAGTTGCTCTTCACAACTATTTTTTTGATCAAATGACTTTTCAAATCAAGTAAGAAATAAATCCGTTATAACCAAGAGGTGGAGGAACAAAAACTTTAGTGAAGAAATAAGCGTGGAAGAAAGAACAGGTTAGGCTGCTCTGAAGTCCTGAAAGATGAGGTCACATTAGGCTGGTATTTCCTGTCTGGTTTCACAATCATAAAATATAACCCCACACAGAATATCAATCTACTTAAATAAATGGAATAATAGGGCTAGTGCTTGGAGAGCAAAAAGTTGAATTAAATTCAGGTATCTTCCTAAAAAGACCACAGGAAACAGTGAGTGGGCAGTGCTGAACAACTCCAGTGAAGCAACCTGAAATACCATCCCTGAATCACTGAACCAGAGAACATTAGGGATTGGAAGGGATGCACAATCCCCTCATCCAATCCCCCTGCCACAGCAGGATCCCCTAGATCCAGTCACACAGGAACATATCCAGGTGGGTTTTAAATGTCTTTAGAGAAGCAGACTCCATAACTCCCCTGGGCAGCCTGTTCCAGTGCTCCATAACCCTCATCGAGGAGGACTCACCCTCAGTCTCCTCTTTTCTGTATGACAAGGTAAAAACTAATCACTCTGCTGTACTAGAAACCCGAACAGCATGCACACACAGTCAATTTATCATTCAAACAGCTCCAGAACGCCATTACATTGAAGTTATAACCACTCATGAATATGTAAACTGGATACCAGGTACCTTAAGCATTAACAGGATTAAATTCAATAAAAAAACCCCAAACTAATTAAAATCAAATAAGCAGAAAAATTAACAGCATTATCAGATCCTTAAGCATTAACAGGAACCAAGAAAGGAACACCTTAACTTCAGATCTTGGCCACTGTGAAACAGGAACATCAACTTTTCAGAACAAATCAGTTTACGCTAGGACTGACGTGAAGCATCAGCCTTCACTACATCCTTTCTGCAGCAAATCCTTGCTTATCTTTCCAAAGGATCTATCTCATACACACTGGTACTACCTGTCAATATGTACAGCTGCTGTAACTCTGCAGAGAGGTAACAAGATCAATGTGCAAAGTAGCCTTTTTAAAACCTTGAGGAACACCAGAGGTTTATCTTTGGGGTTGTTTTTGTAAAGTACTAAACAAAGACATGTTTCCGTTCTTTTCATTGGGTTCACAAGTGTAGGACTTCAGGGTTTTTTGTGAATCTTCTTCAAATAGAAAATTCGTTTCACTAAATAGATAATGTCACACATTGTGCTTACAGGTTACTTATGAAAGTAGTCTAAATCTTGCTGCTCCACCTAAAACTCAGAGGAAGAAAAAAAACAAAGAGAGTTTTAGGCCCCCCAAAATTCCAAATTAGAATCACAGAACATTAAGGTTTGGAAGGGACCTCAAAACATCATCCAGTCCAATACCCCCCACCACAGCAGGATCCCTTAGATCAAGTCTCACAGAAACACGTCCAGGCAGGTTTTAAACATCTCCAGAGAAGGAGACTCTGCAACCCCCTTGGGCAGCCTGTTCCAGTGCTCTGTCACCCTCACAGGGAAGAAGTTGATGTGGCACCTCCTGTGTTCTAGCTCACAGCTGTTGTCACCTGTCCTATCACTGGATGTCACCGAGCAGAGCCTGGCTCCATCCTCCCAACACCCACCCCTTCCATATTTATCAACATCAATGGGTTCACCCTTCAGTCTCCTTTTTTTCCAAGCTCAAGAGACCCAGCTCCCTCAGCCTCTCCTCATCAGGGAGGTGTTCCCCTCCCTTCACCATGTTTGTGGCTCTGCGCTGGACTCTCTCCAGCAGTTCTGTGTCCTTCTGGAGCTCGGTTGTTTCCTTTGCTTCAGAAACAGAAACGAGTTTACAGCTTACCTTCCAAAGAAGAAACGTCGTTTAAAAAAGCAATTGTCCATTTTTATTTTGTTTACATTGCACTGAAAATTTACATCATACTTTTACAAATCCTTTTTCATAAAAATATACTTCTTTACAAAAGTGTATGCATTAATATAAGAGGAGTAGCCAGTTGCAGAAGAAACATTTTAAACACTCTCAAACGTATTAACCTTAACAGTAATGAATGAATCATAGTTATTGCAGTCATTTGAATAAACAAGAATAAATAAAACCCAATGATATAAAATATAAAACAGCATCCTTTTAGTAGAATACAGTTTGACAGAGTTGTATGAATATTCAAAGCAAAGTGTTGTAAAATGGTCTGTAAGAAATTCATCAAACATTATAGAAATCCAAGCAGCAATCCTGGGTACAATGATTTTTTGGTAGGCACTCTCTATTACGGTAATAAAAAGTTTTGATTTTCACAGAAGTATTTATGTCTGAAAGGGACAAAACAGATAACTCACACTGGCTAACACACGGCATTTGTGGATCATGCTATGAAGGGAAGACAGTGATGTACGGCAAAGAAATTACGGAGTTGCCGCTCAAGAGCTCTGCTATAAAACAACCATAAAACTAAAAACTATTTCCTTAGAAGTGACTCCGGAATACCCAAACCTTGTATCTGAGGGCTGTGGGATCTGAATTGTCCCTAAAATGAATCGATTGTCCCTATTAAAATCATGGCTTCATATCGCTCTATATACCTAATAGTTTTGTTTTCATTGCACTATGGTAATATAGTCAGTTTTAAACCAGTAGCCATAAAGATTTGTTTCCATGAAGTTTGGAATATATAGATAAAATAGATGTGGAAACACAGCAGTGTTTCCAAATTGTAACTTCCTTTTGCCTTGTAAGTTAGTTGGAATGCATCAACCTCGGTGGGATTTCACCATGCTTTGGCGCATGCATTTGGAAAAGATGCCACGGGAACAAACTGATGTGATGCTGTCTGGATTTAACTACAGTGGGTTGACAAATGGGCTCGTGAATTTTTCTTATGTGGATTTGTTTAAGAATGTTACTGTAAACTGCACTTTTTCATTGGAAATATCATTCAGTTGTATTTTAACATTTGAAAACAACTGTATCGGTGGTTCTTTTGAATGATCTTTGACAGTAAGGAACACGGCCACATGACAAAGCTCGATCCCTACCAGCTTCTTGATTGCAACATTTGTCTAGCTGTGCGATCGACTACAGAAATGTGGAAACATCACTGGTGGGTATTAATGGAAGCAGAAAAAAGGAGCTTGATGCGGAACACGAAAAGGAAGCAAGATGTGAAGCAGGGAAGGAAATTCATTAATGAAGAACATGACATTTTAATTTCCCTTCTGTGATGTGAAAGAAGTAAGTTGTACTTGCTGATTTCTAACTACTACATCCTGGACTCACAAAACAGAATACTGAAAGGGCTGGATAAATGAAACAAAAGGTACAAAATCATGAAAAAGATGTAGAGTATGACTGTTAAAGAGAAGTCAGTGACCTATTGTCTCCTGTAAGTATAGCTCTTATTTTCTACCTATATCATTTTTTTTTAACCCATTCCCTTTATTATAGTTTTTATAAAGCACAGAAATACTGATAGTGGATGCTCCTCCAATATATGCAAATATGTTTTATGTTTTAGAATAACCTCCTTTTTTAAAAAAGCAAATAAACTGTGAGTAGCACTCATGGAGTGCAGCAAATTTGTTGTAAAACTCTCCATGCTACTGCACACGAAGAAGAAGAATTCTGATCCAGTTTATGAAAAACAAAATCAAAATAAAATAACCACAACCAATTCTTCTCTATCATCTTCAGGAAAAGGTGACCCAGTAGATCCTGAAAAGTGTGCTTTAATATCATTTTTTTTACTTACTTCTTTTTTTTTCTTTTTTCTTTTTTTTTTTCTTTAAATCAGTGATCTGTGTGTGCACTGTGTCGAGTGTCAATAGCTAGACTTTGAAAACTTAGCATTACCACATTATACCATTGTGCAAACAGTGTTCAAGTTGGGATCGAATCGTACTGCTTTCCCTTCCACAGACTTGGCATTTGTGTCATACATGGGGTTTTCAAAAGCAGCTTGTCCATTATTGTTCTCATGTACAGAGCATCCTGTGTACTGTGTTTTAGGTGCAGTCCTGCAGAAGAAAAACAGAGTCACTGTAACTGCAGTTTTCCTTACGGAGTAGTTTCTGGGATGTGTTTTAAGTATCTGAATAGAATTTAGCTCCTAGTTTCAATTATGGGAGATAATTACAACAACAAAGTTCAACCCCTTGAAAAGGAACTTCAGTTATAATGTTATGCAAAATGCATCCTGTACTGTAAATCACCAACATAAAACCTAACAGTAAGTGCTTACAGCATATAGTTAATAATAAAATATAGTATTTAAAAAATAAGTATAAAGTATAAGGACACAAGATGAGCACGTTTTTGTTCTCTGAAGCAGTTCAAAACCAAATGGCACCATTTAAAAATGATGGCACGTGTTTCCAGCTGACACTATCCTGTGCATTGCATTGCAATTACTATTGTCAGGCTCCCAGATGTAAATCAGTATCTGACAGCAGGCAAAGAATTGTCATCCATCATCTGATGCTTTAAAGCTCTACAAAAATTGCTTACTTGACAGCAGATCCAAAGAACTAATACTGGTCTCACTAACATTAACAAAACCTTTGAGCTTAGATTAATGAAATTGAGAAGACTTGTGGCTATGTAACGTAATTGAATATGAACTAATAATTTCAGATGCAGAAACAGTTCCATAATGAAACCTCTCAATGGCACAACACTTGCATCGACTTTCAAGCCAATAAACAGAGCACCCATTCAAATAAATTACTCGAGATACGACTCGTAAGTCTGTCACGTAAAAAAATATGCATGCAATCTCCTGTAAGTACACAAAAGTCTATTCATTGTATTAGTCCCTGTATGCCAGTAATTTATAACATCCATTTGGTTACAATAAAGGGAGAAATTTATAACATTTTAAATAGGTAGGAATGAAAATCATAGCACGGTGCAATAAACTGACCTCTCCATCAATATGCCAGATCCCAACAGAGGTTGGAAGAACTGTCTAGATGCGTATTTTGCAAATATTTTGTGATTTTATGGAAAACTTTGCACTTAGGAAGACTGAAGGCATCAAAACCACAGAGTCATATATGAATTTCATATACATATTCTTGTACTTACCTTTGTTTATAAAGATAAAAGCCAAAACCAGCAAATATAAGGGCAAAGAAAGGCACAAGGATAGCAATGGCCACTGAACTACTATTTGTACCATGTGGTTGATTAGAAGAATTTGAACCCTCAGACATGTTAAGACCTAAAAAAGAATAA
>JAOXOE010000343.1:40017251-40036948 GCA_028565055.1 Phoeniculus purpureus
TTATAGGAAAGACATTGAGATGCTGGAACATGTCCAGAGCAGAGCTACCAAGCTCGTGAGGGGTTTAGAGAACAAGTCGTATGAGGAGAGGCTGAGGGAGCTGGGCAGGTTTAGTTTGGAGAAGGGATGGCTGAGGGGGGATCTCATTGCCCTCTACAACTACCTGAAAGGAGGTTGTGGAGAGGTGGGTGTTGGCCTCTTCTCTTTAGTAACTAATGACAGAACCAGGAGAAATGGTCTGAAGTTCAGGCAGATGATCTAGGAGGTCATTTCTGACCAGGATTGTTGTGTGATTCTGTATGCTGTTCATACTGAAGAAACGTTTTGGGGAAGCAGAACGTTTTCTGTACATGGATTTCATTCTGATGACACCTGGAAGAGACACTCCACATCTCTTGCACCATGCCTTAGGAGACAGGATTTAAAGTTAATCAATTTATTTATTTAACTTGAGAAAGGGATGTCTTGAAGCAGACTGTCTTAAAAACACATACTCTGGGACAAATGAAGGTCAAAATACTTAGTTCTGATGAATAAAGGGTGTGCAGGGCAGAAAGGCTTCATATAGATTAAGACAGTCCAGAACCCTAGTTAATCTAGTAAGTTATTAGTTACTCTGGGATGCTGATCTAAGAATGTGAGTAGACACCTTAAGAAAGACTGATGCATAACATTCCCTTGTATGAATGATATAGTCTCAGAGCTGATCTATTATGTCAGCTTGATATGACAGGCTTGAGGGCTTTGGATGGGTGTGCTAGGAGTTACTGAAAGAAAGCATAACACTTTGCTGTTTTGAATATCTGCCTACACTATGAAGAATCACTAAAGTGGCTTTAATGAAATGAATCTGTGTGCATATATTGTTATCTTTTTAATTTGCAATTATAGAACCAGACTGTCTCACTCAGGCCAATTATCACTTCAGTGATAAAAGGCATTTTATCAAATATACATTAGCATGAATAATAAACCTCTTAAAGCTTCACTAACAATCAAAGTTAATTTAAGCATGAAAATATTTATACTTAGAAGGAATTAAACAAAAAAAAATGAATTGCTGCATTCATGCCTCATTGATTGTTATTTGTTTTTATCAATGTATGTTTGATTTTATTGACCATGTCCATGATGTACTTGGTATGTGTGTGTGCATCCTGTTGCTGAATACCAACATAATAATTTCTCAAGCACTCTCAATAATATTCCCTTTCTAAGGCACTTTTAATTAAGTTATTATAGTAGGCAGTAGATTAGGAAGTGTTTGTGTGGAATTGAAATCAGTAGATTGATTTTGTGAACACTGCAGCGATAAACTGAATCCTATAAAAGATTACCTTTCAAAATACTGAGTAAGAATTTATGTGACCATGAAATCAGAAAGAGATTGACTTTGATATCTCGGTTACCCTAAGTTGATGAATAATGAATTTTATTCCAGACCTTTGTATTTACTACATATAAACTAAGAATAAATTTCAATTAAATATTAAGGTTTTATAAATCAGCTAATGAAGAGAGGTTGCAGTGAGGCTGGGATTGGCCTCTTCTCCCTAGAGAGTAGGGAATAGGACCAGAGGAGATGGGGTCAGACTGTGCCAGGAAAGGTTCAGATTGACTCTTAGGAAAACCTTCTTTCCGAAAAAGTGAGGAGTCCTTGGAACAGGGGCTGCCCAGAGGGGGGATGGAGGCACTGTCACTGAAGAGGTTCAGCAAGTGGGTAGACATAGTGTTTCAGGAAATGGGTTAGCGGTTGCGGGTTGTGGAGGGGATGATTTCACTTGAAGATATTTTCCAACCTTGATAATTCCATGACTCTATGACTAAATTAGGACAATATTAATATCTTAATATTTAATTAAATATGAAGGTTTCACAAATCAGGACATTTTACAATTAATATATTTTTCCTTTGACAACAGATGCATCACCTGTACTTCCTTTTGCATTTACTAACTACTTCAACTATTAGTTTTGTAACTGAAACCTAGCGTTTGCAATTCTTTAAATTTGAGTTCTTAATTGTGTAATCTTCAAGTTTCAATAGAAACAAGTGGTCTTCAGTTCAATTACTGTATTTCCTTCTTTCTTTTTTTCTCTTTTTTCCAAGAATGTGAAAGGGAAAAGGGAAAAACAGCAATAGCAACTAAAATCAATCACAGCTGCCATAATGTAGAAAATGTACTCCTTGTTATCGTTAGCAAATCGTTTGCACTGCTGAGTAATGATGGACTTCTGTATCAGTTCTGAATTCTATACTATTACATTATTTCTTTTCAAAAGAAATAAGCACACAGGAATTAACCTTCCCAACACTTTTTTATCTGGAGCTAAACCACTAAATGTGACACAAACAGGGGGGAAAAAAAAGTCAAAATCAAAATATTTGAGTACTGATTGCCAAACAATACAAATAATTCAAGTTATTATACTTAAAACAGATGAAAACTTAATAGAAACAATACCCCAGTTCCAAGTGCCTGGAGGCATCTGCTAACTTAATTTTAAAATTTCATTATAGAAGACTAAGAAGCTGCACCTTGCTGGGATACATTTTAAATGTTAGTTTATTTTTCTCCTTAGGTCCCAAGATAATGATTTTTCAGTTATGGAGAATGCTTCTGTGTAAATAGACTCTTCCTTCAGGAAAATAAGAAATCACTAATAAACAAGCTTGGCATTTTCAAAGGCAATTAGTACAGCTTGAAATTAGATATGCAAATTAGCAATGCTCCAATAAATTGGTGGTTGGTGCACAGATTTTTCTCTTTAGCAATACAAAAAGCTCAAGCCAAACCTCAAAAGGAATGAACTTATGCTTTGTTTTGCTTTGACCTAGTCTAGAGGCTTTCACATTCTACTCATGGTAAGTAGCAGAGCTGATCATGATACTTTGAGAGTATTTCTTGTTTACAAGGCAATAATCCTGTTCTAGAACAATACATTTTGAAGCCAAAGGTGCTTATTAGTCTCTATACAACTTTTATTGAACCAAATGCTGCTCTCAAATTACTTTCACACTACAATGCTGGTAAATATATCTGTTGTTGTTGCTGCTGTAGTTCTTGTTATTGTTGTTGTTATTTGTGTTGCTACTGAAATGTATAGCAGATAAATATTTTTAAACGTGGCTGATAATTGAGTTAAGAATAATGACTTCTGAACAGGAGATAAAACAGACGGACTCTTGCTGTTACAATCTATTAGAGAAGGGTTGGGCTGATCAGGCCTTTTGCTTGGTAAAGGCATTTATTACTTGGTCAGAAAGGAGGAACTTTTAAGCAATAATATTACTGAAATTTAGAACTAGGGAAAATGGTCTTGTCCTCCATTCCTGTGACTTAAATACCATTACAAAAAAAAAGATTCCTAAGTTACTAAAAGTTAACTGGGCAAATCTGACCTACAACATTTTAGTCTAAAGCTTTTTCTAAATTCTGCAATATGTGATTCATTTTAGCAAGGTAAAGTCCTTTAGATGTGATGCTTAAAGATAAGGTTTAGAGGTGACCTTGGTAGGGTAGGGCTACTGCTTGGACTTGATGATCTCAAGAGCCTTCTCCAACCTGAATGATTCTGTGATGCTATGAAAATACTGTTAGATGATCATGAAGATTTGAAGGAGAAAGAATTGATAAAGAACAACAGAAAAGCTTTGAGTAAGAAAGAGACAGCTGTTGCATTGGATCATGGAGAGGAACAAATGCCTCTGTGCCAAACACATTCACAACAACTGAAGAATTAGAATAACTGTAACTAAACATTGTTAAGTATTTGGAAGAGTCCAGACAGGATACTCCAATATTTTGTTTCTTGATCAAACAAATTAAGTAAGAACATTCTCTACCTACAGGAAAGCTGGCAGCTGGTCATAATGAGTGTTTCCAGGGCTCAGTATTTAGGTCAGTGCTGTTTAACATCCTAATTGATTCTTTGGATGAGGTGCACTTACTAAGTAAGTCTGCAGGTGACACCAAGTTATGTGGGTGTGTTGATCTGCTTGAGGGTAGAGAGGCCCTCCAGAAAGATCTGGACAGGCTGGATCAATGGATCAAGACTAATTGTACAAGCTTCAACAAGGCCAAGCGCTGGGTCCTGCGCTTGGGTCACAGCATCTCAGTTCAATGTTACAGGCATAGGGAAGAGTGGCTGGAGAGCTGCTTGACAGAAAGAGACATGGGAGTGATGATTGATAATCAATTAAAAATAAGCCAGCAGCGTGCCCAGGTGGCCAAGAGGATCAGTAGCATCCCGGCCTGTATCAGAAATTGAGCAGCCTGCAGGTGTAGGGCAGTGATTGTTCCCCTGCACTTTATGAGGCCACACCTTGAGTACTTGGTTTTAAGGAGTCTCAAGTCCTCCTGCTTTCTTCAGCTAAGCACGGAGGAATTCCCCCCAGTCTTTCTCAGCGGCAGAAATTACAAACAGCCTCTCTTGCTGCTGATCAGTGATCTCTAAAATCACAGTGGCCACACGGCCTTGGCCACATGCGGGACCCAAGATGGAGCCTGACCCCATGGCAGCGTCAGCAGGGCCGCCCCCCCCCCCACATGGCTGAGACAGTTTTCCAGGACCCTCTCCTTTTTCTCTCTTCCTGTCTTAGCTCCAGGAGGAAGGAAGAGGAATTCCTTAGCATACCACGAGGCTGAAGGTGGGTAGGGTGGTAGATCGGATTCCCCAGTCCGTGGCATCAGGTCCAGGCTGTCCCTGCCGCCCTAGGCCGCGCGGGCCCATCCTCTACAGCGGAGCCAGCGAGCCCCCTCCGTCCTGTTTCCGTCGGGGAAAACAGGAGAAGGAGCCGCTGGAGGCCGTCTTCCCACCACCACCGCCCTAGGAAGAGGGGTGTTAGAACCTTTCAATACATAAAGTGGGCTTAAATGAAAGATGGAGATTGTTGGTCTACTAAATAATGCAAAGAAAGGAACAAGAGAGATTGACAAGCCATTTTACCTGTAAATCCATTCAAGTTGCTGACTGTGACTGTGTGCTGAGACTTCTATAAAAAAAAAGTTCCAGCTGCTGACACCCTATCTCTGGGTGCTAAAGAGAGAAGTAAGTTCTATGCCCAGCCATCTGCCATGTAGCCACTGCAGCTGATCCTCGATCTCATTGCCACACAGAGTTTGGCAGTAAAGCGCAGTAGCAGGGTCTGTGTAAGTGATAATTAATCTACTCAAAAACACCTAAAGCATCGTCTTGTCATTTTTCTTTTCCTAAGGTTTCCCCCAGCAGCTTTGTTTAGAGATTCTATTCTTATGTACCTTAATTGACGGTATTTTTCTACTTCTCTTGGGACATTTTCTCAGACATAGATCCTTTTAGCTGGATTTTTTTTAGTGCTCAGATTCAATTTTCCATTTCCCAATTGCATCTCTTTTATTTCTTTTCCTTCATGGTAGCAGCAGGGTATTAATAGCAGATCATTCTTTACTTTCCTTGACTGATACAAATTTCTTCATATTTTTAGCAAGTAATTGAGACTGGAAAAAACCACATTTTACTAACAATCAGTTGAGCTTTCAGTTCTAATCTTCAGTCTGTGAATGCTGAAATAATGTGGCTTATCACTTACAACTTTAAACTAATAAAAGGTGAACACTTTAAAGTTAGTTGTTCATGTCAGAAAAATAATTGAGTTAAAATCTAAGGGTTAATTGGTAATTTTTAAATTTCTAATGCTATTTGTTGTTTTATTAGCAGTCTTGTTTAGTTGTAGGTGAAAAGCCTCCCTTAACTATAAGATTTCATAGCATGTGGATCTAAATCATAAGAAGGTCGTGCAGTTAGAAGCAAACAAAACTGAGGGCTGCTGGTATGGGTATTAACTGGAAAGGAAAGAGTCATTCATGCTCAAACCATCCCAGAGAAAATCTAGCTCTTTTGTTGGAAACTTGTAGGGATAAACTGACAGCCTTTATGTGTACCAGGAAAAGAAAGAAATCATCTTGTGAGGATCATAGCAGCGTAGGGCAGTTGGAAAGAAACTTTACACAGGTTCTTTAAGAGATGACTAAAATATCAGCAGCTTAAGGATTAAAAGGTTGGTCAGAAGGGCTTCATCAAGTTCTACATGAAACTATGAAAACACTGAGGTGTGTTTCTGAGTCTCTTACTGTGTTGTCTTTAAATAGAAGCTATTTTAGTTTGTAAGTTCTGATGAAAGATTGACTCCTTGCAGAAACTACCACAAAAGCACACTGCCACTGAGGTAAATTAACGGGGTGTAAAGTAGATAGTGATGATGGGAAGTGTTTGCGGTGGTTCTTTTAAATATTGTGCATTGTGGAGTGTGAGTGTGTATTTGTTTCTTCATTAGCACTTCTAGAATTGGAATAATGAATTTAGCTAGCAATTATGTGTTTTGAGATATCTCTCTGCTTTTTCATGTGACTAGTTTCTCTACAGTTTGTGGGGTGTTTTTTTCCTAGGTTTCTGTGGTTAGATTTCTATCTAGGTAAAAATGAATAATGTATTATCTTGTTAACTGCCTGCTAGTCCAGGCAAAAGCATCCTTCTCTCCTACACTGTTTTCTTGAAGTCTTTTGATTTTATCAGTGCTTTGAGTTGTTTTGTCAAAATGGGTGTATTCTTTTCTTTGGAGATTTCACTTGGATTTATTTTGCTTAATAGCTTGGAGGGAAGAGCTCTTGTAGCACTAATTAGGGTAAAGCTTTTCCCAATTGCAAACATCTTTTGAGAGAAAGAGGCCAGATATGATTTATTCTAACAACATGGGAGATAAAACATCTTGTAAGAGCGAATTGCTTTAAAGGGTTTTGTCCAAGTAAGTGTTTAGGGTTACAGTAATTTGAACCAAACTGCCTGACATCCGGCTAAAAAACCATCATAGCAATGATCCACAACTGGAGACATCCCTAGTGTATTTACCTCTCATGTTTGGTTCAGAGTTAGTATTAATTGGTGTTACTTTTTTATTGTATTCTAGCAGCAGCTACATGACTTGAAGTCATGGACCAAGAATCCTTTGTGTGTACAGATAACAAGAGCAAAGATTTTTGTGGGTAGAGAAACCAGTCTGACAAAATCCAGTATCAACATGGTCAGGAAAACATCTCAACTGCTAAGAGTAAGATATACTTAATTCTCTTCTGAAAAGTTAGATCTGGTTTAGTCTTTGCAAACTCAAGACCTTCAGCTCTGTAGGTTATCTTATTTGGTGCGTAAAGTACATTCATTTATCACTGCAAACCACAAACAGCACTGCTGATAAAAGTACGTCATTATCAACATTTCAGAATGTTTAAAAAGTAGTGTCATCTAAGCCTATGAGAATGAGGGTTCAAAATGGCAATAAAATGTGATTGTACTTCTACTTTGAAGTGGTAAATCTCATGCTGTGTCTATGCTCTCTTGAAGAACATAACACAGTTAAAGTTATCCAGATACAATCATACAATCATAGAATGGCTGGGGTTGGAAGAGATCTTAAAGATTATCCAGTTCCAACCCCCCTGCATAGGGAGGGACACCTTCACTAGATCAGGTTACTCAGGACTCCATCCAACCTGGCCTTCAACACTTCCAGGGATTGGAGAGTTACAACTTCCTTGAGCAACCTGTTCCAGCATCTCGCCACCCTCACAGGTTGGTATATTAAGATGTAGAAATGATTTTCAAGACACTGCTATGCCAGCTACAGTGCTGTGAGCATAAACAAAATTCAACAGTTTAATGTAGCACAATAGGTTTGCTAAAATTAGCTCTCACTATGATCAGGGGAAAGGAATTCTGATTAATGATCCCACTTGAGACAAGACGAGGTGTTTTGAGCTCCTGAAAACTGCAGCATTTGTCAGACATAGTGTAAAATTTTCTGGCAATGTTGGAACTGAGTCTGTCTGTCTGTCTTTAGCACCCTATCTGGTAAAAGAAATTTGGTCTCCACAGTTACAGAAGCCAGTACATCACTATCACCTTATCCCTTCTTGCCTTGTTATTCTTCATCTCCCTGATTTCTCTACTTCTACTGCTTTATTCTTTACTTCATTTGATGTCATATATGACCAGAAAGAGATCTGCGCTCTCTCTGTGTCTGAGTTTCTGTGCAGTATGTGTATGTGTGTCTATATTTTTAGAGTACATGCTCAGACCTGCTTCCATCTGGAGCCAAACAAGATCACCAGCAAACATACTAGGGGAGGACAACTCCCCTGGTTCCCAGATTTAGTCTGACCTTAGTAGTATTAATAAACACTGACACATCACTCATACCAAATTCTGTTTTCTTTAGACTAAATGAAATCTAGACAATTGTGTCCTTCTGGAACTGAGTGGCCCAGAACTGGACACAGAACTGCTGGAGAGAGTCCAGCGCAGAGCCACCAAGATGATGGAGGGAGTGGAGCATCTCCCTGATGAGGAGAGGCTGAGGGGGATGGGTCTCTTGAGCTTGGAAAAAAGGAGACTAAGGGGTGACCCCATTAATGTTGATACATATGTGAAGGATGGGTGTCAGGAGGATGGAACCAGGCTCTGCTCAGTGGCATCCAATGATAGGACAAGGGCAATGGGAGTGAGCTAGAACATAGGCGGTTCCACATCAATATGAGAAGGAACTTCTTCACGGTGGGGGTGGCAGAGCACTGGAAGAGACTGCCCAGGTGGGTTGTGGAGTCTCCTTCTCTGGAGACATTTAAAACCTGCCTAGACATGTTCTTGTGCGATTTGATGTAGAGGATCTTGCTGTGGCTGGGGAACTGGAGTAGATGATCTTTCGAGGTCCCTTCCAATTCCTCCAATCTCTAATGTTCTGTGATTCTGTGAACTGGTAAGAAAATACTTGTTGAATAACACTTTTCATTTAAATCTGGTTTTGGGAGTTAGTGAAAATTATGACTCACTGCAATGCTACCAATTAGATGGTTTGGAGTATGACATCCTTAATGTTGTGTATCTATAGAAAAGTTTAATTTTATCCAGTGTACTTAAAACAAAAAGAACAACAAAACTCAGTCTTGAAATGCAGAGGGTTTGTTCCCGAATAATCAACACTGATGCGCTGAAACAGTCAAAGGTAATGGAGAGTTTTTAGCGAAGATAAGGGGATATTTTTCATAGTGCTGATCTTTGACCATCACTTACAGCAAATCATAAATACTATCCCCAGGCTTGAATTCAGACAGTTTTACCTTTTTTCTGTTTTTTCAAAAAAAGTTTGTAAAAAAGACTCCAGACTGACAGATAAAATATCAAGATACAGCAGCACATATAATATTTTAATTAGATATGTGGAATAGGTAAGGACTAAGGTAATGGCTAGTTATATGTGCTATATATTTTGTGCCTTCTTAGCCTTCTCTTTATTTGCTAGTGTCCTTTTAGAAGACAGATTTTCCATTTTCATGGTCATCCTGCCTGTCTTTCTCTCCACTTGTTCCAGTTCAGTTCATCTTCATGACCACAGAGAATCAGAGCTATACACAGAATTTCAAATGAGTTCTCAGTGTTCCCAGCTCCTGGCTGATGGTCTTTTTCCAAAGGTGTGCCAATTGTATTTGCTAGGGTAGAGAATTACTGCAAGATTATCTTAAAAACAGGAAAACCACCACATACCTTTCTATTTTCAGAGTAGAGCTGCTTAAAGTTATCTGGAAATATGTAAGAAAATAGTAAAAAACTCACAACATATTCACCAGAAGACAGAAGACCTAAAATAAATGGAGGAAAAAATAACATTTAATAATATGCCATGATTTTATAAATTATTATTCAGTTGCATGACTGATTAGGATTGAATGTTCAATTTGCTCTGCACTGCTGTTTCAAAAGTCTTGTTATCATACTTTTCTTAACTAATTACGGTGTATACAGGTACAGCTCAGGAGAAATGCTTATTAGGAAGCAAGGGATAATAGGGAGTAGAAATATCAACATAGCTCTTAGTCAACTATGTAGTTTACAGTCTTATTTTGCCAATATTCAGATGGTCAATATTTGTAAGTTGTGTTAATATCCCATTCTGAAAAGCACTAAGGAGGTGCAGAAGCAGCAGTCTACTTAAAGTTATGTTTGACTGTATGTTGTTCCCGTCCTCGTGCAGCTCGATGCAGTAGGCATACTTTACTTCCATATAGGTTTGGGTTTTTCATCAGTGGAGGGAGAAAACTCTAGAAAAACCTCTTTTCACTTCTATATTTGCATGAGTGTCTTCACTCCCCCACAGATCACATCAAGGAGAGCCAAGGGCCTCTGCAAGCCAAGGTCACTGAGGAGTAGGAGTCACAGCAGTGCAGGCAGGCAAGGAACCGTGCAGGCAGTGTGCAGTCTTACATGGCTGAGTAAGAGAAGCAGGGCAGGCCTGGGGACAGCCAAGGCTCCAGTGTTCACCCTACACACCTGTAGTGCAGGGCAGCTTCAAGCTCAAGGCAGAAAGGAAAGTTTGCATTACCCTGCAGACCCCAGACCATAGTTTTTCTTGTGTGAAGTACATGCTGCCCAAGGTTCTTGTGACTCCTTGGCGGTACACGTACTTACCTTCACCTAGGAAATTGCCTGTAAGGTTTCTATTTGCCCATTGAGGTTGCCTGTGAAATACCATTGCTCTGTCTTCAGTCTCTCTTTAGTCCCTCTTTGTCCTCAAAATATGAAAAGCCATTCAATTTTCCTGAAATTACACAGTTCAAATGATTCAAGGATGATCTGCAAAAGGGCACGTGAGTGACAGAACTTAGATGCAAAGGACCATCCCAGTGGAGAACGGGACAGGACAAAGGCTGTACGGTTCTTTCCCAATGCCTACCAGACTCCAAAGAGTTCTAGGTTACCACACTGTGCCCTGGAGATGAATGAATTTTGTCACTTAAAGGACACATTGATATCTCAAATAATTTCTCTGGTTAAGTGGATACCAGTGGATGAAAAATTATATAAGAGTTGGTAGTGTGTGCTCTCAGCACAGAAAGCCAACTGTGTCCTGGATTGCATCAAAAGCAGCATGGCAAGCAGGTTGACGGTGGTGATTCTCCCCCTCTACTCTACTCTTGTAGAGACCCCACCTGCAGTACTGTATCCCAGTCCTTGGGATGAGAAGGGTGTAGACCTGATAGTGCAGTTCTATATGACGGCCACAAAAACAGTTATAGGGCTGAAACAGTTGTCCTATGGAAAAAAGGTTGAGAGAGTTTGGATTGTTTAGCTTGGAGACGACAAGGCTCTGTGGAGACATTTTTGTGACCTTTCAATACAGAAATGTATTTAAATTATGTGATCATCAATACTCAGAGGAGAAGTGTCTGGGATATAATAGTCAGCTTTACATAAACTTCAGCTCAGCTCTCTCAGTTTTCAGAATCAATCAGTAAAGCAAATAGCAAGTTATTTAAAAGAACAGATCTATCACTATTGAACACCCACGATTTACCCACGTGGTGAATACATTCTGCAGCACTTTGGGAGGTGAAGGGAAGACTAACAGCAATAACAACAACAATAACTAACAACAATAGTCCAAACCATGACATAAAATGTTGTTCACCCTAATTTGAGCACTAAGTTGGACTAGAGATTTTCTGATGTTCCTTCTAATTTGAACTATCCTATTATGCTGTGAACATTTGCAGTCCTTCAGGAATCACCAACAGGACAAAAGTCAACACAAAAAATACAACACAAGGAAGGAAATCTATTAACCAGTTATTAACTGCTCTGTTTCCTTCAGCATTGCTGAAATTTTTAAGACAAGTTAATAGCAAACAAGGTCCAGTAATAGACTGATGAACAGAGAACCAAGACAGGGCACAAGCAAGGAAAACAAGAGGCTGGGGTACGGTTAAGCAACAACATGAAAACACAAGTAAATAAATTACTTTGGAAGCAGCAAGGGAGGCATTGCTTGTTAACTAGCTGCTCAGTGAGACCACAGCTAGAACAAAGCTGTATCACTCGGGATCCTACATGAATCAGTGCTTGTTGGAAACTGATGAGCTCACTTGGACCAGGGCCTGGGGGCAATTGTTTTTTTCTGTCAAGATGTTTATGATCAGGTCTGTGGTCTAGATTTCAGAATGTGATTGCAGGGCACCGAAACTGTGTAATTTAACAGATATAAATGCTCCACTGTAGAGGATGATTAGGAAGGGAGTGTTGTTGCGTGCTTGTACTTTACATCTTGTGCAGAAAGGTGTAGAGAGGAATAAAGAATGAAGGGGAAAAAAAGAACCCCTGAAATTACTGTGGGAGAAAAGAACAGAGAAGTAATTATTTTTCAGGGAGCTTGGGTATTTGAGTTATAATATTGCTACAGAATAAAAGAGCAACAAACAACTCCAGAGACCCACTAGCATCCGCATATTCATCTCAAAGAAGGGCACTGAGGTTAAAACATCTAGAAGCTGTCTCTTCAATTACTTTAAAAGGCTAAAAGAACGATGATCTTTTTCTATGGCCTTGTTACACTGGATAGTCCCTGCAGGTGAAAAAAGATAATCAGACTGACAAAATTCAGTGAATGGACAGTAAGTGCTCTGTACTGCACAAGCCAACAGCCTGGAGACAACTCAGGAATGTCAAGTCCCAGTTTGCTGTTGCTTCATTGGGCTTGTTAACTGTTGCTTTTTCCAGTTGCATAACATTGATGATATTTTGGATGTCACTTGGATGTGTTCCTGCATGCTCAACTCCTCTTAAATGTTTGCTTTAAGCACTGGAGCAAACTGTAATCTCAGTTACCACAGTGTAAATCAAGAGTAATTTCTGTGGAGGGACTGCAGTGACTTGTTGTAAGACTGAACTCAGTTCAGATAGAAACTCACTGAATGCCTGCTGTGAATTTCTTTAAGAGTCTCTTCTGGCACAGAAGTACATGTGAAACTACCCCTTCAAAACCATGACATAGCTATCCAATAGCTCTACATCATGTGTTTTATTTCTTCCTCCAAGTAACAAAGGCCTTCTTTCCTGTGTGCCCAATTCACCCACTCATTCTCCCACTCCCAAGTATAGTATTTTGTACTATACTTGTGTTCCTGCAGAGATGCTGAAGAAGGTCTCTAGAAACATTCACCAAAATGTTAATACTTTAACGAGTCAGGTTAATGGATGTCTTTTCTATAAGCTGGGCTGACCACTAGTGAATGACAGGTTAGACTGTCTATTAGACCATCTCCCTCCCCAAAAGTAGAATCACAGAATCAGAGGACATTAAGGATTGTAAGGCTCCTTGAAAGATCATCCACTCCAATCCCCTTGCCACAGCTGGATCACCTAGATCAAGCTGCACAGGAACATATCTAGTTCCATTTAGTTCTTTCCAATTGCTTTCAGTAGGTTCATCAAAAGAATGTAGATGAGTAGAATAAGTTTAGTGTTCTCTTAAAGCAGAGACAACCTTTCCTAGAATCCTGATCATTCTCAAAACCTTAAGGACATCTTAAGTAATCTCTAAGGGTCATACCAGTAATTTTGCAGACAGTTCATTTAAGGCATAACACAGATACTCACTTGTTGCAGCCTTCAAAATAAAACAGCTTTAGGATCATAGACAGTTCCTGTCTCATCTCTACCCATTTGGGAGCTACGGAGTCATCCATGAAAAATTGGTTGTAAAGCTTTTGCTAGCTGAGATAAAGTTCAGTCAGTTCCCCAAAGGTGAACATTAAATATTAGCCCATTTTTGTTAGTGACTCCCTGATTCTTCTTCTGTACCTTTCTGAGTCTATGCCATTGTATCAAGAAAAAAAAGAACCCCAAAAAAAGCTTAATGGAATGAAATGTTCACCTAGAAGACACCACAACTCTTTAATGTTGTAATAGTAATAGTTGTTCAGAGAAGTGACATTTTACAGTGTCCAGTCCTTGGGTTGCCCTTGCTTTTGGATTTCAAAATACAGCGAGCAAACATAACATACTCAGCGTGTTTAAAAGATATTTTAAGAAGGTGGGGAGGTTTGAAGCCAAGAAGGGCACTGAATTGTCTGTCCTCCCACTCCTTGATATGTTGGGTCACTATAAAAAGTTGCTGATATGTCTTTCTCCCGTGCTATGTGCTATCTTTTCCAGTAACTGCAGGACTAACTTAATTTCTGAATCTTCTTACATGCTGTGGATTTCATCTAATCACATCTTAATAAACTGGGCCCCTGAGAGTATGCAATTTTCCTCTGCCTAGCTGTTCATTATTTTCTCCTGTAACTCAGGCAGGATGTAGATAGCCATCTGCTGAGATATATGTGTTCTAAAGAAGATCAGATGGCTATAAGTAGGGAACAGCGATGGGTTTGCTGAGTTTTAGGTAATCCCAGGGCATGGATCTGCTGAACGGGGAGTGCTCAGGTTTTGTTTTATTTAAAGTCTGAATAAGTCCTTTTTTGGATGTGTGCACTTAGTGATGGAAACTAAAGGTGCCCTTTATTTTATAGTCTGAAAGTCTTTCAGCTCCAGTGTTGGGGAAGAAGATTGTGCATTAGTAGGCAGCATGTATCCGTGTCTTTGTTTGTAAGGTCAATACACCTGGCAGTATTTTCTGACCACAAGACTGGCTGCTCTGGAATGGTTATGCTTTCCATTGTAATGTGTGGTCCTTGAGCACCTAATCCCTTTATTCTTGGGCCAAAGTGAGATAAAAGCAGGACAGTATTGATACATACAATGACCTCATTAGAAATAGCCTTCTTCAGAGAATGCAGATGTCTTTCATTAGAGAATTGTGTTGTCCTCTTATCATATCCAGAAGAAAGTAAAGAAAATCATGCCCAGTCTGTGTCAATAAATTGTATTTTGTGACTATTAGCATTCATCTTCTTTCACAGCCAGAAATGTCTTTCAGCTTGAAGTGCTCTTTGACCCTTTCTTAAAGAAATAGAGATATAGTAAATGCAGGGGCCATCCTTGCTCTATCTCCTACAGAAAGTTATGCCCTCCTTGGACTATGTTGTGGCACTGAGAATCATCCAAAATACTTTGTCTTATTTCTCTGAATAGCATTTCATCACATCTAAACTGCTTACCAGAAATAATCGATAGCCAATAGTAACCACTGAGCCTTGCTAGGATTTGTCTGAGGAAGGTTTTGTGAATCAAAAGAGATCTAAAATGTGAATTTTAAGTCTATCATGTAACTAGGAAAATTGTCTTGATTTAAAGATACTCAAGTTGCAGTCCCCGGCTTCCTTTGGTATATTATAAATGTAGGCTGTGTTCCAGCCAGTTCACATTCATTTCGGATGAAAACTGTGAAATATAACATTCTTAAAACTACTTTGGCCGTGTTATCTCTATCAGGCTTCAAGAAATTAGTCATGGAATTCCCAACCACAAATGTCAACTGCTTTGTCCAACCTTATGTGCAAACTCTGCAGTAACTGCAAGGTTAACACACATGTCTGAAGGTAATACTTGCCTAACTGTGAAAGATCTTTGATAGTGCTACATTCTCTGGGCTCTAACCTTATCTTTAAGATTCAGAAGTGAAGGGATATTTTCTTCTTCCAGCTAATATGTCTTCTATACGAGGAAGCTCCACATCCAGAACAATTCTTTCTGAATAGAAAAACAACCCCAGAGATCATGTAGAGAATATTAAATGCAGGAACCCGTAAGAAGAGTACTGCAAAGAGTACTTATAAATGAAATAAAGAATGCAAAGATGACATGGAAGCCATCCAAATGACTAATGACTAATTTAACATCATCTGTCTTTGCTTAATTTGCAAAGTTAAACCGCAAGAACTTATTGTTTAAGTTGTAAAAGTCGTAAGAACTGGTGCATATGCGTGTATGTGATGGTAAACATGTTGTGCAGCGTTACACTATCAGAGAAAAGTGATTAAGTTTTCATCAGTTGATTTATGCTTTCTTTAAACAATTGGTGGACATAAATCCAAATATCAAAGCACACAGTAAACAATTAATGGTTTACTATATCACTCCTTGCTAAACATTCAATGTCAGGAAGTATCAAATGAAGTCAGAAAAAGAGAATCAAGCAAATCTGTGTCCTGTGAGTAGTTAGGGGGAAATTATGCACTTTAGTGCTGTAGAGTTGAAGAGTTTGAATAGTATGATGCTGTAAAGCTGCTAACAGGGCCATCTGCAGAATTTGCTAATCTCAGGCTTGTATCCTGTGCCTCGTATACATTCTGAATCCAGTGCATGATAGAAAATAGAATTTCTTTCACTTCCTGTTTAATATTTAATTTATTTATAGCAATTTTTTAAGCTACCTGTGACAGGAATTATTATCTAGTCTTTACTGACATAATACAATATTCCTTAAGAGAAGGATAGTTATATAAACCTATTAGCTAAAAAGAAATAATACATGAATGTTTGCCCTAAAACCTGTGAAAACTCTGCTTTTTTGGAAAAGTGTCAAAACATATTAATGCTAGTTTTTTAAAAAAATCACTATAGACAGATCAGTACCTGTGACAGACAGCATTTCATTTTGATTTCTTTTGTGACCGATTAGTGAAAATGTCTTCAGAGTGTCTAGTTTTAGATTATACAGCGAGATCTCCAGAGGATATCCTGTAAGCTGTTGTCCAAAGCTCCTTGGGGACATGGTGTTAAGTCAGAAAACATGTTTTAAAATAGCTGTAAGAAATTTTAACTTCAAAATAGTTATACTTAAGGCAGGAAAAATTTTTATGTCTTTTTGACTTTTCCATTTAAATTAATGGTTCTGGGTGACAGAGCACTGGAACAGGCTGCCCGGGGGGATTGTAGAGTCTCCTTCTCTGGACAAGGAGAAACTACAGGGTTTGGACAAGTTCTTGTGTGACTTGACCTAGGGGATCCTGCTCTGGCAAGGGGGATTGGACAAGATGACCTTTTCAGATCCCTTCAAATCCCAAATGTTCTGTGATTCTGTGTGATTGTGAACAATGACTTACATTACTGTCATCAGTGGAATCCCACCAAACAGCTTTAAATTTAGCTGTGTGTTGAAGCATTACTTCGGGACGTAGTCTCAATTCTGAATTACTGTGCTTCAGATGCCTGAAATAAGACTGTGTTTTATTTCAAAGATGCATGGAAATATTTTATTCATAAACTGGTTCTTCACACTAGGAGTACTTAACAGTAAGCAGCGTTATGGAAAAAGCAATTTAAATCTCTAATTCATTCTTACCATTTTCAGGGTCTAAAAGAGGTGCAGAATGGCCAGCTCATGAAATTCAAACTTTAAGATGTGAAAGAAGATGACATGAGATTTTAGAAAATGAGAGGAAAAAAAAGTGAAAAGATAAAGCAAAAAGTATAGGTGCAGGTGTGTGTGTACATACACATAGGAGACTATACTGGAATATAAATGTAGTCACAGAATCACAGAAAATTAGGAGTTGGAAGAGTCCTCAAAATGTCATCCACTCCAATCCCTATGCCACAGCAAGATCCATAGATCAAGTCACATAGGTTTTTAAACATCTCCAAAGAAGGAGACTCCATAATTCCCCTGGGCAGCCCCTTCCAGGGCTCTGTCACCCTCACTGGGAAGAAGTTCCTTCTCATACTGATGTGGAACCTCCTCGGTTCCAGCTCACACCCATTGCTCCTTGTCCTATCATTATATGACACTGAGAATAGCCTGGCTCCATTCACCTGACACCCGTCTTTCACATATTTATCAACGTGAATGGGGTCACCCCCCTTTTTTCCAAGCTCAAGAAACCCAGCTCCCTCAGCCTTTCCTCATCAGTGAGATGTTCCACGCCCTTTGTCATTTTTGTGGCTCTGCGCTAGACTCTTTCCAGCAGTTCTGTGTCCTTCTGGAAGTGAGAGGCTCAGAACTGGACACAATATAGTATAATAGATTATACTGTGATTATTTATGCTTCATATACTTATGCATCTATGTGAAGCTTAAAGTAAGATAGCTACACAGATAGCAAAGCATTTGGAGAACAGAATTTTATGCATTTGACTCTAAGGAAAGCTAAGGAAGCCAGAACATAGCTGTTGTCATTATAGTGAGAGAAAAGAAAGCCTTGAAAGAGGAAGCAAAATGCAGTAGAAATGAAGGTATGGAGGGGATGACAGATGTTTGCCATCATTGATGTGAGAGCAGAAGAAATTGATTGGCATTGATATCAAATAGTGATAGAAGAACAGAGTACAATTACAGGTTTTGTTATCTGTAATTAATATGATAGTGTTGGTAAAAGCATAAGGATAGTATAAAGAACAGCAATTCACCAAAAATAGTGGAGCTTAAGAGGTTCAATACTCGATCACACAAGGGGCCTAATGATGCAATAAATCATTAGTGTTTACCGTGTATCTCAAGACCAAGTACATGTCCTCTGCCATCTAAAACATAGTGTGATAGATATTTGATAAGAACATTAATAAGTTATGTATGGCAGGTATTCATTGATAATTCTAGTAAGACAGGAAAATACAGCTTTGTTTGACAAACTGGAAGAATCATGTGAAAGGTTAGAGTTACTGATGCTGGGATAGTTCATCTACTGGGTAAAGGTATTGTGAGAGTTAGGGCAGCATTATGACAGGATTCTGTCTCACCTAAGTTGGAGTAGGTATAAGAAGTGTTTATCAACTAAACTACCTCTAGGAGAAGAAAATGTTAATAATCCTTGTTTTAAAGAGTAAAATGCAGTGTATGAAGGAATTAAATGTTTTATAGTACATTATTTTGGTCAAACTATAGAAATATTTTATGTTGTATTGTAGCATGTTAAGTCAAAATCAAAAACTCTCAGAATCATAGAATCATATCTCTAAGACGTTTTAAGAATTAGATCAAAGGTGGCAGAGAAGTCTCACAGTATTGTTTATTTTTAATGAATAGTATTCAGAATACTCCCAGAGGCTTTTAAGAAGATTTATAGTACATCCCCAAACTAATAACACTTTGTAAATCTTTCTGAAATCTTCTCAACAATCTCACTCTGTGACTCGAGTCATTAAAGCAGGTTTATCAGACTGGTGATGTAGGTTGTACACACACACACTCTACATTAAAGATCAGATTATTTGCTACTAAAAGGATAGTTTTTAAGAAGTGGAGCAGCTTTCTCACAGTCTATTGGGAACATTTGTCTCTTTGAGATGCACTAAGGAAGATAACTAGAGAATAGATGGAAGTCCTCACACTTTGTAATCCTGAAATAGGTATTTGTGGAACCAAGTACACTGAGAGAAATTAGAGCATAAATTGCTTTTGCCTTTCACAGAGTCACAGAATTCTTGAGGCTGAAAAGACCTCCAAGATCATCCAGCCCAGCCTACAACCTAATACAATTAGCCAGAACAGGGCACCAAGGGCCACATCCAGCCTCTCCGTACACACTTCCAGAGATATGGACTCCACCACTGCTCTGGGTAGTCCATTCCAGTGTCTGATCACCCTTTCCACGGGGAAGAACTTACTAACATCCAACCTAACCCTTCCCTCTAGAGCTTCAAGCTCTGCCCTCTCAACCTAGTGGTAGTTGTCTGGGTGAAGAGCCCAACCCCCACCTGAATACAACTTACCTTCAGGGAGTTGTAGAGAGGGATAAAGTTCTGAGTCTCCTCTTCTCCAGGCTAAACACCCCCAGCTTCCTCACCCTTTCCTCATCAGACATTCCCTCCAGTCTCTTTCCCAACCTATTTGCTCCTGCAGCCCCTCAATCTCTTTGAAGTAAGTGCCCCCAGTACTCAAGGGGAGGCCTCCCCAGTGCCCAGTACAGGGGGAGAATGACATCCCTAGTCCTGCTGGCCACACTATTGCTGAT
>JAOXOE010000343.1:40037048-40049774 GCA_028565055.1 Phoeniculus purpureus
TCTCCAGGCCCTTCACCAGCTTTGTTGCCCTCCTCTGCACTCACTCCAGCACCTTGATGTCTCCCTTGTACTGAGGTACCCAAAATTGGACTCAGTACTCAAGGTGCAGCCTCACCAGTGCTGATACAGAGAGAAAATCAGCTCCCTGCTCCTGCTAGGCACACTGTTTCTAATCATGGCCGGGATGCCTTTGGCCTTCTTGGCCACCCAGGCACCCTGCTGGCTCATATTCAGCCGCCTGTCAGTTAGAAGCCCCAAGTCCCTTTCTGCCACACTGCTTTCCAGCCACCCTGCCCCAAGACTTTAGCATTGCATGAGATTGTTGTGACCAAAATGCAGGACCCAAAGACAGAGAGACACAATGGGAATGTTATATCCAAGCTGTTATTTAATGTGTTGTATTACTAAACCTTATTCAGCAAGAACTTACGTTAAATAAATGATAATTAGTAAAAACCGTTCTGTCAGTATAGAAGGTCGAATCGCCTGTGGAAGATCTCCTGTACTCAACAAGGGAGAACAGGCACTAGAAGGAAGGATTTCACTTTTTGATGCACATTAATATATGGCATGGGGGACTGAGCAGCATATACAAACCCTAATCTTATTAAAGGCTAACAGCAGGTTCAGTACTCTTGAGCCCTGTGGGATGTTGTATTGAAGCAGAGACTTTTTTTTCCTGCCACATCCGTCATAAATGCCAGACTCGAAGCAAATGTGATAACACTGCAGTTTCACCTCAGACATAAAGGGAGCCTAATAAGCTCCTAATAGAATTTTTCAGTCCTACAGCTAGTGTTAAACTACAGCATTCTTTAGCTAAATGGTCAACAGCAACAGGGAAGCCACCAGAATTCTTCACATTTGATTGCAACAGCTCAGAAAACAGTGTTGAAATTGTGTGCCTAGGCTGAATTTCTCTTATTTAATTTGAAGTGACAACATTGTGTTACATGGTTCTGACCTAGAATGAAGAACTTTCTATTATTCAATTGTCTTTGTTTTTTTCCTGTAGGCTTTTACAGGTTGCAAAGAACACAGCGTAAGGGTATGTAATTTAAAACACATTAGCAGCTGGATATTTCCCAGTCCTTCACTGAGCTGTCTGCTAATGGAAGAGTAGTGTGTAATAACCTTTTTCCTTTGCTTACGCTCTGTATGACATGGCAAATATGAGGAGTGTTTCAAGGGGAGTCTGTGAGAAGTAAAGAATTTAGATTATATTTTAATATCTTTAGAATATATGCATAGAACATATGTTCTAGATGCACAGAACATATATAATTCACATAATCATTAATAATTCACATTAGGGATTGGAAGAGTCAGGAGGATGGAGCTAGAGCATAGGAGGTTTTGCATCAGTCTGAGAAGGAACTTCTTCCCAGTGAGGGTGACAGAGCCCTGGAACCCAGGGGGGTTGTGGAGTCTTTCTCTGGAGATGTTTAAAACACACCTGGATAGGTTCCTGTGTGACTTGATCTAGGTGATCCTGCTGTGGCAGGGGGATTGGACTGGATGATCTTTTGAGGTCCCTTCCAATCGCTAATGTTCTGTGATTCTGTGTGTAAAAAAGTCCCAGGAGAACTCTTTCTTGTCAGTGAATTTTGTTGTGAATGTCGCTGCACAAACCTGGACTGTTGTTGACTGCAGTATCAGCTCGTTTATTACAAGCTGATCTGAGGTCTCTAGGGTAAAATTCACACGACAATCAACAATGAAATCCACAGCTTCTCACAGATTAAGTTCATTTTTTATACAAGAAGACTGTGATTTGTATTGCCTGTGAATCATACTTGTTTTAAGGCTGTGGATTTTATGGTTAGACACTAGGAATATCTTTCTAACATTAGGGAAAGTTGAACACTGGATTAGACTGCCTCTGCAACCTGCATCAGAGGAAGTTATTTTTAGTACTGGGGCAGGTTTTGGGGTTTATTCCAGTTGTAATAAATTTTAATTATAAATATACATATATAAAGTAAATCTAACCTTAAAAAATGTAATAAATTAGATTTGCAATAAATAGCTAACGCTGCCTTCACATCTGCAAAAAGCAGATGATGTTAATACCTGTGCTGGAATTTAGAAGCTGAAACTAATGTATAAAATACTTACAAGTTATTTTTTCCTCTCTTTTCTGCTGTTTGGGTTTTGACATTAACAAGGATAGGAACTTCAGATGTTTTCAACAGTGGCATCTAAGGAGTAAGGAAAAATCAGCACTGCATATTGAAATTCCATCGGTAGACAGTGCTAGTGACTCTTCTGTTACTGTCTAGAAAAACAGAGTAATTATAATTGTATAAGACAAAAAGTAGTTTCTTAGAATAAGCTGAGTGGATTTTAACTGCATTGATGAAACTATAGTAGCTGGCGGAAACCCTTTGAAACCATGACAATAAATCATTAACAAGACGAGATCATAAGTGAACCAAGTTCTGATGTCATTTTCAAATGGCAGCAATGAAGTGGAAAATTGTTATACTATGGAGAAGAATGTTCACTGGTACTACAATAAATCATTTACTGGATACTATCAAATTTTAAATTAAAATAATTTATAATTAAGTTTAAAGGAACTTGGAACATATTATCTGATTTCAGAGAAACTTGTTTTATATCACGTCTTGTTAATATTATCCTGCTGCCTGTTAGCATAAAGGAAAATACTGAAGATCTCATTTGAAAGGCTGTTTGATAGATTTCATGTCTTCTTTTCAATAACTCCTCAGTTTCTTAGCCTGAGAAAAGCTCAGTTATGATCTTTGCTGCAGAAACCAGCAATTCTGAGAATTATTTGCCCAAAGATTGCTCACATGAAAAGAAAGTTCAGACAGAAACACAAATAAAGTAAAAGTAGGTTGTAACAGCATTTGGAATATTCCTGTATTGGTCAATTCCAACCTGCCGTTCGCAGATGATCACCAGTGCAATAAAGTGAGCGAATTTGCTTTTTGTGACGAAAGCAAAATCAAATGACATCAGTGATTCACTTGACTTTCATCCAGTCATTATGGATTCCATAGAGAGTGAAGCAAAAGAGTCGGGGCCTGAAGCTGCACCAGGGGAGGGTTAGGTTGGATGTTAGGAAGCCCCTTCTCATGGAAAGAGTGATCAGACCCTGGAATGGACTGCCCAGGGCAGTGGGAAGTCCCCATCCCCGGAGGTGTTGAAGGACAGACTGATTCTGGCCCTTAGTGCCCTGGTCTAGCCAATGTGGTCCTGGGCTGGGCTTGACTATCTCAGAGGTCTTGTCCAGCCTCAATAATTCTGTGATTAATTCTTAATTCTGCAGCTGAAATATTCATAGCAATATTTAGGTACATTTTGCATCAGAACAATTCTCAATGCCTTGAGAGGCTGCCCAGGGTGGTGGTTGAGTCCCCATCCCAGGATGTGTTTAAAGTCACTTAGATGTAGTGTTGGGGGATCTTGTTCAGGAGTGAATTGGTGGAGTAGGGTTGATGATTGAACTCAGTGATCCCAAGGGTCTTTTCCAACCTGAATGATTCTACGATTCTATGTTTATGCAGCTTTTTGTTTTATTTTGTTAAGGTGGGTGACATCAATCAGATCAATGTACAATCATTATTCTATGCAAATGTTAATTACTCTGTTTCTTGCTCCTGATAATGATTTGCACGTGAAGAATTGCAGTAACTACACTGTCTACAAGTCACCTGATTGTTTCCTGGATAATAGGTGCCTTTTCACCACCCTGGTGAGCCACAAATTCACATTGTGGATTTATCATTTTGAATTATCCTGCTCTTTAATCACTGCATTTTTTCCAAACTGCTCATCAGCTTTGCAAGTTTGTGCAAGATCTGCAGCCTTCAGTGTTGATGTCTGTAACGTCAAGACTAAATGGAAATACTTTGCTTATATCCCATGAAAGAAAAAAGATAATAATAATCAAACCAATTATATTGATGTGTTTTAGTTGTGCATTCTTTGATTGAATATTTAGCATTATTTTTATAATATTCCTTTCTCAAATTTTAAATAACTTCTAGCAGTTGTTATTATTCTTTTGTAGGCAAATGCTGAAGAAAACTGCATAGCTGTATGAAGTCTTGTTCATCGAATCTTTTCCAGTTACTAAGGAGCAGATGTGCACCCTCTTACCTCCAGGAAGGACTTGAAGAAAATAATTGCATATTGAAAGTAACTTACTGCTCCTAAGTTAAAACCTAGAGGATTCATCTTTCCTGCAAGAAAACAGTGTTCATAGAATGTAGCTGCAGCATTTAGAAAGATGGGTCTCAGATCAACAAAAGGGCCAGAACAGTTATCTTAGAAAAATCTATGTGAGCTTTTAAAAAAGCATAAACTCTACCATGAGATAAACTTCTTTTATATCCCCATATCCTGCTTTGGGAATCTGAATCTGCTAAGGAAACAAAAACCCCATTTCTTTTCTCAGCCTGAATGACATGACTATTAAAACACATTGTTATCTCACAGAAATGTGGATTTTATTTTGCCAGAATTGACTTAACAAGAGGCTACGATGGTTTTAAAGCTATTGATTTCTATTATGTACGACTTTGCTATGTTAACACTTTGAAATGTAAACTCAAATTGTTGTGGGATTTTTATTAGCAAAATGCTAGATCTAGAAAATGAGGAATACCTGCAGGATTATACAGAGCATGTTTACACAGAGCAATCGTTCTTGAGTTATGTAAGTCTACAAGTTATTTCAATCCTCAGTTGTACTCAAAAACTTGTTTTCATGGAAAAATTATTGTAAAGCCGTGCATTTAGAGTATGTAGGTTAATGTTTACATGTAAGAACGATGTGTCAGCTGTCTCCAGTTAGGTAGTCTAGTGCAGAAACTTGCTATATGACTATGCCTGGAACATAGGAGGTTCCTCAGTGACAGAGCGCTGGAAGGGGGTGCCCTTCTCTGGAGACATTTAAAACCTGCCTGGATGTGTTCCTGTGCCAGTTGGTCTACGTGATCCTGCTGTGGCAGGGGGATTGGACTGGATGATCTTCCAAGGTCTCTTCCAATCCCTAGTGTTCTGTGGTTCTGAGGCTAAGCAAAGGCAAAATGCATTTTCCACAAAGGACAGGGGAGCTCCCAGAGATGCTCCTGTACATGATATGCTACAGCCATACAAGCATTGGTTGCACAGCCTCCTACAGTAGTAAAGCATGGAAGCTGAATTTGATAAAGCACTATTAATAAATTTTCCACTTCCCACACATCGCTGGACCACATGAAATGAAATGAACTTACCAAGAAAAAGAACTATTTTTGTTGTCTGTAACATAAAGGAAGGCATAGACATACTGAATTAATGTTTACAAAGTGCTTTGGATCCTTGGATGGAAGCTACTAGCAAAACGCTGTCTATGATCATCATAACACTTTTCTCTGTGGTCTAATAAAGTAATTATGATATCAACAAAAAGGCTATAAAAGTATTGAATTTTGAGGTATTTTCACTGAGTGGTGTTTCAGCCGTCCTGGATTTTCTGTTCAGGTTTGTGCCATTTACAATTTCATTTATCATTGTCTTTTTGGCACTCAACTACACGACTAACTTTTGCTAGATTTTCCTGCCTTCCATATTTTCAGTAACGCAGATGCATTTGTTATTTCACCTTTTTTTTGCTACAGGAATCTGTGTTCATATCTATTGTGGAAATATTTGTCAGGAGAGGAAAGTTTTTTAGAGGAAGATTTATTCTTGATTATAACTTAGCTGCTGACTGCAGCTTTTTATAAAGCAAATGGAGGAAAACAAATGCAGTAAGGTAGCTTACTTTAATCCATCTTCTTCCCTCTTGTTCTTCAGTGTCAGTTCGTAAACATTTTATTTCATTTAACTTATCTTACTGTCGATCTGGGGAGGGACTGCTACACATTGCAAATGCCTAACCCTACATCGACTCTCTGGAACACGGGAAATTTCATTGCATGGGTAACAGAGCACTGGAAGGGGCTGCCCAGGGGGGTTGTGGAGTCTCCTGCTCTGGAAATACTCAAAACCCACTCAGATGCAATCCTGGGTGATTGTTGTAGGCAATCCTGCTTTGGAACACAGGAAGTTCCATATCAATATAAGAAGGAACTTCTTCCCAGCCAGGGTGACAGAGCAATGGAATGGGCTGCCCAGGGAGGTTGTGGAGTCTCCTTCTCTGGAGATGTTTAAAACCCACCTGGACGTGTTCCTGTGCAACTTGATCTAGGTGATCCTATTGTGGCAGGGGGATTGGACTGAATGATCATTTGAGGATCCTTCCAATCCCTAATGTTCTGTGATTCTGTGATACCTAGACATCTCTTCTAATTCCAACAATTCTGTGAAACACTCAACCCAGTGCTGTGATTTAAGGTTTTCAGAATCTGATCCAGGTCAGTCTTTGACACTGATGGACTAATAGATGGTGTCTCTGATTCACCCCTTCCCTTTTCCCAGACAGGGATAAGAAAAAGGAAGCTTGCCAGGCTTTTGTTGAGCTTGGAAAAGAAAACATAGTTGTTGCTGTTATTATTGTTGTTGTTATTATTACCATTATTAAACCATGTTAATAACAACAATAGAAAGCTACCAGATTTGGGAGCTCACCTCCTGTGGGCATCAAGGGAAAGAGCCAAACAGGTGAAAGGCATGATTGCCAACATGAGGTGAGAGGTTGAAGGGGAAGGGTCAGCCACACTGCAAGCTGTTTGCCTTCAGGGAGCAGTAGCCACATGTCCTGAGTGATGGAAATGAGTTGTCAGCAGCATGGAAGGGCAGCAGCAACCGTCAAGGCAGCAGCAGAGGTTGGCTGGGATTGCTTCTATGGTTTTTATAGGAAGTGTTAGGACTCCAGAGCCAATGAGATGTAAAGGAATACACCACTGATTGCCCAACATGTTTATTTTCCTCCTTTCCTCCTCTGCTGCATGTATTTGGTTGCCAGAACAGAGAAGACTGAGTGCTCCAGGATGGAATGGCCACAAGAACATGCACCTAAGGACAAAGCCAAAGGTAAATTGATCCTGTTTATCTTAAACCACGGTGTTCATCTATACCTCTCTTATAGGTAATTAGACTGTTTTGAAAGATAATTAATTCCTCTTGGCTTGGGTATGCCCTGTCTGTCTTCTGCAGCACTCACTGGAGGAAAGTGGTCATTCTTTAAAAGAATTATTTTTAGAGAACAACCAGAAGAGCACACGCTTCTCTCATAAAGTGTTACTTTAAAGTTCAGCATCAGGAAATCAACTGAAGGATATTACTCCAGTTCTCTTCTCCCCCTATTGGGTGCCATCCCCTTTAGATTTATGCTAGTCTGATTCATACAAGGAAGCACTATCCATCTCTGCAGAGGAGGCTTTGTCATTGTGAAGAAAATAAATCAAGTTCAAGTCAGAAACTGAAGTCAGACCTGGAGAATAGATGGAGGAAAGGTACAGAGGAAACAAAATGGAACATGCTGGCTAGAAAGTAGGACATAGTTGCAGGGAGGTTAAAGAAACCAAGGTTCAAGTTTCTTATCTCAGTATCTTTCTGTATTTTAACTAGTGATAGTTGTATGACAAAACTGGGACATGGGTGACTTCCACAGTGATAAATGTTTAGGCACCTGTAGACACAATGTGAAAAAGTTCAAAGAAGCTAGAATCATAGAATGGCCAGGGTTGGAAGGGACCTTAAAGATCAGCTAGTTACAACCCCCTTGCACAGGCAGGGACACCTTTGCTAGAGCAGGTCACTCAGGGCCCCAGCCAACCTGGCCTTCAACACTTCCAGGGATGGGGCAGCCACTACTTCCTTGGGCAACCTGTTCCAGCATCTCAGCACCTTCACAGGAAAGAATTTGTTCCTTATGTCCAACCTCAATCTTCCCTCTTCAAGGCTGGAACCCTTTCCCCTTGTCCTCTCACTATGCACCTGTGTGAAAAAGCCCTACCCCAGCTTTCTTGTATTACCCCCTTCAGCTGTTGGAAAGCTGCTTAGAAGACCACCTGGGAGCTTCCTCTTCTCCAGGCTGAACAACCCTCACTTGCTCAGCCTGTCCTCTTAGGGGAGGTTCTCCACCCTCTGATTAGGACTTTTTAAGAGTAGCAATAATGGAGTTAGAAGCAAAGAGTTACTAACCTAATAACAAAACAATTTTAGAACATCTTCATAATATGATAGGGTTGGTATGTTATTCCTTCAGTGATATCCCTGACACAAGCCCCCATGGAGCAGCAGAGAGGTTCTCTAGTGTGTATCAGGTTGGAGAAAAAAATTGGAGGTCCAGGCACTCATGGACTCATGGTAAAGAATTAAACAAGCAGCATTAAAGGAGTTACATGACATGTTGGACAGAATCACAATGTCAGATATCTACAATTTATTGGATGAGTGCTTAAATGTTTGCATGAAGCAGCATTATCTGTGACAGAATTCAGTAGTGGGGTATGAAACTGAGGTTTTGTTTTAGTTTCACTTTCCTATTAGACACTAATGAATACTGGGTCACATTCTAATGGCTTCAAAATACAGTATATGTCTTTCAGATAAATGCTTCAATCCCTGATACTGAGCATTCCTTAAGGAAAAAAGGGTCATTAGCACTTATCCTTTTCCTTTGCAATGGCATTAATAGCTACTCAGACACTGGAGTATTCAAGGTCAGAACACCCCTTCCCTTAACAGTGAGAAGAGAGTGTCCACAGACGTGTCAGAACACTTAAAACATCTGTAGCGTGTTCTCTGTGTGACCTTTTGTATTGTAATTGCAGCACTTACTCTGGTCTCATTGTCAGTTTATCAGTTTAGCCTCTGTCACGATCGGTTTTGGACGCTGTTGCAGACCCAGAATGGGTTTCCATTTCAGAGCAGGTACATCGTGCACTTCATAGCACTTTGCATGGTTTTGTAGTGTGGTCAACAGTTCATCGCTGTTTAGCCACTGACATGATGAACTGAACTAAGCAATGATTTAAACGGAATGTACACATGTACAGTGTTCTCTAGCAAAACATCCCCACATCTAAAAAGGAGACATTGAGATCTCACCTGGAGTGTTGCATCCGGTTCTGGGCTTCTCAGTTCAAGAGATCTACTAGAGAGAGTCCAACAGAGGGCTCCAAGGATGATGAAGAGACTGAAACTCCTGCCTTACAAGGAAAGACTGAGACCTGGGGCTGTTTAGTCTGGAGAGAAGACTGAGATGGAATTTCACAGATCTATAAATATCTATAGATACAGGAGGGCTGGGCATCAAGAAGGCAGGGACAATCTCTTTTCATTTGTACTCTGGGATGAGATGAGGGGCAATGGGTTCAAGCTCAAGCACAGGACATTCCACCTCACCAAGAGGAATAACTTATTTACTGGGAGGGTGACAGAGCCCTGGAACAGGCTCCCCAGAGAGATTGTGGAGTCTCCTTCTCTGGAGACTTTCCAGTCCTCTCTGGATGCATTTCTGAGTGATCTGCCCTACTCCTGGTCCTGCTCTGGCAGGGGGGTTGGACTTGATCTTTGGAGGTCCCTTCCAACCTCTAACATTCTGTGAACTTTACAGTAGTAGTTGTTGGACTTCACGGATTTACGCTCTGCTCATTTCCACAGCCAGGAATGGTGTTTCTGAATGGCAGCACCACCAGTGGTGAACTGCTCATCCTGACATTGTGTCACTGCAGCCTTTCAGAAAGTGTCTCCTATCCCACCACACCATTATACTGTATATACATATACAACCGGTGCTCATCAATTTCTTAGCTCTGTGGATAAATCTTGACAATTATTCATCACAAAATGCACTAGCTGGCAGTGTGTTTTTATTCCCAACACATCAGCAGGAAAGAAACTTAAAAAAAAACAAACCAGGGTTATCTGCCTCATGCCTACATGGTCTGACAAGCCTGTCATTTTGATGACTAAATATGTCTTATGAAGGAAATAATCATTTCCAAAAGATATTGGCTTTCCTGGAGGGAAAATAAAGTTGTTCACCTCATGTCTTTTAATCAGCTGTTACTTAGTGAACTGCATAAGCAAACTGCTCAGAGTCCAGCGTTCTCTTTCTAATTAAACCTAGTATCCCCATGAGTTCAGTAGAAGTCTTGTTAAGATTAATTTTCAATGGTTGTCTGTTTCTGTTGCTGACTGTGTTCTAGAGAGTGTCAGAATGCTCACTATCCTGGAGCAGCTATTTGCAGACAGATTTACAGGGACCAGCTGTAGGTACCAATCAATCATATTTGGTTCAGTGACAGAATTTAATTAGCTGACAACAAAGTGAAATGCTCTCTAAAATAAATGAATTGTTATTTGTGTACAAAGACATTTCTGTTCAGGTCTTTATTTAACGTGCAAGAGACAAGCGAGAGATAAGCACATAATGATGATCCATGACTGACTTGAAAATCAGAGGTAATACTATCACCCTTGTCTTCTGTTCATTGCCAGGTTTCTTGCCTTGCAATTAGGAATCACAGAATTACTGAGGCTGGAAAAGATCTCTAAGATCATGAAGCCCAGTCTAGGACATAACATCACCACAGGGCACTAAGGGCCACATCCAGTCTGTTCTTAAACACCTCCAGGGATGGACACTGCACCACTGCCTTTCCATGAGGAAGGGCTTCCTTACATCAAACCTAACCCTTGCCTGGCAGCTTCAGGCCTGCCCTCTCATCCTGGCACTGGTTGCCTGGGAGATGAACCCAACTCACACCTGACCACAGCCTTCCTTCATGAAGTCGTAGAGGGGGACAGTGTTCCCCCTGAGTCTCCTCCAGGCTAAATACCCCCAGCTCCCTCAGCCTCTCCTCATCAGACTTTTCCTCCAGTCCCTTCCCCAGTTTGTTGCTTCAGCTTCTCCATCTCTTTCTTGAAATGAGGGGTGCAGAACTGCCCCCAGTACTCAAAGGGAGGCCTCTCCACTGCCCAGTACAGGGGGACAATTATGTCCCTGGTCCTGCTGATCACATTATTGCTGATCCAAGCCAGGATGCCACTGGCCTTTAGCACCACCTGGGCACCCTGCTGGCTCCTGTTCAGCTGGTTGTCACCCAGTCCTGCCAGGTCCCTCTCTCCAGGCTGCTCTCCAGCCACTCACCCCTCAGTCTGTAGCTGCAGGAGGTTATTGTGGCCAAAGTGTAGGACCCTGCCCTTGACCCTTTTAAACCTCATCCCATTGGCCTCTGCCCATTGACCCAGCCTGTCCAGATCTCTCTCTTACACCTTCCTCCCCTGTAGCAGATTGACAGTGCCCTGCAATGTGGTGTCATCCATGAATTTACTTAGGGTAGATTTGATCCCAAATATTCAGCTTCTTTCATCACAAAGAAATGACTGGGAAGGCTTTTCTTTGTCTGACTTCTGTATTTTTCCCAGAAGACATCAAGTTAAATTGGACTTTTCTTGGGCTTGTGGCAGAGTGCACGAGCAGCTGTATCCGTTACATCCAATAGCGCAGTAATCGAACAAAACATCATCCTCATATTCCTTCAGACTTATGCTCAGTGCTCTGACAAGCCACTAGTAAACTCTATTGTAAGAACAGAGCAGCACTACAAAGAGCTTGCAGGTTCATAACAGATTTATTTGAAACTTCCTTCATTCTGAGGCGATATGTGAAGGGGAAGATAAATTTGTGCTAATGTTCTGTGTGGATTTTGTCACCAAGCAGCTCAGTAGAAAATGTGGAATGAGTGTCTAAACAATTTTCAGGCAGACTAATTTGGTCAAAAGCAAATTCTTTATTTTATCAGTGTTTTGCTACTTTAGAACAGCCTTGATCTCACCTTTTCAGTTTTTTGTGGGGCTGAAGGACAGACTGTGCAGCCTGTCCTTATGCAACTGCGCAGAAGATGCAGCTCAGCTATTCTGTGTATTTTTGGCGGATTGCTAAGAGAGCAGAGGGGAAGATTGCCTCTAATATCAAAAGATTATTGAGAATTAACTGGGTTTATAGGCCTGCATTTTATATACATTAGACATGCAGTTGCATGCCTACTCTGTGAGATGAGTGACTGATTGAACATGCCAATCAGGTAACTCTAGGCTTAAAAGCCTATTTATATGCAAGAGCAGTTTATCCAATCTACATAGATAATTACAGACAGAGCATATGTAAACAGAGCTCACAGTTGTGCCTGCAAAAAACACATGGGTTTGTGTACTTACTCTGTTTAAACATGGGGATTTGGACCAAAAAACTTCCTCCTTGGCAAGCTTTATTTTGTATTTGTTTTCAGCTGTGGAGTTACCAAACCAGGCAAAATAATCCAAAAGTAACATAGCAGACGTGTTCACTCGTGTTAAAAATGAAAAGTAGTATTGAAAATAGATAAGGAAATGAAAGTAGATAAAGATAAATAGATACAGATAAAATGTTATTGAAAGACAAATAGATAAATAGATACTGAGGATGACTCACAATACGATGTAATGACAACTTGATTAACATGGTTGGGAAATAATAACCATGTGATGGTTTACTTCTGTACTCATAAAACTATATAGATGTGAAACTTACTGCCCTGGATAATCATGAAAGAATAAGATTAGAAGAATTAATGTCTTTCTAATATCATGAAGTTAAAAACATCATTCACCTGTCATTCTAACAGGAGTACTTATGTGCATTAAGAATGTAGTGTTGTCTAAAAGTTTCCACTAGATAGATTCATAATCTCAGAATTACTGAGGCTGGAAAAGACCTCTAAGATCATCCAGACCAGCCCAGGACCTAACATCACCACAATCAGCCAGACCAGG
>JAOXOE010000343.1:40049874-40070307 GCA_028565055.1 Phoeniculus purpureus
CTCTTCTCAATGTCATCTAGTGATAGGACAAGGGGCAATGGGTGTAAGCTGGAACATAGGAGGTTCCACATAAATATTAGAAGGAACTTCTACACAGTGAGGGTGGCAGAGCACTGGAACAGGCTGCCCAGGGGTTTGTGGAGTCTCCTTCTCTGGAGACCTTTAAGACCCGCATGGCTATGTTCCTGTGCGACTTGTTCTAGGTGATCCTGCTGTGGCAGGGGGATTGAACTAGATGATCTTTCGATGTCCTTTCCAATCCCTAATGTTCTGTGATTCTGTGAAAACTATAACTGAGTTGGTAAGAAAATTGAAATTATTCTGCCCAATGGTTGAATACCCTGTTAGGTTAAATCCTGTCTACCCAATATAGTGCAGACTAATACAATGACAAATGTATTCTTTCATGCTTGGACAAAATGCTTTTTGAGCTTTCTTAAGTCACCTACAACTGGACCTGTTTGAGACAGCAGTATGCTGCAGCATGATTGTGTTTATAATTGGAGGTGCCTGTACTCTAAGGACTAACAGACTATGGTTAACTGGAATATTTTCTGAGAAATTCTATGTTCCTTGCAGATACTGTGAAACATTGCTATAAAAATTTTTTTCAGCATGGCTAAATTGATACGCTACTGCTTTTTAATGCAGCTTTTAGAGTCCATGATTTGGAATATTTGGTGTGAAGGATCAGTTCCTGCAATGCACTTCAAAATACTAGGAAGCACTATGAAGAGGTGAAACTTTGCCAGCATTCCAGAATCTGAGCTTGTTGCTGATGGTAATAATGAACATCACTTGGAAGGACTTTGCTTAAAGTTTTAAGCTGCCAGATGTAAAGGCAGAAGGTACACATCTGCATCTGTATGTGTATAAAACTGATAGATCTGAGACATGACTTGATCATTTATTCAAAAAGATGTGTGCTCAAATTGATGACGTTTTGATAACACAATGAAAAAATTCACAGTCATGGAATCATTGAATGGTTTACTTTGGTAAGGATCATCTAGTTCCACCTCCTCTGCCATGGGCAAGGACACCTCTCAGTAGACCGGGTTGCTCAGAGCTCCATCCAATCTGGCCTCGAAATAAAGTATTAAAAAAGTTTAACAAAACTTCTTATAATGAACTGCATCACTTCTCCAGCCTGTGAAGTATGCTATTGGCCATGGAGCAATCAAAGCAAAACTCATTTTTCATTTTTTGAGTATAATCCAAAAATTATAAAGAGGGGATCAATAGTTGTCCCACTACTGTGAGTTTATTTGTCTGAGTAAATCTGCGGGTAGTGTTGACTATGTATTTTGGAAGGGCTGCAGACAAAGCAAGAGAAGAAATTTGGAATAGAATAGCAGGCGGTAAAATGAGGGGAATTTTTGTAAATTTGACTAAAAGAACATGTGCAGCTGTCCTGATGGGTTGCTTATTTTGCTCAGCACTAAGGCCAGGATTTTCAAAAGCAATTAGAACAGCTGCATCTGTCATTTTATGAATCAAGTAAGGTGTCTGTATTACACTCTCCTCTGTAGAAATCAATTCCCACTTTGCCCTTCAAAAGGAGATCTATTCTTTTAAGATACTGCTAATTGAACATTTAAAAATTAAGCCACTCACTATCACTGATAGAATATGGTGAATTAGGCCCAGCTTGAAGAACAAGCTGATATTGATCACTTTGGCACAAAGTGGATAGGAGTAAAGGACTTGTAGAATTATTGATCCGTGGTTTATTTTTTAGGGAGTCGAGCTGCTTTAGAAGACCAGTCCTTTCACACTGCTAGAGTAAGGATCAAAGCAGAAAACTTGTTGCGCTTCCTCTGTCTTACCCAGCTCTCCAGTTAAGAAATGCCCGAGCGTATGGAGCCCAAGAAGAGCACTAAGTTCTGCCACCATTTTGTCATAGAATCATGGAATGGTCTGAATTGGAAGAGACATTAAAGATCATCTAGTTCTAGCTGCTTACCATGAGTAGGGACACCTCCCACTAGACCAGGTTGCCCAGAGCCCCATCCAATTATATTTATGAACTAACCTCATTTCCAGGCTTCTTGGCCCCTGCTGTCCATTGAGAGTGCTGTCGACAACCCGAGACTATCAGCCAATGGAGCCACCCTAACAGTTGCTTGCAAGCTGCTAGGTGAAAGCAGGCATCAATGCACTGATGCAGGGGATCACAGTATGTGGTACCTAACAATAATTGTCTCTTTCCCCAGGACATGTTGCTTGGTGTTCTGAGGCTGAGGCTTACTCGCAGGTGGTCTGTTTGTCAGCAGATTATGAACTTCATGTTCTTGGAGAATTTAAAGACTATTTAACAAAACGAATGTTATTTCTTTGGCTAATGTTGCTTCCATCATTGTTCCAAAGGTGGCAAGAGACCATGTGTTCTTAATCTCCAGTGTTCTCAGCTCTCCACAAGAAGTAGATGTACTGTTAATATCACACAGCTACTTTAATTAGATAATTAGCAGTGGAATGACAATGCTAAGGAATAAAAAGTGGAAAAAATAATAGACTTGCCTGGCCTTAACAGTCCATCAGTTACTGCAGTAATCTTTTAGTCTCATTCCTTTATGATCTAATATCCTCAGTGGTACTGTCATGTCTATAATTCTGTTACTATCAATGAAGCTGCACAGCCTAATAGATCTGTCCCAGGTAAGCAGTTTTCACTCTGCAGAACATGGATGCTTTACCTAGCCAATGGTCCATGTCAGCTATTAAGTACTGACGACGGTTTTTTCTGAATAGTCTTTTAGCAAACCGTTCATTTCAGATAGCTCGCCTAGTGCAACTGCTGTATCATAGCGTGAGGGGTTTTTAGGTTGTTGCTTGCAGTTCTTGCTATTTCCAAAATTTTCTTAAACCTTTTTCAGTGTTTGATATCAATTCATGCAGCAGTGATATCCTTATGCAAGAGTACTGGGTCAAAGATTTGTCCTTAACATGTTGTTTTATGGGATTGGTGCACAAACTGTGACTTCGCCGTTAGCAGTACATCCTTCTACTTAGAAAATGCTTTTATTAATTATCCACTGTGTCTTGTCAGTTGGGAAAAACTTTGAAGATGTGTTGTATTAGAGTTTATCCTTTGGTTGTTTCTGTTTGGGGATTTTTGTTAGTTATTGGGCATTTTTTTAGCTTCTTTCTTTGTTTTCTAAAGAGTGACATATAAACAGTATAATATAAGGTTTGTTTTACGAAGCATGTGCTTTGACTTTCTCCACAGCCTGCCATTATTAAGATGATTAATAGCTCTGGCTGAATGATAGGACTCTTTTCAGAGAGCTTTCTTTACCTGATAGAAACTAAATTCAATGAGACTAGAGAGAAGAAAATACATAAGGTTTGGGTTATAAAATGGTTTGTGTATTTTAGAAGTTAGGTTTAAAAAACCTCTCAGTACTTGTGAGAGAAAAGCCATAGGAGAGAAAAAGAAAGGAATTTCTGGCACTAATACTATGCACAGTTTTGCAAAGACCCAGACTAATTTTAAATGAACTTTAGAGTGTTCAGTTGGAGTGAGCAATAGGTTGTTTCCACAAATACATGCAAAGTAGTTTAGCTAGTTTGTAGCTGCAAAGACAAGCTAAAAAATAAGATGAAGTACGTGCTTTTTGTTTTTTAGGAGCTATTAGATCCAGCTGCCAGGCAATGTGAAGGGTTAATTCAGTGTGTGTGTGTGTGTATGCAGGAGACCTAATTATGTCTCTCTAGTAGTGCATTCATTTGCAGACCAAGCCTGTGGAACTCCTGTGTGACATCTTGTACAACAGCATTTACCGTGTCTTCAGGAACATTGTCTCCAGGGAAAGCCATCTGGGTTTGTCTTGCCAGGGAATTGTACTGATGTTACCTTTCTAGGAGAAAGGTTGGATTGTCATCCTGTGGATCCAGTTAGCTTCCTGGAGTCTCTGAGAAAAGGGTGACCTCTAAAGAGATTTTCACTGCACACATTTGGTGAGATGCTGAGTGATGCCCAGGGCCTGAAGGAGCAGCTGGAGGAGAGACCATCTAGCTCTCTGCGTGGATTTGTACAAATAGTACCTGGTGTGAATAAAAGACCCTGCTGATCCTTGCCAGCGGTACAAAGCAAAAGGAAAGCAAAGGCAGACAAGCCTGCTTGTATTTGCTCAGCTCTCTTCCAAGCTTAAATGCTGTCTGGGCCTCAGATAACAAATACCATTTGTTGAGGATTTGCTTTAGTCTGGGGATATGTGGACAGAAAAATCTCTCAGCGAGCATAAGTGACCTGTATGACAATAGTGATAAGTGAAGGATCCAAAGCAAACTCTGTCTTGCTTTGTAGCTTAGAGGCATACAAATATCTTACCCACTGATCTGAAGGGATGGTCTGTGTGCACCCCTGTTCCCCTCTCTGTATTTCACTGTGTATGTCCCTCTGCAGCGAGTGTTGAGCAGATGGGCTGGACTGGCACAAGGGTGAGTTTCAACAGCTGGTCCTTCTGTAGAGCAAAAGGGGATGGAACCATCTTCTTTAGCAGCAACGAGGATGCCTCTTTCATGGCACTGATAAAATTGAGTTCGGCTGCTGGTCCCCTGCAATGCAGGCGTAATTCTGCTGGTTTGATTCTTCCTCAGAGCCAGTCCTGCTTTCCATTCCTGCTGCGACGACCCCTGCCAGCTGTACACTGATGAGGAAAGCAACGGGGGCTTAACATGGATCTCTAAGCCAGTGTGAACTGCTTGCATGGGGTAGTGTTAGAGCTGAGGAAAAAATCTTCTCCCTCAGCCTGTATCTCTTTCCTTATCACCTTTATGAGAATAAAATTGTAGCTTTAAGGACTGTTTGTTAAAAACCCCAGCATTCTATATATTGTATGTTTTTTCTTGTAAATCAAGAATGAAACAGTGCACTTGGGGCCAGTCTAGAGTTTTCTGGTTTTCCTTGAGGACTTTAATTTCTACAAAACCAAGCAAGTTCTGTGCATAGACTTTTGTATTTTGACAGAAGGATTAATTTTTTTATAACCCCATAGCTATCTCTAGTTGTCTTCCTTATCACTATTCCAAGCTGCTGCTTCTGCTCCAGATAAAACCTAAGAGGGGTTTGGAGTGTCAGAAATGTCCTTAGTGGTCAGACTGCATCTTGTAATCACCTCAGAAAGGCAACTTCTGTTTTTCAAGGAGTAGGTTAAAGGAAAAAGGAGCAGCTCTGGAATGTTTGGGGGCTATTTTGTAACTAAAAGTACCTCTCACCTAGATCAGGTCTTTTTTTCAGGCTTCAGAAATGCAAGAGTTAATCCTGTCCCAGATTGAGGATATCAAGCCTCTGTTTCTGTTGGGCCTTTCCTGCTTTCTTCTGATAATTCCTTTATGCCATGTAACTGCACTGATGACTTAGAGTTAGCCATGCAATAACCACTGCTTTACATACGAATAATTCAGCTTGAGGACAGACTAGATGACTTCTGCAAACTTTTCTGACACTTTGATTCTTTTATGGGCACGATGAGGAAGTGACAGGCTTTTGTTTACTCGATGTGTTTGATAGGTTTTCCCTTTGAAAAAAATGAAAGCTTGGTTTTGACAACCGTTACTCCTGCCCCAGCCATCCTGCCTCCTGTTATCGTACCTTGTCCATGAGAGATGAAAGGCTTGTGTCACCGGCTGTGACTGACTGAGGGACAATTTGCAGAAGAAATAGAAAATCCAGTGGGAAAAATGGAAGTGAAAGTAACGAGTGCAGGGTATAGCTTTATCTAAAAAATACATCTTTTATCTATGTAAAGATGCTGCACTTTGCCCTCACCTGACCACAGCCGGGTAGAAGCTTTTGTTACTGGGCCATTTGTTAGTTGCTACAGCACACATTTGTCAGACTAACACTTGTATCTAGGAGGGAAACATGAAACAACAACACGAAAGATGGTTCAATAACAAACTGGGTAACAGAAGGGCTGAAATACTTCATCAGCTTTTTCACTTGGTTTGAGCAATTTGATCAGAGAAGTCAATGGCACCTTGTACACACGATGCAGTACAGGAGCATCACTGTCTGTGGAGCCCAGCTGGAAAGGAACATGATGGCACATTTCTTCCTGCCAGCGGTGTCTCCTTGTCAGCAGAATTGTCATCATTAATCCTCTTCTTTCAGGTTGTGAAGCAGTTGTGAGAAGAGCTGATTGTCCCCTTTGTTGTGGTGGCACAATAGTTCTCAAGTGAGGTTTTCTGATGGTGAAGACTATGCATATTGTGATGATTCTGAAAATAAGATTGTACAAAATATTCTGTGACACATTGGCACTTTCAAACTATACATCAGGTTTTGTCCTTCTTGCTCACAAAATGTACCAGCCCCAACTTTAGGTGGTGGCTGGAAGAGTTGCTTGGTTTTTGTGCTGTGAACAGTACAGCATGGTAACATCAACAGTAACAGCTGCTTCTAGGATGCTAGGAAATTCAAAATTAGCCCATAAACATTTTTTATCAAATTTATTACTCATTATTCATGTAAATATCTTAAAAATAGCTTTTTAAGATGCTTAAAACTGAGGTGGATACTTCATGCAAATAAACTTTCTCAAATTCCAAATTCTTTCACAGAATCACAGAAAATTAGGGGTTGGAAGGGACCTCAAAAGATCACCCAGTCCAATTCCCCTGCCACAGCAGGATCAAGTTGCATAGGAACACATCCAGATGGGCTCTACAGAGAAGGAGACTCCCCAACCCCCCATGGGCAGCCCGCTCCACTGCTCTGTAACCTTCACTATGAAGAAGGTCCTTCTCATATCCATGTGGAACCTCCTATGTTCCAGCCCCTGCTTTTTGCTTCCAGTTTTACCAAAAATATGAACAGTCTGTTGCCTCTATGACATGGAACTTCTAGAAGGCCTGTAACATGGTGAGTTTCCAGTATATTTTTGGTTTTATTTTTTTGCTTTGTATTTTGTGGTGCAACTTTTAAATTTGCTTTATGTTGTGTCTCCAGTACTGGGAGAAAACTGGAGACCTGTTTGACTCTGTCTAGGATGTTTTTTGGTACAGAAGATGTTCACTTCTGTGAGATTTTTTTTTTTCTGTAGTTCTACATAACTTGATTTTCTTTCTTTCCTTCTCAGCAGATAACTTTAATTATTTATAAATAATTTTAATATTTATAGCCTGGAGTCCCCCCTAGATATTACTTGAGGATCTTGAAGCTGGTGCTGGAAAAAAGTTCTTTCATGGTGGTGATGATGTAAGTTTTGGGGTTCTTTGCCTCTTGTCTGGAATTATTTAATGAAAATAACCCTCTTTACTTGCTAGATTTAAAGGATTCTGAACTTGTATTGTGGTTGCGCTTGGTGGATTCGTTGCCACTGTTATGAAAATGACGTAGGTGGTGCCTAACGTATATTCAAGAGTTTAACTGTGTAATATTCTAATCTACACTGAAGGTAGGAAAATAAAAGTTGGACTATTAGGTTTACAGTGGGAGGCAGATCGTGTTAAGTTTTAATGAATTATCTGAAGCAGGAAGGGGAACTAAAGAAGCAAAATTTGATCATTGTAGCAGAAAATAAGAGCAGCATTACCTGTTTTTTGATCCTCAAGAAGGAAGGCAGGATGTTGTTATAATATTACTGGAAGGTGAAACAATGGTGTCCTTGATGGGAGATGCAGTAATGTCTGAGAAATTAAATGCTGATTCAAAGATACTTCTGTTGGGAAACATGAGCATGCATGAGTGATGAAGGATATACATGATATTATACTGGCAAAACAGAATGATAAAGTACTGGCTACTTTGTGCTTCCTGCACAGAATTAAGCATATATTTAAGAGTTTTATAAATTTTTTCTGCTTCTGGGTTGTGTAGGATTTTTAAAATTAATAGTTAAGGAGTATTCATTATTATTTGGAAAAGGCAGGGGGAAAGGAAGAGAAGATATGGACCTGGCGGATGAGACAAATGTTTTACCAATTCCATGTAGTTACACTAACTTTTCTGAGAAAACCTGATTTTTTTGGGCAAAGCTTGCTTACCTCATAAATGACTTCTCTTTATCTCGTGTTAACACATGAAGAGAAAGAAGACGGTCAAGATACAAATTGATAGTCAAGAATAATAAAGTAGAGACATTTTGCCTAACTGTTTTTCTGACATTCTTCAAGTGTGGAACTTCCTCTCCAGCTAAGGTATGAAGCGGGTTAAACCACAAATGTGCAAACATAAGGGAAGGCAATGTGCTTGGCAATTAATTGAATGTCTTCACATTTTTCCCTCCTAATTTTGATTACATACCTGCTAATCTGTGTATGATGTCTGTCAGAGTTCTGCCACCACTAGACACGATAAGACATTGTTCTGTCTCTGATTGTTCTGTCTCTGCTTCAGAAATGTCTTTTTCCCTATGACTTTGAAAGCTTGAAAAGGAAACATGATGATGAAAAGACTGACCTTGGTAACACACAGAGGCTGTGCAGATAGAAAGAGGTGCCTTTATACAGCCATTAAGTGTGTGGTTTGATTCAGAAATACGTCACTGCTTAAAATAGTTTATCTGGTTAGATTTTTTTGAGAGTTATTTTGATGTTTGTTTTTGGTTGTTTTTTGTATAAAAGCAGTCCAAAAAGTCCTTAAGAGTAGTGATGAGTACTGGGTATTCTTGCAGTTCTGGCAGATTCTAAGGGCCTTCACTATAGATTTTACACCCTACCATGTTAGGTGGCTTTTCTCCTTAGATGGTCCTATATGAGGAGGGCCTGGCAGCAGCATCCTAATGAGTTCATAATTTGTCACATCCTCAGACCTGTTCATAAGTCTTACTTAAGGGACCTGAGAGTGTACTTCATAATCTTCCTGAAGCAGTTCACTCTGAAGCCAAGCCTGGAAACTTTATTAAAAGGATGTGATTTTTAATTTTGTGGTTTTTCCCCTGCTAGCAGGCTGGTGAACTTTGATCTTTCCAGGCTTTACTCTTGAGAGTTTTGGCAAGCTTGCTTGCTTCAAGCTTCATTGCAAGCATCGTGCATCCAATAAACCATTGAGCACTACTAGCTCAATGACAAATAAACAATATAGTCCACTTGGCCATGAATGTATGTTTCACAGAAAGATCTGCATGAATAAAGATGCAAAGAGGCCACTGTGTAAATACTTTCCAATGAGATGTGAAAATAAGTCATGAGCAGCGCTATCACTGAAGAGAGACCAACCTGGCTCTGTTCAGTTATTGGTTAAAGTCTGTTCTTACTCATGCCTTGACATTTGTTTTAGTAATGCTCTGTCCCTGGGAATATATTTGTTTGGCGTCCTGTAGAAAGCAGCTTAAATTGTGTGCAGAGGGGTGCAGTCCAAGACTCCTGATGGAGCACTTAAGCACTGAAGAGATTTGTATTCTGAATAAGGAGATTCTCACTTGTGTGTATAGACTAATGTCATGGTACACTTGACAGCGCAGAGATGATCAGATTGGCTGTTTGGTTTGGGTTTTTTTATTATTTTGGTGAGTCCAGTGGTAGAATAGTGCATTTTGGTGGCCGACTCGTTGAATAGATTTAAACTACTGGATACTTCATATTAGTAATGAAATGTTTTAAAAAGCTAAACAGCAGCGTTGCAACACATTTCCTTGCTTATAATGGACAAAATCCCAGAGCTCTTAAGTACAATTTTTCTACCGATGAAAACCTCCTCTTTATTTAAAGAAGCATTGCACTGTTTGATGCAGGAATAGAAATGTGGTATCTTATTGCTTGACCTGGCACATAGCCATGATAAGAAGCGAGTAGGCTTTCGTCATCTGACACTCTCCATAGAAAACATCTTGTAATGAAGCTTGTGGTGGTAGCAGAAAACCACACATCTCATGTAAGGTTCAGGAAGAGCTACACTCTATGTTCCTTTTTCTGTGTCAGGATGTTATCTTTGATGCAGAGAATGAAAAGCTGCCTTGGACCCTTTCCATAAAGTAGTTACTGAATCAGTCTTGGGTAACTGTTGGCTTTTACTGTGTACCAAGGTCACATGAGCAGAGAACCCTGTTAAGAACAGGATTCAAGTATTTTAAATGATGTCTTTTTGCAGTTTGACTAAATAAATGGAATCCTTATAAAAATCTGCTATGGGTATTTACTGCTTTTGTCCTTATGCCTTTTTTTCACCCCAGCCATGGCCCTGCTGCTGAGTTTTGATACAGCAGCTTTCCAACTTTTGTCACATCAAATCTCTGGAGAGAAGAATGATACCAGTTTCCTCACAGTTTCTGGCACTGGTAATTACAAATACAAATGCATATCTTCTGGGTGGCATCATATGGGTTTTTTTACACACAAATAAGGTAGTAGCTTTCGATAAAGGTGATTTTTATTTTCCTGATGAAATACTGTTCCCACCAGGAACAAAATAATCAGTCAAAATTTATTCCTGTCTTTCTAAAGTTTTGTGATATGTATGTGCTGAGCTTTTTCAGCTCTTGAGGGAACTGTGATTTCAGGGTTAAAAAGGAAGTACAGGTGTCAAAGCAGCTTTTACTATGCCCACCAGTGTACTCTTGCCATCACAGTGTGAGGGCTGAGTTTACATTTATCCTGTACTTGCATCAGACCAGTCACTTGAGCAAGGCGAGAGTTAAGGCACTAAGATATGGCTTGTGTGTTGTGAATCTCTCATGTCTTGTCTTGAAGCATTTTGCTTTGTGCTCATGCTGAAGCACGCGATCAGTAATTGAGCCTGAGTGGAGGCAGGGAGGCAGAATTCATTGCCTTGTGGCTGTGCTTGCTTCGTGTTTTATGAGTAGGGCTTGGACATCTAGAGCAGTAGTGTCAGGATAGCTTCCTGAATGAATCTCAGGTGCCTCAAGGAAAGGCAATTCTTGCAGAGTTCACTGGGCTGTTCACTGGCGTTGGGGTATGCCTTTATTTTACTCATACTCTGTACTTACAACGGAGAAGAGCAATGTTCTACAGAAAATGTGTAACTGAGGTTGCCTAGGATTTCCAAAAATTGTGTAAAAACCTGTAGGAGGACTTGGGAACGTGCAGCCTATGGAGAACATGTGGCCTACAACTTAACTTCATATGACCTATTCTTATAGGTCTTATGTTCTTATGACTATTCTTAAGAATATTTACTTTTTCAGTTGGCTGTTTGGTTGGGTTTGTTTTTTGCCATACTAATATTGAATATTACTAAGGTGAGAATCACTGGCTAAAAGAAGCGTCAAAGCTGTAGTTATCCCTCAGCAAGGGTAAAGACATCCAGCCTTTATTGTAGGATTTCTGTGAGCTATAGCTGAGCATTCATGGTCTGTTTTATGCCTAGAAACCCACAGAGTTCACCCCTGACTTCCTAATGGTATCTATTCATAAAGGGAAACTACCCAGATGTACTTAACTTCCCTGGTGCTTTCAGCACAACAGACTTACTACCCGCCAAGTATAAAACTCATAGTGCAGCTGCTGCAGAAACAGACAGTGAGGAAACACAAAAACTGTGCCTGAAGACAAAAGAATAAATAACAGTATGGTGGTAATTACCTCCTGTCGGTATCACACCGTGGTAGTCATCAGAAACTTATTTACCGTGTCTGCCTTTCCCTCTGTCAGTGATGAGTTTACTTCTTTCTCCCTCTGCTAGCCTGCCTGCAACCTTTTAGAGAAGTTCTCAGGATTATTAATGTCTATAAATATGTGAGGGGTGGGTGTCAGAAGGATGGAGCTAGGCTCTTCTCAATGTCATCTGGTGGTAGGACAAGGGACAGTGGGTGCAAGCTGGAACATAGGAGGTTCCATATAAATATCAGAAGGAAGTTCTTCACAGTGAGGGTGATGGAGCACTGGAACAGGCTGCCCAAGGGGATTGTGAAGTCTCCTTCTCTGTAGATGTTTAAAACCCGCCTGGATGTGTTCCTGTGCGACTTGGTCTAGGTGATCCAGCTCTGGCAGGGAGATTGGACTAGATGATCTTTCAGGGTCCCTTCCAATCCCTAATGATTCTGTGATTCTATGATTATGGATCAAACAAATGTTTAGCAGTAATTTGATAAAACATTTCTGTAAATTCCTGCTCAAAGAAATGCACTTATTAATTACCTTGGCTGAGTTCTGGACAAACTTAGCTTCTTCCATATGTGAATAACTGGGTGAATAGATAAACAGTTGGGTAATTTTACTTTATCTCCCTTCAAATAGGACAAAAGGTAACAAAATTAAATGACTAAGGAATCAGAAATCTGTCACTCCAGCACTGACTTGTTTAATCACAGCCAAACACCTTATCCTCTGCACAAACTGCTGAACACTCATTTCTTGTATCTGACCTTGTTAGGCTGAGGAGCCCTCCTAGAGAAAGATCAGGCTTTTCAGCTGATGGTGGGGTGTTGCTGGCATGAGTCAGGGCAGGATGAATTCCTAAAGTATCTCCAGATGTCAGCTGGCATTCTCTGTAGGTGTCCAAGGAATGGGAGATCAGCAGTTCCAGTTGAAATCAGTGTGCACAGTGTCATGTTTGCATCTCGTATTTGGTATGTGCCACACCTCGTGTGGCACTGATTTAGGGTTAGTGGTGGCTTGCTTTAAGAGTTAAACAACTGAAAAAAAGAAATCAGAAATCAAAGTTTTGGAATGGAATGAATCACAGGCTTACAGCAAACTCAAGTGACTAAGCAGAGCTATTGAATTGATGCTCCATCAAGATGTGCGAGTGTATTCAGTGTGATTGTGACTCAGCATTTGCAAGTGACTCATTCATCATCACTGGGACCTCATTGCTGTTGGGTTTCTGTCTGAAAAAGAAAAGAGGAGGTGGGAAGAGATGTAAACCTACAGAGAAAGCTTAAACTTCACAAATACAAAAAGAAGGGGAAATTTTACCTCCACTTAGACTATTTTTCTTGAAACATTCTATATTTTTAACCTTTGAATGGGATATTTGCAGTGGGATAAGATGACGTTTCACAGGAACTTTATTTGTAGTGGAGGCTTTTCATGTATTATTATGCAGAAAATTAATTTGTGACTGTAATGAACCACTGAAAGAAACCCTTCAAACCAGTGCAGTTTGCTTTGTTTGTCTTTTACACAGGCAAGTTTTAAAATACTCCACACCAGTAACTCAATTGTGAGAAGATAATATTAACGGAGGGGGGCTTGAAATCAAGAAGTGTAAACAGGAGAATAAAGGTCTGAGAATGCGCAAATATTTAATGAATTATGTATGTGTAGCAGAAACTGCAAAATGAGGAGGTCTTGCCAGGAATGACAATATTGTGAGAAGGTGAGGAATTGAGGGGAAAATGAGAGGTGGAAAACAGGGAAATCCTCGCCTCAGCTTTGATGTGTTCATCATCATAGAATCAAAGAACAGGTAGTGATGGAACACTGTTATGTGTTGTTATGGTTGTTAACAGGCTGTTATGGTGTGTGTCCTAATGTCTGTATCCAGCCAAAATGAAAGTCCCCTGCCTTTGGTCATAATGATGGTAAGGATCTTTTTGTGAAGCTTTGACCTTGTGTATCGTTAGAGCAGGTTTTCTTGAAGGTCCGACTGGTGTGTGTTGATGTATCAACCTCTTCTACCAGATCTAGGGATCATGAGGGAAAATCCTTTCTCTTCCATATTCTGCTTGCTAAATCTGGTGGAGACCAAGGGAAGCTGTAGTTTGTATTGTAGTGCATAGCATGGTCAGCTTGGGAGCACCTGGGGGTCCAAAGTAACTAGTTTTGTGCTCTCCCATGGTGGGGACGTGTTGGTAGTGACAAGGACTATGTTTTCCTTCTTCCTACATCAATTTGCTATTGTGTCTTTAGCCCTTTATTCACAGAATATTAGGGATTGGAAGAGACCTCAAAAGATCGTCTAGTCCAATCCGCCTGCCAGAGCAGGACCACCAAGACCAAGGTGCACAGGAACATTGCCAGGTGGGTTTTAAATGCCTCCAGAGAAGGAGACTCCACAACCCTTGGTCAGCGCATTCCAGTGCTCTGTCAACCTCACAGTGAAGAAATTCCTTCTCATATTGTTGTGGAACTTCCTATGTTCCAGCTTCCACCCACTGCCCCTTGTCCTATCATCAGATGCCATTGAGAAGAGTCTGGCTCCATCCTTCTGACACCCAGCCTTCAAATATTTGTAGACATTAATGAGGTCACCCCTCAGTCTCTGTTTCTCCAAGGTCAAGAGACCCAGCTCCCTCAGCCTTTCCAACTCTCTTCGTCATCTTTGTGGCTCTGTACTGGACTGTCTCCAGCAGTTTGACATCTCTCTTGAACTGAGGGGCCCAGAACTGGACACAATATTGCAGATGCAGTCTCACCAGGGCAGAGTAGAAAGGAAGGAGAACCTCTTTTGATCTGCTAACCACCCCTCTTCTAATCCACCTCAGGATGCCGTTGGCCTTTTGGACCACAAGAGCATGTTGTTGGCTCATGATCATCCTACTGTCCACCAAGACCCCCAGGTCCCCTTCTTCTACACTGCTTTCCAACAGGTCAGTCTCCAACCTATACTTGTAACTGGGGTTGTTCTTGCCCACATGCAAGACTCTACACTTACCCTTGTCATATTTCATTAAGTTTCTCCCTGCCCACCTCTCCAGCCTGTCCAGGTCTTACTGTCTGCCTTAGCACTCATGGGTGCATCTCGTCAGGTCCCATGGATTTAGGTACATCCAATTTGCTCGACTTATCCCTAACCCAGTCCTCATCAACCAGGGCAAGCTCCTCTTTTGTCCCAACTTCCTGTGGGGCTTTAGCAGTACAGAGCTTGATATCAGGACAGCCCCCAGAAGTATAGACAGAGGCAAAGAAGGTGTTGAGTATCTCTGCTTAATTCCATGATTATCTCTAGTTTAATTCCAAGGAAGCCTTGGCTTTCGATGTTGCATCCTGTTGCAGTTTGAAAATTACCAGAGTTTTCAGATGTAAAGATTTGTGCTTTAATGAAGAAAAATTTATGTTGCTTTAAGAGGCACCCCCCCAAGAGACCTGTCCTGGGGGGAGGTGACACTGTTCCAAGACCTGCCCTTAGGGTGTGTGGCTAAGTGATAAGAGAAAAGAGCTGGTTACCCAGAGCCCTGCCTCTTTGGACTGAAGTCTTTCTACTCCAGCATGGAGCATCCAGTTCTGGGACCTCTCCCAGGCCCCTTTCTGGGTGGTGGCAGGGAGAGACAGCTCCCTCCCCCTTTTTCCCCATCAGAGACGGGATGTAGGGGGCTCAGTGGGTCCACTCTGCTCCTGTAAATGGCAGGGTGGAGGAGGGCAACTCTGCACAGGGCTGACCCCGGCGTGGCAGTGGTGACCCCAGTGCGGTAGCTGTGAACCCGGTGCAGCAGCAACGACACTGGCACAGCAGCGGTGACCCTGGTGAGGCAGTGACAGCTCTACACGGCTCAGAGAAGCAAGACCTTAGTGCAGATCTACCATCACTTCACTCCGCCACAGAGCAGCCGTTCAGCAACTCGTGGTGAGCTAAAGGGATTCCTCTTTTTTCCTCCTGGAGCTGAGACATTCCCATCCATGTACGTGGTACTAGAAAGATTATAAAGCAATTCCAGAAGCAGCAAAGTTCAAAGCAGTTCAAAGAAATTGCAAAACCTGTTGGATTTTTCTAAATGCTGGTCTGTAAACCTTTTGCTGAATGTGGTGTGCTGTAAAACACCTGCAGCGACAGACTGCGCTCTTGTGCCACTGAATGTGGCAAGGAGACATTTCGTATGTTCTTCTTGCCTATTTTGATCTCCAAACTGGGTTTGGTTTGCAAATGTAAGCACCTCCATAGCATTTTAGAGTCTGTGATGAGGATGTTGTTCAATACAGTAGGTACAAAGTCATTCCAGAGTCCATCCCCACGGTAAGCTGTGAAGGGAGGTTTGACTATCTGGCAATGCTTCATTAAGGAAAATAAAAGGTGATGTGGGACAGACAAGGTCTGTGAAATACACTGGAGAATTTAATAAACAATGATGGTAATTTTTGAGGATTGTGTTATTTTCCTACATACACACACTTTCAGCACCGTAGGGGATTATTGCTGGCGTTTGATTCTTTTGTTTAGAATTACATAATGTTTCGTACAGTTATACTTGTATTGCATATACCCTTCTAGATCATTAGGTAATTGTGTTTAAGTGGTGACTGAACTAGAGTGAAGCTAGGCTTAGAGTCTGAAGAAACTGTCTAACAAAGCCTGTTAGACCTGAAACAAACACTTTTACATCAAAAAACCCATAATGAGTTGTCTGCAGATTATAAAGGTAAAGCAGGAAGAAACAAAGAAAGATCACAAGATAATGATTCCTTTCATCCTTGTTCTGTTACAGCACGAGTTTGGTGATGTCTCTGGCATAAGATCATTTACGTGTTGGTGTGAGCCCACCTCTACTTCTAGATCCTCAGAACATCTTGGTGTCACAATTTCGATGAGGTCATATAATGTGGGCCTGGAGCTTCTATTTCAAAATGTTACCTAAGGTTTTAGAATTTAGGAGCTTTTGAAAATAATGTTCAAAGTAGCTTGCAATTTCTAGACTTGTAGTGAAAAATAACTGGCAAACCAATGACTTAGTATCTTCCTTCATTTCCCCCCCCCAAAATTATGGTTAAAAACCAGTTCCATTTCAGACACTTCAGGGTGCTAAGTATCTTGAGCGTTTTACTAAATGTGACCAGGGAGAAAAGTTCTGTTTCTCAGGGTTTTTTGATGTTTCAGGCTTTGGCCTTTTTCCCAAATTAAGACAGAAGTGGACTGTTGAAATGATATGATATTGCACCACAAAATTGCACAGAAATTACCCATTTTCAGTTTTGAGAGGCCAAGACTTTAATTTTGGTTGCTTTAGCTAGAAACTGATCCCACTGCATCTTGGATATCTTCCAGGTGAAAACTCTGACCTATGTCTCTGGAGATGTTCTAATTAGTTCTCTTTCCAGCTTCAGTGTCTTTTTAAAACCAGAACAAAGCAGGAGACTGCTAGCAAATCTGAACCAATAAAGACACAGTGTGCAAAGGGTTAGACCCGAGAACCCTGTGAAGTAAGAGCATAGCCAGGGTTTAGACCAGAAACAGAGCAGCCTAGTCCCTGTGGTTTGATCAAGGCATTTGTCAGTTCTCAATTGGTCTTCGAGGGACTCCACAAACTGAACACTTTTATTATTTATAATATGTTGTTTGTTACCACAAAACTCCACCTGTCACTGTTCTGGATGGCTTCTCTGCTTTCTGAAGTTTCTGCTGACCTGAAACCAGTGTGAAAATGCTTCAGCAGCTGGCTTGCTAGCTGGTTTGCTTAATAGTTTTGTTCAAACATGAGGACAGCTTTTTCAGTGCTAGATACAAAGGTTAGGAAATGTGAACGAGGTGTTGAGTTTTCTTGTCAGAGAAGAGTTTTGTTTTTCCAAAGGGAGACAACCTCAAAAGTAATCTTTTCAATGTCTTTGGTTGTCTCTGCTTGCAAAATGGTGACTTCCCCTTAGTAGGGAGTCTCTGTTACTGTTCAAGAGGAGGATCTCAGGAAGAAAGGGAAGACGTGTTTGTTACCTCAGCCCCTTTCTTTCAAGAAAAGGCTTATTCTTTTATTAGTGAGAGCCTCTGAGTATTCTTCTGTTGAAGGATGAGGGAAGAGGATGGGTGATATTTAATACATGCAAAATTTTATTTTTTTTCTACGTTTTCCTGGCTGGTTATTTATTCTTTCTGCTGCAGTTGTCCTTTTGAGGCTAAGACAGAAGAGATGCTGTTTAGACTGCCGATGTTTCACTTTGACACTCTTTTCTCTAAGCAGGAGTAAATATGCTGGAAAAGACTGAACTATTTTTAGGATTTTTCTTTTTTGTTTAGGATGAGAAGTCTTTTACATTGGAAAACAGTCACTTAAGTGTTAATATTCCCTTTCTGCCATTCACCAGCTGCGATGTTTAGGACCTCTGAGAATAGTATATGTTGTAGCAGATACACACATTCCTCATTTCTTTCCTGAAGAAGGTCTCGCAGCATTTTGTCTGTGTGGTTTCCTCTCTTATGCTACTGCAGCAATAAGTTAGTATGTGTCTCGGTTTAGCACAAATCCAAAACAATATGAAAGACAAATGTGTGTTGTTTTTCTCCGCCCTGTATATAGTATGTTAAGCCACCATTGTCCTCTTTGCTTCTGAGAAGTGTTGAAAATATGGTAGAGGTGGAAGTTGTTGCCATCACATGTCGTTCAGTCTAGTTTATAGAATCATAGAATCATTCAGGTTGGAAAAGACCCTTGGGATCATCGAGTCCAACCATTAACCCCACTCTACAAAGTTCACTGCTAAACTGCATCCTCCAACATCACGTATAAATGATCTTTAAACACATCCTGGGATGGTGACTCAACCACCTCTCTGGGCAGCCTGTTTGACCGTCTGGCTACTTTTCTGTGAACAAAAATTTTTTCCTAATGTCCAGTCCAAACCTCCCCTGGTGCAGTTTGAAGCTGTTCCCTCTTGTTCTGTTGCTAATCACCTGTGAGAAGAGACCAGAACTAATCTGTCCACAGCATCACTTCAGTAGTTGTAGAAACTGATGAGGTCTCCTCTCAGCCTCTTCTTCTCCAAAATAAACAGCCCCTGCTCCTTCAATCACTCTTCATATGATTTATTCTCCAGCCCCTTCACCGACATTGTTACTTGCCTCTGCACTTGCCTCAGCACATCAATGTCTCTCGTATGGAGGAGCCCAAAGCTGGACACAGTGCTCAAGGAGTGGGAAGATAGGTAATTTTAAATGTCTGTGTTCTTTGCTAGTTAAGAAATACCGAGAACATTTTCTTTACTCTTGAAATGTGAATGATTGTGGGTCACTATATTGCATATACAGCCAGGCAGTAAGTGGTGTTTTCATTTTTCATTGTTATTTGTCACTAAAAGCAAAGATTCAAAGGACTCATTGAAGCCTTTTGTACTCCTGACTTTGAAGGCTGTGCTTGTTTTTGTCAGCAGTTAAACCTGTGTATATAATCAAATAACCATGCGTTTTGTTGATTTTCACCACCTCCAGAGCAGTTTGTAGTCAGCATAATGAATTGCTTTTTTTTCTTTTAATGGAAATTTAATTCATTTTAGTGTTCATATGTATTTGATTTAGCATGATGTGCTAGTACTGACGTGCAGTGCTGGTTACAAATGTTTTTGGAGCTGTTCTGCAGTCTTTCTCTGATGGGGACACATGAAAAAGGATTAGTTTATCTCTGTTTAGACTATGAGACTTTTAAGTGTAAAGCAGAAAAACTGAGTCACAATGGCAAAAACTGACCAAATCAGAATCAGAGAATCACAGAATATTAGGTATTGGAAGGGACCTCAAAAGATAATCTAGTCCAATTCCCCTGCCACAGAAAGATCACCTGGACAAAGCCACTTGGGAACATTGCCAGGCAGGTCTTAAATGTCTCTGGAGAAGGAGATTCCACAACACCCCTGGGCAGCCCATTCCAGTGCTCTGCCACCCTCACCATGAAGAAATTCCTTCTCATATTTATGTGGAACTTCCTATGTTCCAGCTTACACCAATTGCCCCTTGTCCTATAATTAGATGCCACTGAGAAAAGTCTGGCTCCATCCTCCTGACACCTGTCTTCCACGTATTTATCAACATTAATGAGGTCATCCCTCAGTCACCTCTTCACCAAGCTAGAGACCCAGCTCCCTCAGCCTTTCCTCATCAGGGAGGTGTTCTACTCCATCATCATCGTTGCTCCACGCTGGACTCTCTCCAGCAGTTCTGTGTCTGTCTTGAACTGAGAGGCCCAGAAATGGGCACAATATTCCAGATGCGGTCTCACCAGGGCAGAGTAGAGGGGAAGGAGAACATCCCTTGATCTGCTAACCACCCTTCTTCTGATTTGCCCCAGGGATGCTGTTGGTCTTCTTGGCACATTGCTGGCTCATGGTCATCCTGCTGTCGACCAGGATCCCCAGGGCCCTTTTTCCTGCACTGCCCTCCAACTGGTCAGTCTTCAACCTATACCGCTACCTGGGGTTGTTCTTACCCAGATACAAGACTCTACACTTACCCCTTGTTATACGTCATTAAATTTCTCTCTGTCCAGCTCTCCAGCCTGTCCAGGTCTCACTGAATGGCAGCACAGTCTCCTATATCCCTCATCCAAGTCATCAATGAACAAATTCAATAGGACTGGTCCCAGTACCGACCCTTGGGGGACTCCACTATATACAGGCCTACAAGTAGATTCTGTCCCATTGACCACTACTCTCTGGCTTCTGTCCTGCAGACAGCTCACAATCCACCTCACTACCCGTTCATCCAGAGCACACTGCCTCAGTTTGTCTGTCTTGGGCCCCTTTAACTGCCAGTACACTGTCCCATGGAATTTCCTCTAGCAATTGCTTAAACTCCGGTGTTGTGGTTCTGCTAGCTATTCTGTTCCTGACACATGGGATCCTGAACTCCAACATCTCATGGTCACTGCAACCAAGGCTGCCCTCAACATTCAC
>JAOXOE010000343.1:40091846-40102961 GCA_028565055.1 Phoeniculus purpureus
AGTAATGAAAATAGTGGTCACTAAATGAGAATAAAGCCAAGATCTACTTGATCAGGATTAACGTAATCAAAGGCAGTGGAATGTTTCAGATTAGCAGATTTTGAACCTTTGTCCTTAAAATGAAAAGTAATTTTTTGGGGGGGGGCACTTGTTGCAAAGAAATGTCATCTGTTTATCTATCTGTCTGTCTGTCTGTCTATCTACCCATCCTTCAATTTATCCATCTTCCTACCTACCTATTTATATATATGTCTATCTATTTATTTGACAATTTATTTGTTAAATGTCTATATTTTTTTATCTACTTCTTTATTTATTTTAAATATTTCTTAAGAAATATAGCAAAAGTTGCACTACCTGCCTACCCACCTGCCTACCTACTTACCTACCTATCCATTTATGGATTTGCCTATCTATTTTTTGCCTATTTATTTGTTAAATTTCTTTTTGTTTGTTTATTTCTTTAATTTTAAACGTTTCTTAAGAAATATAGCAAAAGTTGCACTACCTACCTACCTGTCTATCTATCTACTTCCTTAATTCTTTAATTGTTACATTTCTTTATTTCTTAATTATTTTATTTGTTTCTCAAGAAATATAGCAAAAAGTTGCACTATCTAGCTACCTATTAATCTACATATGTCTTTAATTGCTAAATTTATTTATTTTAAATATTTCTTAAGAAATATAGCAAAATATGCATTATCTATCTGTGTATCTACCTACCTACACAAATATCTACCTATCTATTTATTTACCTATTTATTCAATTGTTAAATGTCTTTATTTCTTTACTTACATACTTATTTTAAATATTTCTTAAGAAATACAGCAAAAGGTGCACCAGGGGAAGTTTGAACTGGACATTAGCAAAAAACTCTTCCCTGACAGAGTGGTCAGGAATTGAAACAGGCTGCCCAGGGAAGTGGTAGAGTCACTGTTCCTGTAAGCGGTCAAAAACTGTGTAGATGTGGCACTTGGACACTTGGTTTTGTGGGCACAAACAATTGGAAAAGTGAGCCTGTTATTAAACTAAATCATCCACCATTCTTTCTACATTTTTAACTGATAATCAAGGTGAGTTTCAGGACCTTCAGCTGTAATTAGAAATCAACTGATTTAATAGAATGCTGTAGCTATAAATTCCATCACACCCAACCAGAAACCACCTTCTGGCTTCCCTGATTGGATAAACAACATAAAATTACTTCAGACTACATCAGTGCCTATTGAAAGAGATGATCTGCAATGACAATTATCATAATGGCAAGAAAAAGTATTTCCTATTCTGGGCTGAGATAAAAGCAAAGTTTTCAGGTTAAATTTACTTCTCTGATATGTTTTCCATGGACTGTATGACAGGTATTTTCTTCAATTTCATTTTTTGCTGTCATCACCACATTTTTAGGTACCTTGCCTGTTGAACTGAAACCTTTTCCTTTCTTGCTAGCTGATGTTAGCCATGAGTTTAGTATTTTTAAGTAGAAACCTAGAACAGTGGACAACAGAAAGGGAAATTTATGAAAGAAAATCAATGCTGTCTGCTAAAAAAATTAAAAACAGCAAAAAGGCCAATATTTGGCTGCCTAAAACATTCATCTGCAATTGTTTCTTCAACTCCTCTTTGTTGGTACTGCGGGGTTGCATGTAATGTAATTACAAAGCTTTCCATAGCAGGTTTGCTGGAACACGTGCATGAATAGATATCATAAAGAATTCATATCGAGGTGTTAGAAGTGATTAGAGAATCCCATTAAAAGGAATAGCCTTAATCATCCACAATAACATTGTATTAATTATTAATAGAGCTAATCAGTAGTCTGAAATTGCTCACATCAAATATTAACCATAGGGATAGATGAATTCGTATTATTTGTGACAGGAGCGCTATCTCCACTTCTCACTGCGTTTATAATGTTGTTGTTTACCTGCCAAAAGGGACAAGAACCACTGCAATAGTTCTTTGTGAAAAGATGCTGGAAAAGATTAACTCCAGGGATTGCGTTGTACTTACAAAACCTACTTATGAGCTAGCGGGGGATACTGTGGGGATGGCAGCAAACTGTTGGAAGGATACAAACACCTCTTTATTATGAGGATTTGGGATGCCTCAAATTTAGTCTTCGTGCAAGCTGACAGACACAGCGTCTGCCTGACATTCAACACAGCTTTGACACGGATGTCTTGTGCTCAGCTGAAGCTGTCCTTCTTGGTGCTTGGTGTCTACATGATAGTCTTTGCTTTATCTGACAAAACAGAAGTGTGTTCAGACATCAGGGCTGAAGTTTTTTGGTCTGGAAGTTCTAAGTCCGGGGAAGCAGTGTGTGCCATCTTTACGATGCCGGGCAGTGATGAGGTTCCACCTTGGGGTCACGTATTTCCAAGCTCCCATCTGAGTTGTCACTGATGAAACAAAGTCAAATGTGACAGGGAACACAACCTGCAATTTTTTTGTTGCTTGCTTTTTGTGAGAAATGCACCTAGGGAAGGAATGTATTTTGGTAAATATATCTTGATATCCACAGCAGAGTTTTTTTGTCACTCTAATGAAATTCAAAAGAATTTGCCCAAGCTGAAAGGTAACAAATGCATTGACAACATCAGGCAGCACATTTTTCTGTGAGACTCAAACATATACAAACATGAATATTTAAGTATACAAAAAATATCCTTGTGTTATGCCAGTAATAGCAGTTTGAACTTGTATAATTCTGCTTATAAATTATAAACGTGGTATCTGTTAAATACGAAGGCAAATGGCATCCTGTGGTGGGTCAGAAGAGCTGTTGTTAGCAGACTGAGAGAGGTTCATCTCCCCCTCTACTCTGTCCTAATGAGGCCACATCTGGAATATTGTGTCCAGTTCTGGGACCCACAGTTCCAGAAGGACACAGAGCTGCTGGAAAGAGTCCAGCACGGAGCCACAAAGATGATGAAGAGTGTGGAACATCTCCCTTATGAGGAAAGGTTGAGGGAGCTGGGTCTTTTGAGCTTGTAAAAAAGGAGGCTGAGAGATGACCTCATTAATGTTTATAAATATGGAAAAGGCAGGTGTCAGGAAGATGGAGCCAGGTATTGGAATGGGCTGCCCAGGGGGTTGTAGAGTCTCCTTCCCTGGAGATGTTTAAAACCTGCCTGGCCATGTTCCTGTGTGACTTGATCTAGGGGATCCTGCTGTGGAAGGGGGATTGGACTAAATGATCTTCCAATCCCTAATGTTCTGTGATTCTGTATTAATTTTTCAGCAACAAGTTTGGTAGCTGCTTTGTACATTAATTCTACAGAAGATAAATATTGTAATAATTATTGTGATCATGATCTGATGCCCACTGAAATTACTAGGACCACTGCAATTATTTTCAATGGCTTTTGGAGACTCTAGGTATCCTGTAGCTAAGAATGCCTGTGCTTTATTTGATGATACTACAAACCTGTGGAAACTGTAAAATATTAGAGTTTAAATGCATGGACTCACATACAAAGAAGACATAGAAGAGCAATTTTTACTAATAGCACATTTTCCTAATTATTCAGATATCTAAATAATTCAAGTATTTTTGTTAAATACAGTGAACACTAGCAAAAGTAAAGTAATGGAACAGAGATACAAAGTCAGTAAAACCAGATTCTACATATTTCTAAAATTAGTAATTTTGCTTGTTATATAATGCCACTTGAAGAAAATCAGCAATAAACATCTCAGGTGTACAACTGAATCATAGGATTATTATGGCTGGAAAGGACCTTCAGGATCAACAAGTCCAGCCCTCATCCCAACAGCTCCCTAACCCCCACACCATGGCCTCAAGTGCTCTAGCTACTTGGGTTTTAAACACCTCCAGGGATGAGGACTCCACCACCTCCCTGGGCAGCGTGTTCAAGTGCTCAAACACTCTCTTAGTAAAGAACCTCTTCCTAAGACCCAGTCTAGAGCTCCCTAATGCAACTTGAGGCCATTTCCTCTCATCCACCATTAATAATTCAGGAGACGAGACCAACACCAGCTACAACCTCCTTTTGTGTAGTTGTATGAAGCAAGAAGGTCTCTTCTCAGCCTCCTATTCTCTAGACTAAATAACCCCACTTCCCTCAGCTGCTGTTCACAGGAACTGTTTTCCAGCTGTCTCCCCAGCCTTGTGGCCCTTCTCTGGCCTTGCTTCAGCACCTCAATATCCTTCATATACTGTGGCACCCAAAACTGTACGCAGTACTCAAGGTGCCAAGTACAGGGGCACCAACACCTCCCTAATCCTGCTTGAAGATCTAAATTGTAAAGATTTTTTATCATTTCCAGTATCTTTTCAAACCATAGTCATGGCAGGTCTTATTTCAGAAATAAGGTGAATTGGGTTCACTTAAACAAAAATCCATAAGATTTGTATTTAAGCTGAGCTTAGACATGTAAAGAGTATTATTAATATCGATCACTTTTGTTTTGCAGAATGTTAGCAATAACATGGTATTTGTCTCTGTGATAGATCTGTTCCTTTTAATACTGACTAGATAGGCTATGGTAAAAAAAGTAATCCATTAAAAAACATTCCCCGTTTAATTATACTGTTCTCCCAAGAGAGAAAAACAGTCCTCAAATGAAAGTATTAAAACAAATATGAAGAGAACACGAATTTAAGCTGGTCGAAAGCACTGTGTTTTGTGCTACCCCATGGACTGGCATCAAGGGACAAAACCTGAGGTTAGGAATTGGCAAGCAGCCTTTTAAAAGGTCCTGAACAAATTAGTCCAATGTTGAAAGAAACGGAGCAGTAGGTTCTCATCCTCTTCTCCTGCTTTTCTCTGCTGTTGTGGATGTCTGTATTCCTAAATAAAGCACATCAGAGGCTGGCATGAATAATTCAGGGAAGGTGATCTGGATACCAATGGATTTGTATTGTGAGTAATCATATAAAAGCATGAATGAATTTCTACAGCTGTTTTCTGTGCGCTGTGTCTATATAATCAAATCCCCTAATCAGAGAAAAATTGGAACAATTATGTAAAACATGTTGAGAAAAATGAATAAATAAGATCTCAGTAGTAACAGAGCATCTGAGGTACGATTGAAAAAGTAGCTGTCAAAGCAGTCACAGGTAACTATTGTAGAGCAGCGTAAGTGTTTTGTCAACTTTCAGACAGCACCAAAACACAGCAAGTACAAGGCGGAAAAATAACTTTTTCTCTAGAACTGCAAGAGCAAAAATTTTTTGGCTTTAAGGGCAAAGGCAGCAATTCAGATGAACATGAAGTGTTTGCTCACTCGTGTACCGCTGACAACAGCCAGCAGTAAATGTCTCATTGGTCCTTCCTTTCATGGAAGTGTCAGTTCCATCCCTGGCTGGTCTGTTGAGATTTTAGAACAGCTTCAAATTCACAGGGGAGTTGAAAAGACAGACTGACACTGTCTGGGTGTAAACAGACACTAATCTGTATCCACCACAGAGACATCCGAACACCTTATCTTTATACTTTTCTATTACACGGAGAGTAGAAATCTACTGCTAGAGCCTTTGTGATAGAAGTATCATGAAGAATCCCTGCAGAAGAGCAGAACTTTTTCCACATGCTGTTGAAGCATTTAGATTATTTACATCTATAAGGAGTTGTTATTCAGCTGAATTGAATACGAAATCAGAATAAAACTGTAATGGTTTAATAAATTCTTTGGCTTCCCCAGGCAATGGAGAGGATTTTTTGTTTTGTTTTATTTTCAATTCAACAGCATAATAAAAACTCCCAGTTCTTCCTATATTTCCACCTCTAGTGTTTGTGGCAATATATCCATCTTCATTTCATAACTTGACACCTTACCTTTCTATTCCAGTAACTATATATTGTGCTTGCAGCAGATCACAGTCTCTCCTACACAAGTTACAGGACTGACTACTTAATTAATTCATTAATAATTCCTATCTGACTCATTTCATAACTTAATTAATTTTCTGCTAGCTTAATGAATCCATTCTTCAATGGCTTGTCTACTGATCAGATTAATTGCAGGGCTAATTTTGAGTCACTTTACCTACTGGTCTAATTTTCCTCTATTAAAAATATTCTTAATTCATTTCTTAACCATGTAATCTGTGTAATTCACTCTTAAATTATTTCCCTGAGTTTTAGCTCACCAAACTGAACTTTAAACTCACTGGAGTATATAAAAATAATAAATTACAGACTACCTCTTTGTAGCTGTAGTCACACATTGCAGGATTTAGAAAAGAGAGAAAAATAGGACAGTAAAGAAACCTTGGGGAGTAACGAACCTTTTTCTTTGCTGACAACCAAGTGAATCTTCTACAATTACTTGCAGGCTCTGTACAAACACACTTCACTCCATAACGTGTGCTGCCCTGCAGATGCTGGCTGTATGAACACAAGACACAAGGCTTATCCAGGTCGCAGACTTTAGGTCACTGCTGGTCTAGTTTATCCTTATGGGGATAAGATCGTGTTTACATAGTTAATGTTGAGCAATCCAGTTTATTTTTAGAACTGCAAAGGAGGAAAAATCCATAACATTCCTACAAAGTTCGTCTCTCTATTTCATTAGGGCAGCATTGTGACATCTTCACTTATTATCCAGCCTATGTTTTCTGCAGGTTACATTAACAGCTCCTTGTTTATTTCAGCATCGTCAGTAAAGAAAAAATTATCACCCTCCTCTTTCTACTGGCATTTAATATGGTAGGCTGCTTATCATGTCTGCACTCAACTATTTCTTCTAGAGGACTGCAAGATCCTACAAGCTTTAATCTTTCGTCACAAGCAGGCTGTAATTTCTATCTTTTAGCATTTCCCCCTTTTCTCCTGTAGATTCTTTCAAGCTTGTTTCCTAACATTTATTCTGTGAACCGTGTTACTTCAGCCGAGGTATCATCAAGGCTAAATAAACCAGAATAAGTTATTTTACAGTGAAAATTATCCATTTTGAAAATAAAGCAGTGATAATCTGTAGTGGGGGGAGTTCTTCCCCTCTACTCGGCACTTGTGAGACTCCACCTGGAGTTCTGTGTCCAGTTCTGGAGTCTCCAACAGAAGAAGGACAGAGAGCTCCTGGAAAGTGTACAGAGGAGAGCTACTCATATGATCAGAGAGCTGGAACACCTCCCCTATGAGGACAGGCTAAGCAGGTTGGGTTGTTCAGCCTGGAGAAGAGGAGGATCCCAGGTCACCTTTGAGCAGCTTTCCAATCTCTGAAGAAGGCTACAAGAAAGCTGGTCTTTTGACACTGATGCATAGTGAGAGGACAAGAGGAAAGGGTTCCAGACTTGAAGAGGGGAGACTGAGGTTGGACATGAGGAACAAATTCTTTCCTATGAGGGTGGGGAGATGCTGGAACAGGTTGCCCAAGGAAGTAGTGGCTGCCCCATCCCTGGAAGTGTTGAACGCCAGGTTGGTTGGGGCCCTGAGTAACCTGATCTAGTGCAGGTGTCCCTGCCTGTGAAGGGAGGTTGGAACTAGATGGTCTTTAAGGTCCCTTCCAACCCTGTCAATTCTATGATTCTATGAAACACTTTAACATCATAGGATTAACGCCATAGCACTACTTTGCTGTCTGTGTGCAAGAACTCCCCAAATTTTGTCTATTTATTTACTGATGTGTCAGTTTATGACTGGTGCGCTGAAATCTCTGCTTCTACTGAGTGTTCTCATCTCTTATTTACTTTCTTGCCTTCAACTGTCTGGAAGCTTCCAATCTTCATTCCCTTTTTGTGTGTCAGGTTACTTTTGAGTCACAGGTTATGTTTTTCTTCCATCTTCGTATAGCAGGAACACCAAAACATTTTGGAATGTAACTTGTTTCCTCAGTGCTGTGTGTGCTGAGAGACTGACTGGTTTGATCCTTTCTCTCACGGAGTTTGAAAGACGTGCATGAAAAAAGAAATAAGTAGATTTTGGAAGTGCATCCAGCCAGGCAACGTAAGATAGCTTTGCATATTTTCAGAGAGGGACACCAGACCTCAGGCCCTTTTCCATGGGCAGTTTTAGATTTCATTTAATTAACTTCAACAAATCTAAGTTCTGTATTTATTAAACTGATATCTTACAGGATTTGACATTTATAGTACATAAATGTTTTAGTTTTTAATATAAAGATAGCCACAGAAGGTCCCCAAATAATGAAAGTATTTTTCCTTAAAATGCAATTCATTTTCCAGAGTAGTAAATTATCAATGTTTTTCTTCCAGCCCTGTATTAAAAAATTCCACGTGCTTCATTTTCTGTCCTAGTAAATGTCTAAATGAATGGACATTGCTCTGATTTTATCAAGCAGAATATCTTCCAGCTGCTTTATGTGGAAAATACTTGCATTCTTTTTTACTGTGTGCTGGCTCTCAGGCAGTCTTTTTCAGCCTATATTTGCATTCTGATCTTGTAATGAGTTATGACTGGGCAGATCTCATATGCAGCCCACACAATTTGATCTGCAGGATCAAAACTTAATGAGAGATAGGTGGAAATTTTTCTTCTGTCTCACAGAAACTGCCAGCATTCCTCATGTTCCTTACATGCCTTTCTGGATAGCTCATTGGAAACAGGTAGGAAGGAATGCAAACAGAGAAAGATCAGAACAGATAAACAACAGGTGCTGTGTTGGGGTCTCAGAGTATATGTTCAAATAATTAATTGCAGTGAAATGAAGACGACACAGAGGCAAAAAACCCCAAACAACAACAGAATTCTATAAAATCTCCCAGAACCTAAGAGTCAGTCCTCCTATCCTCCTTAAGTTTTCCATAAATTCCTATGAAAAGACAAGTTCACTGCAGAGGTGCTTGGACATTTCAGACTTCAATTATCTACACATTAGTGACTAGAACTTCTATAATGATTTTAAATATCTTATTGTATAAATACAAGAACAGAAAATGAACCTACAAAGCTCTTTAGCTTGGAAAAAAGGAGGCTGAGGGGTGACCTCATTAATGATTATAAATATGGAAAGGGTAGGTGTCAGGAGGATGGAGCCAGGCTCTGCTCAGTGGCAGCCAATGATAGGACAAGGGGCACTGGGTGTGAGATGGAACATAGAAGGTTCCACATCAGTATGAAAAGAAACTTCTTCATAGTGAGGGCAACAGAGCACTGGAATGGGCTGCCCAGGCAGGTTGAGGAGTCTCCTTCTCTGGAGGTGTTTAAAACCCACCTGGACATGTTCCTGTGTGACTTGATCTAGGTGATCCTGGTCTGGCAGGAGGACTGGACTGGAACTTTTGAGTTCCCTTCCAATCCCTAGTGTTCTGTGATTTTGTGAAATGTTTTATATTAAATATGACATCCTTTTTTGTGTATTCAGAGCCAGTTTAACACCCTAAGTTCAGTTCAGTGGTACAACCCAGGAGAAGCACAGGTCAGTATCTTCTTTCAAAGTTTTGTTACAGTTCCTGTATTTTCTTGTCAAAACATGAAAAGTAAAACGACAAGTAATAGTTACTGGGTGTCTCCTGTCAGAAAATGTAATAGTTGTAACATCTATCTAAATATGAAAGTTTGCTGAGCTACTTTGATCTAATTACCAGTAAGACTGAGGTGCACCGCTGTCAAAGAGTGTAAACTCATGGCAATTACTGTGCAAGGCAGTTCTGTTTACAGGGAATCATACAGATTACTTTAAGAACATTGACAGAGAAAGAAGACCTAGGTAGAGGTAAAAACACAGGCAAAAGTTTAAGAAAACCTCAGGATAACAACTCTTACAGAGATTGAAGTGTTATTTGTGAAAGTATGATCCTAAATAAGAATTTATTATGACCATTATTATTACTACAGACAAAGCCAACTTGGCAATAATGTTCTCCTTTTGTAATGTTTGCTATCTAATCTGTCTAAGGCTATCAGGCTGGTCAAGCATGACTTCCCCTTGGTGAAGTCATGCTGACTGTCCCAAATGACCCTCCTGTCCTTGATTTGCCTAGAGACAGCATCTAGGACTAATTGTTCCATCACCTTTCCTGGGATAGAGGTGAGGCTGACCTGTCTATAGTTACTTGGGTCCTCCTTCTTACCTTTTTTGAAGATTGGAGTGACATTTGTTATCTTCCAGTTCCTAGGCGCCTCTCCTGATCCCCATGACTTAGAAAATGTTATGGAGAATGGCCTGGCAATAATTTCCACCGTCTCTCTCAGCACTCGTGGGTGCATCTCATCCTATCCCATGGATTTATGTACATCCTGGTTGCTCAACTTATCCCTAACCCAGTCCTCATCAACCAGGGCAAACTCCTCTCTTGTCTCAACTTTGTCTGGGGTCTGAACAGTCTGGGGCTTGGTACCAGGACAGCCCCCAGAAGTATAGACAGAGGCAAAGAAAGTGTTCAATATCTCTTTCTCTGTATTCTGTGTCTCCAGGGCACCCACCTCATTCAGCAGTGGGCTGACATTACCTCTAGGTTTAGTTTTACATGCAATGTATTTGAAGAAGCCCTTTTTTTTTCTTGACATCTCTTGCAAGGTTTAATTCCAAGGAGGCCTTGGCTTTCCTAGTTGCAGCCCTACACTCTCTCACCAGAGCCTTATAATCACCCCAAGCGGCCATCCCCTCCTTCCATGACCTATAGACTTCCTTCTTGCTCTTGATTTTGCCCAGCAGCAACCTTTTTAATCACGCAAATCTTCTGGCTCCCTTCCTTGACTTACTACCTCTTTGAATGCTCTTATCTGGGGCTTCAAAGAAGTGGTCTTTGAATGTTAACCAGCTATCTTGGGCCCCTTTACCTGCCAGTAACCTGTGTAATGGGATTTCCCCTAGCAATTGCTTGAAAAGGCTAAAGTTGGCCCTCCTGAAGTCCAGGGCTGTGATTCTGCTAGGTATTCTGTTCCTGCCACATGAGACCCTGAACTCCACCATCTTGTGGTCACTGCAACCAAGGCAGTCCTCAACCTTAACTGCTTCAACCAGACCCTTCTTGTTGGTGAGTACAAAATCCAGCAGCGCTTGTCTCCTAGTGGGCTCCTCCACCATTTGCATCAGGAAGTTATCACCAATGCACTGCAGGAACCTTCTGGACTGTGGATGGCTGGCTGAGCAGGTTTGCCAGCAAAAATCAGGGTAGTTAAAATCCCCCACGAGACCCAGGGCCTGTAGCTGTGAGGCTGCTGTCAGCTGCCTGCAGAAGATCT
>JAOXOE010000343.1:40107380-40128914 GCA_028565055.1 Phoeniculus purpureus
CAGCCGCGGTGAGGCGGCGGGAAGCGATGAACGAGTCCGGGCGGCTGCCGGCGGGGGTCGAGGAGGAGCCCTCCGGCCCCGCGCTGCTGCCGCTGGGCGGGAACGGCAGCGCGGGCGGCGGCCCTGCGGAGCTGCGGGAGGGGACTCACGCCGCGACGCTGGCGGCCTGCGCCTCGCTGCTGGCTCTCGTCTTCTGTCTGGGCTCCTACGGCAACCTCATCGTCCTGCTGTCCTTCTTTGACCCGGCCCTCCGCAAATTCAGGAGCAACTTCGACTTCATGATCCTCAACCTGTCCTTCTGCGATCTCTTCATCTGCGGGGTGGCCGCCCCCATGTTCGCCTTCGTCCTCTTCTTCGACACGGCCCGAGGCATCCCGGGCGCCTTCTGCTTCACCTTCCACCTGGCCAGCTCCGGCTTCATCATCATGTCGCTCAAGACGGTGGCGGTCATCGCCCTGCACCGGCTGCGCATGGTGCTGGGGAAGCACCCACACCGCGCCGCCTCCTTCCCCTGCACCCTGCTCCTCACCCTGTTCCTGTGGGCCACCAGCTTCACTCTAGCCACGCTGGCCACGCTGAAAACCCGCAGCTCCCGCCTCTGCCTGCCCATGTCCAGCTTCACCAGCAGCCAGGGGAAGATCATCCTCTACCTCTACGTCACCGATTTCATCTGCTGCGTGGCCGTGGTGTCTGTCTCCTACGTCATGATCGCCCAGGCCCTGCGGAGAAATGCCCAGGTGAGGAAGTGCCCGCCCATGGTGGCTGTGGATGCCTCTAGGCCGCAGCCCTTCGTGGGACCTCCAGCCGCTGGGCCCCAGGAGGGCGTGCAGAGCACTATGCCCGCCTTGTACAGGAACCAGAGCTCCAGCAAGCCGCAGCACATCCAGGCTCACAGCTATGCCAAGCATCTCAGCCACACACCAGCCACCACTGGTGGCCAGCTGCAGCTGGTGTCAGCAGTCAACTTGTCCACAGCCAAAGACTCCAGGGCAGTGGTGACATGCATTGTCATTGTGCTCTCTGTCTTGGTTTGCTGCCTGCCCCTGGGCATCTCGTTAGTGCAGGACATGCTGTCCAGCAGCGGTGGCTTTGTTCTCTACCAGTTTGAGCTGTGTGGGTTTACCCTCATTTTTTTCAAGTCCGGATTAAATCCTTTTATATACTCCCGCAACAGCGCAGGCCTTCGGAGACGAGTCCTCTGGTGCCTGCAGTATGTAGCCCTTGTCTTTTTTTGCTGTAAGCAGAAGACAAGGCTTCGGGCTGTGGGCAAAGGTAGCCTGGAAGTCAACAGGAACAAGTCCTCCCACCACGAGACCAATTCAGCATACATGTTGTCTCCAAAACCTCAGAAAAAACTCGTGGACCAGGCCTGCGGTCCAAGTCACTCCAAGGAAAGCGTGCTGAGTCCCAAGGCTTCTGCTGGGCATCAGCACTACGCACAGAGCAGCTCCACCCCCATGAACACCCGAATCGAGCCCTATTACAGTATCTATAACAGCAGCCCTTCCCAGGAAGTGAGCACCCCAAACAGCTTACATCCCGTCAGCTCGGCTTTCGGGTTCACCAAGTCCTACGTTGCCATGCATTATCACACCACCAACGACGTGGTGCGAGACTATGACAGTGCTTCGACGAAGCAGATACCTGTACCCTTGGTGTAGTCTTAAGTTTGGCTGATCCAGCAGGTGCCATCACAGAATTATTGAGGCTGGAAAACACCTCTAAGATCATCAAGTCTCTCCTTTCACTTTGTTAATGACTATTGTGAATCGAACGGTACAATGCTGCTGCTGCCGGTTGAGGAAAAGGCCGCTAACGGTAATAGCCAGCTCTTTGCGTTTGAAGTGAATACTGGCGTGTTCCTTCTGCGACACTTGAATTGGTGCGGGAAGTCAAAAAAAGGGAGGTATTTTAGATTCGTAATGGGAATTGTGATATGAGGGTGGTTTTGTCACTAAATTTTACTGTGGACAAGTGAAAAAGGAAGTGTTATAATGATGTGAGTCAATGCCTCACGAGGCAGAGTATCTCAGAGATTAATCTGGGGCTGCGTCACAAGTATTGCCTGGTAAATCATGCTTTTGCCCTGTTTCCCAGACGGAGGAATTTAGAGGATTCTTGGGATTCTGGAACTAAACCTTAAAAACTCTTCCCTTGGCAGAAGCTTGAAAGAATTGGTGGCGTTTTGTTGTAGCAAGAGTCAGTCCGTTTAATTCGCAGGGTGAAATCCTGGGTGAGGTAAATGCCAAAATTTCCATGAACTTAAGATGAAGTTTCTGATTGCAGCCTTGGAATCCTAAGGTAGAACAAGGCACTTTACAGCCAGAGCTACAGTGCCAATGGGGAAGGACATTTGAGAAGTGCTGTGGCACTGGAGTAGCTCTATGAGCATCTTAATTTCCACTGTGTGTTTGTTTTGAGTTGGTGTTACGTATCCCAAAATAACACCTTTGGAGGTGTTTTATGTCTGATAGAAATGGCTGTGCAATAACTGATTACAGGGTTTACTTGAGGATAGCGGTGATTATTGCCGTACGGTCATGCTGGTACGCTGTTGGTAATGCTGTTGCCTCCGGAATTCACTGGTTCATAAACTGTTTGTGCACAAGGTAGTGGCACTGGTTGGGTTTTTTTTGTCTGGGAATGGTGGGGATTTGGCTGGGAGACTCCTGGCAGGTAGAACTGGCAGCTGATTTGTCTGGGAGACTCCTGGCAGATCGAAGGCTGACGGAGCTGGGTCTCTTGAGCTTGGAGAAAAGGAGACTGAGAGGTGACTTCATTGATGTTGATAAATATGTGAAGGGTGGGTGTCAGGAGGATGGAGCTAGGTTCTGCTCAGTGGCACCCAATAATAGGACAAGGGGCAATGGGTGTGAGCTGGAACAGGGGACGTTCCACATCAGTATGAGAGGGAACTTCTTCACGGTGAGGGTGCCAGAGCACTGGAAGGGGCTGCCCAGGGCAATTACAGAGTCTCCTTCTCTGGAGATGTTTAAAACCTGCCGGACCATATTCCTGTGCAACTTGATCCAGTTGGTCCTGCTGTGGCAGGGGGATTGGACTGGATGATCTTCTGAGGTCCCTTCCAATCCCTGATGTTCTGTGTTTCTATGAACTGGCAGCTGATTTGGCTTAGATACTCCTGGCAAGTAGAACTGGCAGCTGCTGACTTGTTTTAAAGGTAGGATAACCACACAAGATTACTACCAGTTACTGAGGTTTTCTTAGGAAGTCTGATGTCACTTTGATTTAAAGATTAATAACCTGCCTATGTATAAACTTCAGCTGCTGGTCTACACAGTGATCAAGTAAGTGAAAGAGTTTTTAATAAGTCCAACCAGGTCATGTGTTATGGAAATTCCTTATGGAACAGAACATAGAGTCATAGAATCACCTGGATTGAAAGGGATCTTTAAAGGTCCTTGCAGTGAGCAGGGACATCCTCAACCAGATCAGGTTGCCTGGAGCCTTGTCTAGCCTCACACTGAATATCTCCAGGGATGGGGCCTCAGCCACTTCCCTGGGTAACCTGTTCCAGTGTTCAACCCCTCCTCTTTCTAAAGAACTTCTTCCAGACAGCCCAGTTCAATGTCCCCTTCTCTAGTGTGAAGCCATTGCCCCTTGCCCTGTCACTACAGGCTTTCATAAACAGTCCTCTAGTCTTCTTGTAGCACCTTCAGATACTGGAATCACAGAACCTTAGGGATTGAAAGGGACCTTGAAAGATCATCTAGTCTAATCCCCCTGCCTGAGTAGGATCACCTAGACCAAGTTGCACAGGAACAGTCCCTCCAAAGCCCTTTCCTCTCCAGGCTAACCAACCCCAGCTCCCTCAGCCTGTCCTTGTAGCAGAGGTGCTCCAGCTCCCAATCATTTTCATGGCTTCCTGTGGACCCACTCCATCAGGTCTAATGTCTGTCCTGTACTGAGGGCCCCAGAGCTGGACGCAGGACTCCAGGTGAGGTCTCACCAGGGTAGAGTACAGGGGCAGAATAGCTGGGTCTTTGCAAAACAAGCGATCACCTTTCAACCTCTGTGAACTTCAGCAGAGCCTTAGCATTGCCAAAATAATTGTGCCACAGAATTCTGGTGCCTCATTAGAGGAAAATGCCACATCCTCAGCAAAATCACAGCGATGGAAAGATAGTTTTGTTGTTTTAGAGACAAAGAACATTGCCGTCGTTGCCATGTCTGAGTTGTCATTGCTTTCGGCTCTGTGTTAACTTTCATTCAGGATTTTCCTGGAAGACCGTTAGGTCGTGAACTCTGCTCTTTGAATAACTTGAGGTGAGCTTTCTTGCAATAAAATGGATGTGAACAACTTTCTAATACAAATGTGAAACTGAGATGATTTCCCTCAGCCTTTTTCTCTCTCCACCGAGGTATTTTTCTCTGCAAACAATTAATGTGGTTCTTTCTAAAGTGATTATTGAACTTAACTAGGAGATCTCTTGTTTGCTTTTTCTGTCTCTGCATTTCAGTACTAAAATTGGAGGGGGAAAGGAAGTGTTTTGCCTGGAACTGTGTGTTTGTGGCAGCAATTCAGACTCTTCTGGAGTTTAGCTTTTATTTTCTCCTTTACCCCTGTGGTTGTACCAGATCCCTCTTCTGCTGAGCGCAGAAGCAGCAAAGCATGGCTATGGAGGTAAAAAAGCAACAGTTGGATTGAGGTGGGAAGCAGCAGAGCACTGGATGAAGGAGCTGGAGAAGCACAGAATTATTCATAGAATCATTAGGGATTGGAAGGGACCTTGAAAGATCATCTAGCCCAATTGAGGCTGGAAAAGCCCTCTGAGCTCATCTGGCCTAACCTAGGACTTGACATCACCACAGCAGATGGACCAGGGCACTAAGGGCCACAGCCAGGCTGCCCTTCAACACTTCCAGGGATGGGGGCTCCACCACTGCCTGGGCAGTCCAGTCCAGCCTCTGATCACCCTTTCCCTGAGGAAGGGCTTCCTAACATCCAACCTAACCCTCTCCTGGCAGCTTCAGGCCCTGCCCTCTCATCCTGGTGCTGGTTGCCTGTGAGAAGAGCCCAACCATCACCTGACTACTCCTCCAGGCTAAACACCCCCAGCTCCCTCAGCCTCTTCTAATCAGCCTTTCTCTCCAGTCCCTTCCCCAGCCTCGTTGCTTCTCTGGACCCACTTGGCATGAAAGTAATCTCTGATTTCTGGGGGTAGGGTGAACCCGTTGTCACAGTCCAAAATTTAAAGGTGGACTAGTGATAGGTTCTTTCAATTGTGATTCTTAAAGTGCAAGAATAAGCCGTTAACACAGCTTTATTTCTCAACAGCATGAGATTTAGAGAATGAGAGTGGTAAAACAAGAAAAGGAAAGAAAGGGGGAAAGAAGAGGGGTAAAGTTGAGGGGGGAGTGGATATACCACCGCAGAGGTCTCCTCTCGCTGAGTCCCTTATGGTTTCCAATGGTGTCCTGTTGATCTTTAGGTTGGGGAGCTCCTTCATCCAGCTTCTGTGAGACCTTGCCCTCCATCTCCCCTTTTTTCCCGAGAAAGGGGGTTCGAGATTACCTCGTCGTAGTGGAATTCTCTATTCTCATTAAGCTACCTGGATTCTCAAGGCTGAAAGTGCTCTCTCGTGTCTCAAAATGTCAGTTTAATTAGTTGGGGCTGGTAGGTGAGTTCTCTGCACTGAATTGCTTGGTGATCTCACTGCTTCGAGAATGCAGCGTCTTGTAGATCTTTGTAGAGGCTGGTACCGTTGCCTTATCAGCTTTCCTCATTAAGCAGCCAGAGCAAGGGGGTCTCTCGACTTACCTGGTTAAGCAGCTGGAGCAAGGAAGCCTCTGTTGCTTTACAGCGTTGAAAAATCAATGCAGCTGCTTCTCGAAAAACAATGTTGAGTCAATAATCAATAGGTTCAGTCACTGACACCTGTCATGGGGCAGCATGGTACATGTTTTCATCTTCTTTTGAAGTTGCTGTCAGGTTATTGGGCCTGAGGACTATTGGTGCCTTATTATTGAGTATCTGTGCTTGCGGTACTGGGCATAGCCACAGGGCTACCTTCTGAAATAAGGAGCAGCCTCAAAGAAACCATAGAGAAGCTTTTTGGGAAACCATCTTGGGGCTGATCTCACTAACAAGTGACTTCTGGTTGTTGACGTGAAAAAAATTACCCGAAAGATATTTATAATTCAAAGTCTTTTTAAGCCCTAGATCTTGCTTTACTGTGCAAAGAGTTGATGTCTTCAGCCGGAGGCCAATTGCATCCTGGGCTGCATCAAGAGAAGTGTGGCCAGCAGGTCGAGGGAGGTGATTCTCCCCCTCTACTCCACTCTGGTTGAGACCCCACCTGGAGCACTGTGTCCAGTTCTGGGGTCCTCAACACAAGAAGGACATGAACTTTTTGGAGCAGGTCCAGAGGAGGCCACAAAAATGACCAGAGGGTCAAGAGGGGAGATGCAGATTAGATATAAGGAAGTTTTTTACAATGAGGGTGTTGAAACACTAGAACAGAGAGGAGAGGGAGGCCCCATCCCTGGGGACATTCCAGGTCAGCCTGGATGAGGCTCTGAGCAACCTGCTCTAGTTGTAGATCATAGAATCATCATGGCTGGAAAGGACCTCCAGGATCAGCAAGCCCAGCCCTCAGCCCAACAGCTCCCTAACCCCTACAGCATGGCCTCAAGTGCTTGAGCTACTCGATTTTTAAACCCCTCCAGAGATGGGGACTCCACCACCTCCATGGGCAGCCTGTTCCAGTGCCCAACCACTCTCTCAGCAAAGAACTTCTTACTAAGGTCCAATCTAAACCTCCCCTGACGCAACTTGAGGCCATTAATGTTACTGCTTACAGTGATTCTAAATGTCACTGCAGAACTGACACCAAAGAGATCCATTTGTGGTGTTTTATGGTGTGTGTGTGTGGAACAGGCAACAAGGGCTATGCAGAGGTAAGACAGGAAGAGAGTTAAGGCACACGGTGTGACTGGAGCTGTCCTTTCTTTCAGGTAACAGCTACAGCGTCTTAAGAAGTGCCAGGAATAGCTGAAGAAAATCAGGCACCCAAGAAGGAAAGGCTGTTGCCTGGGAGAAGTGCCCGACCGCCACCTGACTACAATCTCCCTTCAGGGAGTTGTAGAGAGGAAGAAGGTCCAACCCGAGTCTCCTCCAGGCTAAACACCCCCAGCTCCCTCAGCCTCTTCTCATCAGCCTTTCCCTCCAGTCCCTTCCCCAGCCTCTCTGCTCCTCTAGACCTACTCCAGCCCCTCAATCTCCTTCTTGAAGTGAAGGGGTCCAGTACTCGAGGGGAGGCCTCCCCAGTGCCCAGTACAGGGGGAGAGTGATGTCCCTAGTCCTAGTGTATCACGAAACTGCAGGGAAGAGCAAAACACTACATTCACTGAGGATGTGGTGATCTTATAAGACAGGTAAGTGACCAAAAATATATATAGAAATGCTGCATCCAGATATGACTGGATATGCAGACTGAAGTTGGAAGGGTCCTCAGAGATCATCTAACCCAACCTCTCTGCCATGAGAAGGGCTGCTTCTTGACTAGACCAGGTGGCTCAAAGCCTCATCCAGCCTGGCCTTGAGGGAGGGAACAGCCACAACTTCTCTGGGTAACCTATTCCAGAGTGTTGCCGCCCTCATACTGAAGATTTGTTTCCCCAGTTCCAATCTAAATCTATTCTCTTCCAGTTTAAAGCCATTTCCCCTTGTCCTATCACTGGATACTCTCCAGCCTTCCTGTATTTTCCCTTCAAATATGGAAAAGCTGCTGTAAGGTAACCCCAAAGCCTTTCTCCAGACTGAACAATCCCAGCTCCCTCAGCCTGTCCTCGTAGCTGTCTTCTGTGACTTAGAGGCTTGGATGAAGGACATAAAGCAGTAAGGAAAGAATCAGTAGTCAGGTCTGTCTACATGTAGCACCAGTGCATGAAGCCGTTGCACTATACAAGCAACATGAGTACTTGTACAACCAGAGTCATCACAAGCTCCTGGTGATGGGATGGGTTTTAATCTCTTGGAACTTCTTTTTTTTCTTTGGCTAATCTTTACTAGATTGGTTTTGGAAGCCCTGATGTCTAAAATTACAGTCAATTTTCTGTGACGGCCTTGCAGATGGGCTTGGCCATAAATCAGCGCAAGGTCATCATGCAAACCTTGCGGTCTGGGAGACTGTGGTTATTCTGCTGAGGAGAACTGCAGCTGCTGCTTTCTGTGAGTCACATCAGCCTTTGCCTCATGATTGCATCGCTATTTAAAAATACGGAACAAACATCCTCTTTGAATAATGACGGAAAAGTTGATTGTTCCATCATAGAATCGGAGAATTACAGAATGTTAGGGATTGGAAGGGACTCAAAAGATCATCCAGTTCAATCCTCCCACCACAGCAGGATCTCCTAGATACAGTCACACAGGAACATGGCCAGAGATGTTTTAAATGTCTCCAGTGAAGGAGACTTCATAACCTCCCCTGGACAGCCCCTCCCAGGGCTCTGTCACCCTCACTGGGAAGAAGTTCCTTCTCAGGTTGATGTGGAACCTCCTCTGTTCCAACTCACACCCGGTGCCCCTTGTCCTATCATTTGGTGTCCCTGAGCAGAGCCTGGCTCCATCCTCCTGACACCCACCCTTTCCATATTTATCAACATTCATGGGGTCACCCCTAGGTCTTCTTTTTTCCAAGCTCAAGACCCCCATCTCCGTCAGCTTTTCCTCATCAGAGAAATGCTTGGGGCACTAATTTCTGAGGTCAGGGTGGGGGTCACTAAAAAAACTATTGAAATCAAATGGAAATGTTGGAGGCTTCTGATTCTCTATTCAAAAATAATTCAGATTCAGTTTCATTTCACTGGGGCCTGGGGAACCTGGAAGATATTCTTGATCCAGCAGCCATTTGCAGAGCTGGTGCTCTTTAAAAAAAAAAATGTTTTCACATGATTCCTAATTATATTCATTTCTAATGAACGGAGACATTTCCCGATGATTTGTGGCAGGAGATAGACAGGAATGATGAAAAATCAGATGGGAACAATGTGCGCTGATGACTTTCCCCACGTCTCTGTAGGGTGATTATTACCGCCTTTTACCAGACATGGTGAGGAAAGTATCTCAGTGAATTGGTAAAAAGTCCTTCTACATTTTTCTCTCATTTCCCTAAGAATACAAAGACTAATCCTTATTTAACTCCCTTCTCTCCAAGTAGATCCACTAGCAAGTCAAGAATCAAGTCACTGTGATAGACATCCTCAGTGCTGTCACACACCACTGCTTTCCTTACCCTCCATCCACTGCCTGTGGAGCCCTCATGGCATCCAGCACTCACTCTCCTCTGGCACATAAAGCTTTGTAGAGCCCATGACTTGTCTGCACTGTTATTCTCATGTGGAATCCATCTTATCTTGAACAGGTCTGGTGGGGAGACGCTGAGGGAGCTGGAGTTGTTCAGCCTGGAAAAGAGGAGGCTGAGGGGAGACCTCACTGCTCCCTATAACTACCTGAAGGGAGTGTGGAGTGAGGTGGGGATTGGCCTCTTCTCCCTAGGGACAGGTGATAGGACGAGGAAATGGGGTCAAGTGGTGCCAGGGGAGGTTCAGGTTGGATCTTAGGAAAAACTTCTTCCCAGAAAGAGTGGAGAGGCTTTAGAACAGGCTACTCAGGGATGAGGTGGAGGCACTGTCTCTGGAGGGGTTCAAAAACTGAGTAGATGTGGCCTTGGGAGACAGAATTTAGTGGGTAGGGTGGGGCTGAGTTGATGGTTGAACTGGATGATCCTGGAGGTCTTTTCAATCCTTAATGATTCTATGATTCGGGTGCTAAATGTCCCTTCTGCCATCTGTCAGTTCTTCATAGCCCTGAAGGGTACTGACTGTAGTGGTCCCCCCCCATGCTGTTTTGTACCATGAGGCTCAGCAGTAGCTCCACAAATACCTCTGCTAGTGCTGCTGCACAAATGGGATCTTCCAAGGCAGCAGAGCCAGCATCTAGAGGTCAGAACCCTCTTCAGCCATCCTAAACTAACTGGTCCCTGGGACTTTCAGTTAAATAAGTTCATTCATTGCAATTTCTTCTCCTAGGAGAACATTCCAAGACTTTTATTGTATCTATTGACCTGACTTGCTTTGCTGTAGCCCTGCAGCTCTGTAATATTCTCTCCGAAGTAAGGGGACCTGTAATTCACACAATGTTTATTTGACAGTTTTGAGTACTAGGAGTAAGGGTAAGCAATGCTGGGGAGGCACATCTGCTCCCTTCCTTTTGCTCTGATCCCAGAATGTTTTATCTTTCCTGACTGGGTTGATGGGGTCATGTAGCTGGCACAGACCGAAAATGTCCCGTGGTTATAATGTTCAGTGTTTTACCTTCTGTTTCACAGAATCACATAGTGTTAGGGATTAGAAGGGACCTCGAAAGATTGTCCAGTCCAATCCCACTGACACAGCAGAATCCCTTAGATCAAGTCACACAGGAAAATATCCAGGTGGGTTTTAAATGTCTCCAGAGAAGGAGACTCCACAACACCCCTGGGCAGCACCTTTCAGTGCTCTGCCACCCTCATTGCGAAGAAGATCCTTCTCACATTGATATGGAACCTCCTCTGTTCCAGCTCACACCCATTGCCCCTTGTCCTATCATTGGATGCTGCTGAGCAGAGCCTGGCTCTGTCCTCCTGACACCCATCCTTTGCATATTTATTAACATTCATGAGGTACCCTTCAGTCTCCTTTTTTCCAAGCTCAAGAGACCCAGCTCCCTCAGCCTTGCCTCATCAGGCAGATGCTTTACTCTCTTCATCATCTTTCTGGCTCTGCGCTGGACTCTCTCCAGCAGCTCCGTGTCCTTCTGGAACTGAGAGGCCCAGAACTGGACACAATATTCCAGATGTGGTCTCACCAGGACGAGAACTTACCTCAATTTACTAGCCACCCCACTTCTGATCCACCCCAGAATGCCACTGGCCTTCTTGGCCACCAGGGCACATTGCTGGCTTATTAGTTCAGGGGCACTTGATTACATTTTTTTTATTTTTTGATACCTTGCACTTTCTCTTCCCTGGCTAGGGGTGTGGGAGGAAGGCAGCAAAGCTTCCTGGACAAGCTCCTGACTCAGTAACACATTTAACAATCAAGCCGAGGTGACTATTTTATCAATGTGATGTTTTTAGAATAATAAATAGACCAGTAATTTATTTAATACATGTTCTCATTCCATAAATATTTCCATAAGAGCGCGAGGAAGCTTAATTACATGGCAATTCCTCACCCCATTGTGGAGGAGCAGAATTATAACCAGCTTCCCTTTCCCTGCTCAGCAGCTCTGTGATTTCCGATCATGCCCCTAATTGCTCAGAAGCAGAAGCTGCTCTCCTTTAAATGATTGTTAAACGATTCTGGAATTGTATTTATCTGGAGCAATTGTTCTGCTGATCTGCTTGAAAACCCATGGTGGGGAAAGCATCACCTGTTTTTGTAAATGGCACTTGTTAAATCGCTCTCACTTCTCCCCTTTACGAAATGTGCAGCTTTTGTACTACAGCATTAGGTCACCTTTTATTTGTCTCTACAGAAAACCATGCTAATTACAGCTTGATGAGATAAGTAGCTGGTGAGAGATAGAATTGCCTGCACAGCCTGGAAGAGCTGTCAGCAGCGGTTTTAGCAGTTGATGCTCACGGGAATATACAGCTTCAACTTTTCGGAATGAGACGGGGCACCCAATCAATATTTAAACTTATTTCACGACCTTTACTCCCTCTGATGTTTTTTTTCCTCTTGCTGTTCAGCTATCCAAAAGCCTGCAGTATGCCCCTCTCTATGAAAGCACGGCTTCCTTGGCAAAGACTGATAAAGAGGAATTCTGCTTAATGCTGAAAATCATTAGAGCTATTTCACCTCACTGTTTCTCTGTTCGACTACAAACAGAATTAGAGATGGATACAAGAATGTGAAGCCTGAGCACTGCATCTGGGCATCAGGACAGACTCTACTTGAAACTGCTCCACTGCAAGTCAGGAAATTCTGTTTAAAAAAAAGATCAGTGTGGGTACTTTAGGATCTAACTAAATTAGAATCACAGAACCACAGAATCATAGAATCATTCAGTCTGGAAAAGACCCCTGGGATCATCAATCCAACCATCAATCCTACTCTACAAGTTCACCCCTAAACCACATCCCCCAACACTACATCCAAGTGACTTTGAAACACATCCAGGGATGGGGACTCAACCACCACCCTGGGCAGCCCATTCCAGTGCCTGACCACTCTCTTCGTGAAGAATTCCTTCCTGATGTCCAGTCTAAACCTACCCTGTTGAAGCTTGAAGTCCTTCCCTCTGGTTCTATTGCTAATTACTTGTGAGAAGAGACCAGCACCACCATCTCTATAATGTCTTTCCAGATAGTTGTAGAGAGCAATGAGGTCTCCCCTTAACCTCCTCTTCCTCAAACTAAACAGCCCCCAACTCTCTCAATCTCTCCTCATAAGATTTATTCTCCGGGCCCTTCACCAGCTTCATGCTCCAGCACCTTGTTTTCTCCCTTGTACTGAGATGTTCAAAACTGCACACAGCACTCAAGGTGTGGTCTCACCAGTGCTGAACAGAGGAGGACAAATATCCCTGTATCCTCCTGGACTGCCTTGTTCTAGCTGCTATTCAAGGCAAGTGCATCAGACTGGGCTCCTCTGGATTGTATTGATTGTGTTCCTAAGATTCTGCATGCAATGATAGATCTTTGTATCCTAGTCCTCAGAAAACAGAGGTCCATTTGCACACAACCTTGCAGGTTTCCCACTCACATTGGTGTTGGAGGAATTTAGGCACTACCGTGTCTTTGTGGACCAAGCCATAAATTGATTTGACCGTCTTATATCTCACTGAAATCCAAAAAAAAAAGCACCCTAGGAAGTTCAGTCTGATAAAAGTTTTGATGCAAATTTCATGATGGTTCCCTCCACGTGGTGTGGCTAATCAGCTGAGGGCTTTAAATGCCGATTAGAATAGCAGTGATTATGGCGCCAGATATGCTTGACTACCATCATCCGTAACTACTGAGAATATATGATGGGCTCATACGATGAATTCCAGGAATACAGTAGATAATATGGCCCATTTTATTCCTATAGTAGTAGAAGACCCATTCCAAACAGCTCTTTTTTACCTGCGTAGTATGCTTCTACAAGTGAGATGATCCCAAAGCCAGGTACTAGTGAGATGTATTTGGGTGGTCAAAAAATCAGAAGAGGTATTGATATAGGATTGGATCACCTTCTCTGGCGGGGTTGAAGAAGTTAGTTTCGATCAGTTACTAGTATGGTGATGCCAGTGCCTAAAATAGGTGATGAAAGGAGAATGGCTGTGATTCGGACTGATCAAGCGTACAGCTGGGTTTGGTATTGTGATAGGGCAGGTGGTTTCATGTTGATGGCTGTGGTAATAAAGTTGATTGCTCCTGGGATGGATGAAATACCAGCTAGGTGTAGGGAGAAAATAGCCAGGTCTACAGAGGACTTGGCGTGTGCTAAAGTTTTAACCAGTGGTGGGTGTACTGTCCATCCTGTGCCAGCTCCAGCTTCGCTTCAACTGTGGAGGAGGCTAGGAGTAGGAGGAATGAGGGTGGGAGAAGTCAGAAACTCATGTCTAGGGTGCCAGTTACTAAGGGCATGAGTCGACTTCCAAAGCTTCTGATCATGATGGATGTAACTGCTAAGATTATTACTCCGAGGTGCTAAGGTAAAGAAGTTAACCTTTAATGCGAGAAGCTTTAAACCTAGTGAGAAATTACTGCAAAATACTATGTGTCTGCTGTCAGAACATTTCAGTAAGTAACAGCAATTATTCAGGAAAGAATAAATTGTAAAACTAGAAAATATTACAGACTATTAAATCTCTTAAGAAAATTGATTCGAATTAAACGTTTCATTCCCCTCTAGGATATGTCCATGAAGTCTTTCCATCCCATCACTCTCCACATTTCCCAGTTCTGTGTCTGCTGAGAGTGATTTCAGGGTCTTTGCTTCATTTCAAAATTCAGCTTTAAAGGTGATCTCTACAGGGGGCTTCACAGAGGTCTGAATCAGGCTCTTGGCTGTGCAAGCAATCACTTGAAAAACACAGCTTAGCCATTTAAGGGATGCAGTGGAACCCACAGGATACAGCTAAAGCAAGGATCTACCCGCTTCTTCCCAAAGGGTAAATGGATATTTAGAACTGGCAAAAAGAGAAAAAACCCAAGCCCTAGTTTCCCTAGCCTTAAATAAAACACATCTGTCCTACACTGTGGTAAAATTATTAACTTATTAAAGTCTCTGTCTGCATGGAGAGTGATTTTCTGGTTGTTCCAATGCTGCTTTAGGAACAGTAAAGTGCCAAACTATTTTCTAAGTGATTTAATTGAATTTTTGGAATAATCTTTTTCTCTCCCTCAAAGTAGCCAAAGCTCCAGGTTTCTGCTAAAAGGAAAAACTCCACACTTTTAAAAAATAATGCTTAGTTTAAAAAGAAAGCTCATGTGCATTATTTATTAGCTGGTTTTATGTAAAAAACACATAAGTAAATTTTTCAGTTCACTCGTCCTCTCTAGTGTTGGGTGTTACAGGTAATAAAGGAAGAAAAGGATGTAATTTTACAAAGCCTTTGGCTTCGGTGTCTTTGGGCACAGGGGATATTATATTCTCATTCCTCTTAATGCCTTCAAGCATTACTCACCTGAGCTCAGGCAGAGCCATTCTGCTGACCCTGGCACCTACAAAAAGGTCGATTATATCGTTCCCACTGGCTCCCCAATTGTCAGTTAAAGCCTGAAGGTGTAGAGCTGTAGCAGGCAGAAGTAGTAGAAGGTGAGGGTTGGCCTGTGATGTCTGTACACAAGCACCACATGGAATTTCACTGAGGAAATTATTGGAATATTATGTCCAATATGGTTAGGAAAACCTCCCAGCTGTGTTTAATTACTACTGAACATGTAGCATTGCTGTACTGGGAACTGTTCTCTGGCACTGAGGCCAAGTGGTGTGGAGCAGCTGTGCACATGGTATTAAAGTCCCAAATACTAATTCCTACAGCGTGCCAGCTGAGAACTGCTCCCGGTTCATGCAGACTCCCAACCCCTGACTGAGATCTCGCTTTACAAGATGGATGGTTGCATTGGGTTATACCGCGTCAGGGGTTGTTCCAGCAGTTTAAGAGTACAGACCAAACTCTGGTGTCTAGAAACAGGATTTAATAGAAGACAATAGGCATATCCTATTAGGATTGTGAAATAAAGTGAATGATGCATCTGGTGATACTTTGCAGAGCAGCAACGTTTTGTTGTTGTCCTACGTAAATATCCAGTGTGCTGCTGCACTTCGTGATGCCCTTGCTGGGTAATACTGGCTTAGACATTTTGTTTAGAAAACAAATCTCAGATGTTAGAAGTTTTATGCTTTAAAAGTTGAATTCCTTAGGCATCAAGATGCCAAAGAGAGACAGCTAGAACAAGAAGAATTGAAGGAACCATTCAAAGAAGACTATTAGTGTGAAATCAGTGATGTTTTCACCTGCACTGCTTGATTCTGGTTGTAACCACTAGCTGCACAGCCTGACTGGGAGAGGCTGCAGCACAGAAAAATAAAACCTGAGCTTAATCAAGCCAGCCCAAAGACAGGTGGCTTAATGATGATTATTGACTCGTAATGTTTGCAATAATGCAGCTGTAGCTCAGCAATTAGATGATAAAAACACTCTTCATGGAATGCTGGGAGTTGTTTGGTGCTCAGCTTCTCTTCGTGCTGAAGTTCCTGCTCTCAGGTAAGGTTTGGTTTAGATTTATCTCTCAAAATCTTCTAGGTGTAAAAAAAACTCATAGAATTCAGGTAGACTTGTTATATTATTTCTGATGTGTCTGTACATACTGTAGTGAGTACATTTCTTACACACAGCCTTAATTTTCTGAGTTTAACGGCTACCTCCTCATACAGAGTTTTCAGTTAAACTCAGTATGTGTTTACTTGGGGTAAACCACTTGAACTCCTCTTGATCCACAACTGGTGCCACTAGAGCTGATGGAAATGGGAATAATGCTGCTTTCCAATGCAATTCTGATTTGTTAGTGTCTGTTTTACAAAGTGCTGTAAAGGCTGTTAGAACTTGTGCCTGTATGAGCTCTTCCTAGCATCTAGGAGACAATATAAAGTAATTAACACAGCTCTTCTGTGTAGAAACTCTACAATTGCTGAATAATTTTGCTTAGTGAATTCACATAGTAACCAGTCAGATCCCTTTTAGGGTTGATTTTTTCTACCCAAGCCATGCAGCATGCTCTGCAGATGATAATTTAGCACTAGTAGTAGTATCCCCATTCAGGAATTCCTTTAAGCTTGCACTAGAGAAAATGGTCCTGTGTGTGAGATTATGCTCCAAGCCACCTACTATTAGTTAAAGTGAAATCAGTCAGCCATAGTTCTGTAGCATCCAGATCTTTCATGGAAGGAGGTCTCAGTGCCTAGGAATAGATGCTGAATTAGTAAATTACTCACATCTTCAGTCAGCTATGACATTACATTGCTGTGAATTTGAATTCTTCTGTCCCTTCATTAAAATATCTTCTTTCCCCAAGTGTGAAAGGATGAAAACAAATACCAAGCCAGAGAGTCATAATTATCCCCTAAACAAAGTGAATGAAGGCTAATTGGAACATCTTTTCACAAAATACAGTATCTCCTTGCAAGACACATGATGAGATTAAATGTCCACTGTTACTTTATGTGGGACTTGATGTGATCTGCTTCTATGTTGGAGAAAGCAATGAGAAAAGATGCCTCATAATCAATAAAGTCTCTCAGACTGAAGTTTCCCTTGATACCTCCATGCATAATGGAAGCCTTTCAACCTGAAAAGCTGGGTGCCAGCTAACCATCTAAGCTGTGGTAAGACTGCCAGCTGGGGCAGAGGAATGTTTAGCATGTCCCTGCTGCTTCTCCTCATCCCTTTTTAAAGAAAAACACTGTATCACAAACATGATCTTTACAATAAATCCATTAGAGTATCTTTCTAGGAATCTGGAAGTCTTGCTTAATTTCTCTGCCTTAGAAAATTCAAACCTGGAATGTCCTGCTCAAAAGACCAAACAGTATTGTAGAGGGAGGACAGAGTGGGAGTGGAGTACAGAAGAGGATTTGCTCTATCAGTGTATGCCAGAGGGAAAACAGGCAAGCAGGAGTTTTGTTTTTTATCCAATGATCAGACCTTTCATCTTAAAAAGGGAAGAAGGTCACAGGGTTCCTGGTTTATTCTGATTCTTTATCTGTCTTTTCTCTGGTCCATTTATTATATACTGAAAGCATATCCTTAAGGATAAATCTTTAAGGATAGGAAATTTAGGTACCAATTTTAAACTCTATTAACAAGCCAACCTGTATATCAATAAATGAGTGCTTGTTCATCAGGCTTTATGTTCCTTTAATTTCCTCCTTATATCCAGCCTAAATCTACCCTTTTTCCAGTTTAAAATAATTGTTTCTTGTCGTGTCACTACAGAACATGGTAAAGACATCATCTTTATAAGCATCTTTTATATAAAAAGTGACTTGAAGATGTTTGTGGACAAGGCAGAGATCAGCAATTGTGATGAGAAAATTAGTTGTACGAGTGTGAAAAACTTTATGCTTGGACTTCCTTTCAAATAATTGCATTTTATGGCAGAGGAAAAGCTTGACCTGTAGAGACTTGGGAAGATGATGTGTTTGATGCCAGTGCCAGCTTGGGGATTGTGTGACAGTACAGGTAGAAAAAATAATAGCAGAACCACTTTTATGTTTGTTCACATAAGGGGAAACTGCATTTCAGGTCAATAATCTTGAGCCAAGAAGACTGTAGGTCACAGACTTGAAGGAGAGCGAACAACTGTGTGCTTTGGTCGTGCTTGCTCTAGGTCAGGCTTACTGCAGAACAGACATAAGAAATCCTACAGAGCTGAGGATTTGCTGCTAAAAAGAGATGAAGAAAAGCATTTCTCTGTGTAAGCTTTTTGTTGACTCTAAGTTTCCTTATTAGCTTCTCTCTTAGATCCACTGGAAAAATCTCAATACGGTGTGATCCTCATGCAGAAAAGAGCCATTGCATTGGCATTGTGTAATTCTCAAAGAGCTTTTATTTGGTATCTTCACATGCCTGGAATGTTTTTCAGATGTATCTTCCAGGCTTTCTTTTATGATCAGAGCCTTCACCTTGTGCTTTAATCATGCACTCACCCATGATAATTATCGTGGCATTAGCATGCTTGATATTTTTTTTCCTTCCTTTTTGTAGGTAGGCACACATAGCATTTCAATGGCTGCATCGTTGTACCTAATCAGGGTACTGATAAATCAAGACTTACCTTGTTTGAATTAATAAGGAAAGACGTTTCACTGTTAAGTGCAATCAGAAAGCAGCTTGCTAGTCTATTTTTCCATGTGGATGGTACTGGTTGTGTATTCCACTGCAACTTCACATATCTAGCACAATCGTTGTCTTCCCCCTTTCCTTTGGGTCCACCTTCAGGCACATTTTAACACCTCCTCCTTGGAGTATCCCTAAAGAACATGCACCAAAGCCCTTATTTGCCTCAGGCAGCTTGCATTCATCAGTGGTAACAACTGTGCTGCTGCTTGACTCCACATGTGCCTTTCAACACCACCTGCCATGGCTCATACAAACCAAGAGAAACAAATCAAATTGAGGCATTGCTCTCATGTTGAATCAGAAAGCTTTCAAGAGCATCTTCTGTTGAAACATCTCCTGAGCTAAAAGCAGAGGGCTGTTTTGGATTCACTCGTGTCCTCATGTTGTTTTCTACATTAAGTGATGGCTTCCAACATCAACCAGCAGGTTAAGGGAGGTGATTCTCCCCACTACTCCATTCAGTGCTGTAAAGGGGCTTGTAAGATGGGGAGAGTCTATTTAGCAAGGACTGTTGAAACAGGACAAGGGGTAATTGTTGTAAACTAAAAGAGGGCTGATTTAGACTAGAAATAAAGGTGATGAAATATCATGATGAAGGAGGGTAAAGCACAGGCATTTGACTGAGGGAATGGAGAAAGGGGGAAATAGTTTTAGACGGATGAAAAGAAGATACAAGCCTTGAGAAATCACTGTAGCATGCTCCTAGAGGTGATTCTGTTAGTATTGGATGAGAACTGTCCAGAGTACCTGATGTGTAAGCAGGCAGATGATGATGTTTGTCCTGAGAGGGCTCCCATGAGTCTGTCATGAGTAGTAATGAGGGTCAATGAGAAATATGATGGTTTGACCTTGACAAGGCATCCACCAAAGCTGCTTGATCACTCCCCATCCTCAGCTGGACAGGGAAGATAAATATGGCAAAAGGCTCATGGTTTTTGATAAGGATGTGGAGATCACACAGCAGTTGCTATCATGGGGAAACAGGTTTGACTAGGGGAAAGCAATGTAATCTATTGCTGATCAAATCACAGTAAAATGAGAAGTAAGAAGAAAAAGCTTTAAATACTTTCCTTCCCATCCCATCTTCATGGGCTTGATCTTACTCCCAACTTCTCTACCTCCTTCCCCTGATCAGCATGGGAGGTTGTGCTCAAGTTGCTGTTCCCCAGACCTCCATACCTTGTACTCTTTAATTTCAGCTGTGCTTGCTAGCATATATAGAGCCGTGCCAGCTCTTTTTGCTGTTCTTTATTGCAGTTTCAAAAGGTTCCTGCTGGGAAATCTGTGGTTGTTCTTTCAATTGTTGACCAGGTCATAGACCTGTCAGTTCCTCTGACACGTTCTTTTGAGAGCGTATAGCAGACAAGAGAGAGGTAAAGGGAGCTTGTTAACCCAGCAGAGGTGACCCGGCAGTGTGCGACCCACCATGTGTGCTGTGAGGATGATAACTGAACTGGTGGTGGACAAAGCTGAGACTGTCAGTAGGGGCAGCTGTATCTGTTTTCTTTGCTAAGCAGCCTTCCCATTGATTCAGCGCTGCTGCCAGGGCTTCAGGCAGCTCCGCTTCAAAAAAGCCAGCGCTAAGTATGGAAGGATTGGGGTATTGCATTGTACTAGAAGAAGAATTGGAGTCCGTGAAGTCTGTAAGGGGCCCATTATTCTGCTGGATATTCCGAAGTGTAGGGGGAATCTGTGCTGAGACTGCTTTGATGTTGTTTGTTCCCAGAGCTGCAGAACTAATGCAGGTTTTCTTGCTTTATATTTCTACCTCAGCATGGTAATTAGTTTGTGTTCCCGATACCTGTGTTTCCTGTATCGTAGCTGTTCCTCTCCTACCACTTAAGAAATTCTGAGGAGGAGTTCATAATCAAACTTATTGGTGAATAACAGATTACTCTTAAGCTGTGGTTGCAGACTTCTGCTCACTAAAGGTGACAGGAAAAGTCCTTTTACTTCCAACCATACCAAAACACCTATTGTGAGCATCATCTGGAGTTCTCAGCAACTTGGAATGAGATGACTAGAGATAACCACGCCTATTTCTTTTCAACAAGAAGCCTGTTTCTCCTTATCGACTACAAAGGGACCTCTAGACCACTATCGTAGATTTCAATGTACAATTTTAGTTTTCTAAGTCTGGATGAGATGAAAACCCACCGTGAGAGGAGAAGGTACTTACTGTCTGATAAATGCATTTGCTTTCATTAGTTTTGTATGTCCTATTGTCTCTGGTGGGATGCTTCTGCGCTCTGCAAAGCGATCAACCATCGTGAGTGTTAGAAGGTGCTGAGGACCTGTTTGTGACCTTATGAGGCACAGCCTGACCACCCAGATACAGGTTCTTAAGGGAATGAGGGAAGCAATCAAGGATTTTGCTTGTCAGATGGCATTTTTGTTGTTTGAAATAATAGCTATGATGATCTTAATAGGTTTCCTTTAAGAAAAATAAAAAGAACATAGAATAAACATTTCTTAATGGGATTTTTAAAGCTAAAAGCATGGAGATATCACAGTATGTGGCAGAACGCTGTAAACTAGAGCAAACAGATGAAAAATGACTGTGTGTTGCAGATGAATAAGCTCTAATGAAGGGACTGTAGGCTGACTGGATGGATAAGGTGGTAGGAGTCTAGTTGCCAGATATAATTTTACCTGACACTTGTGTTTTGTTATAAAATCACCATTGTGGAGACCAGCTCCCTGTCTGCCAGGCAGATTTTTTTAAAGTTAAATTGAAGTGACTGACTCTGTTGCAGACACCTGCAGGCTGCGCTTCTACTTCCTACTACACAACTGAGAAGTCGAGCACTACCATGACAAAGAAACATACTGATTACACTAGCAAAGCTGTTCTAGACACTCAATTGTGCTTGGGCTACTCTTTCTTAAGCAAATTGAAGGAGTTAATCTGAACTTCAGCTTCATTTGATACTGTACTGGATCTATTGGGAATGAGTAACATTTCTTCAGGGTTTCACTAGTTAAATCAAGTAATCACATCTTTTCCTCTTGTGTTCTTTGACCTGGAGACCTTATTGCTCTCTACAACTACCTGAAAGGAAGCTGTAGTCAGGTGGGAGTTAGGCAGTTCTTCCGGGCAACTAGTTACAGGATGAGAGGGCAGGGTCTGA
>JAOXOE010000343.1:40129014-40143115 GCA_028565055.1 Phoeniculus purpureus
ACAACCTCCTTTGAGGTAGCTGTAGAGAGCAAGAAGGTCTCCTCTCAGCCTCCTCTTCTCTAGACTAAATAACCTCAGCTCCCTCATAAATAAATATGTAAATCTGCTGATCTACAGCTTCTTTTTTACACTGCACTGCTCTACCAAGTTATATACTGTCCTGGAACAGCGAGAAAAGCAGGCTTTCTGTTGTGTAGAATTGGCTTATATTTATATAATTCTAGCCCTGAGCTTAAACGATAAGGAGGACTAAATATTAAATACCACAGCTGTTTTTAACTTGTGCACAGTAAATGTCACACAACAAGAGATTTCTTGTTCAGAAGATATCCTGTCACACAGGACCTTACTACTAACATTGGTCTGAAGTCTGTGTTTGCTTTCTGTAAAATCCAACAGCACAAGGCAATAGGAATAGCCTTGCTCACTCTGCTTCTGAAATGAAATTGGGATCTGACTCACTGCAGCTCATCTAATAAGCACTTTAGTATTTGCTAAGTAAAGCCTGAATAACATTTTGGTATAGTGTTAGATTCAGTTTCATCACCGCTTAAACTTACAAGCTCGAATCACAATTGTTTTCAGCTTCATTAGCTGATTGGTTTCAAGGTAAACATCACAGACATTTTTGTCTTTAAGAAGCAGATATAAAAATAATAGCAAGGTTGCTATTTGTTGTATCCATAGCTGGGTGATTTCAGAGGTCTTTTAGAGCCTCAGTAATTCTGATTCTGTGATCCTTCAAGCGGAAATCAGGTTTACAGCCTGAGCCATCTCAAACTTGGTGCATGTATGCATGCAGATGTACACGTACTGACACAGAGAAGATCAGGACTTACATAGTAAAACTTGCATGACACACATTGTATTTTGGCAGGGTGTTAATCTGGACTGCTTGAAGAAACCGCTTGTGACAAAGACTATAAAGTCAGTCTCTAGAAGTCAGTCTATGTGGTAACTCTTTTTTTCTCCTTTCCTATCCTCGCTTATGCCGTAGATGAATGTTCATATTTCCATCCTCTGGCAAGTTCTTCCCAAGAAAGAGACATTTCTGCTGTAGCCGTGTGACTCATGCCTGCCATGCCCTGCCAAGCCAGGAGGAAACACACTGTAGTCCACTGACTTCATTGCATCTTGATCCAGGAGCATAAATTACACATTTCTAAGTGACAATTAAAACATTAACTTGTTAGGTCAGGCTCTTACTCAGTGCAACTGCCTTACAGTAACAAGATATTCTTCATCTGCATGAAAGACACTTAAATGAGAGAAAGATTCAGACTTTCTTCATTCCAGATGTTTGTGGATATGAAATACAGTGACAAGCTCCCACATAACACTCTATCAAAGCAAAATCAAGCATTGTGGGGGTTTTTCTTTTCTATGGCAACAAGCCACATGAACTATAAAATAGGCCCAGGTATAGGAAATCAAATAATGAAGTTACAAGAGCTGACGGTGAAACATCCCCATTAAGATAATGCACTTAAATGAGTTACACTGCAGCATTCTATTGCACCCTCACACCTTAATGGAGCATCTTCTGCAGATACCGCAGCTCACCAGGGCCAAACAGGAAATGACCAGTAAGAAATGGCCTCTGTCCTCTCAGTGCTCTTCCCTTCTCTCTAGTTTTCTAAATTCTATTAGTTCACTCTCTCAGTTTTGGTAACTCATGACTTCATCCATTCATTTCCTCAGACTTTTAATGCCACTTGCAGTTGAGACAGATGAATACTCCAGTGCTTTTAGCAACTGGACAATTTTGTAGTGAGCCTGGGATTTCTTTGTAATTCAAGCTTTTCTCTGTGTGAGGCACACCCAGACATCTCAAGGCTCTACAGTCACGCCATACAAAATATTAATTCAAACTTGATAAAAGAAGCCAATGGTCCTGGAATTCTTTTGGTGCTAATCATGAAAGGCCAATGGCATCCTGGCTTGGATCAGCAATAGTGTGGCCAGCAGGACTAGGGACGTCATTCTCCCCTTGTGGTGGGCACTGGTAAGGCTTCACCTCGAGTGCTGTGAGCAGTTCTGATCCCCCTCACTTCATGAAAGAGATTGAGGGGTTGAGAGAAGCAACAAGGCTGGGGAAGGGACTGAAGGGAAAGGCTGATAAGGAGAGGCTGAGTGAGGTGGGGTTGTTTATCTTGGAGGAGACTTAGACGGGAACTTTACACAAAACATTAGGGATTGGAAGGGACTTAGAAAGATCATCTAGTCTGATCCCCATGCCAAAGCAGCTTACAGCTGGAAGTTGGAATCAGTGAAGAAATGTGTGACCCACCCAACATCTTGGTACTCACCAACTTTTTAATCAAATGAAAAAAACAAAGAAAATTTAAAGTTTTCACCACTGTATTTATTGTGCGTTTTTTTTCCCCAAAGTGAACTTTGTAAATCTTTACAGAGCACGTTGGATGTGGACAGGAGGCATTTTGTTTCAGAATAAGACAGCAGAGTAAAACACACCAAAACCAGTAAGATTGCTCAGGCTTGGAACCGCCTGTTAGCTTTACTTACTGTGTTAGTGCTGTAAAATGAAATATGCCTCTCTTCCCCACACTGCTTGAGCTCAGGATGCATTTTCAGAAATACAACCAGACTGTAATTCAGTTTAGGAGATTTATGATCCAAAAAAACCCCTGACAGGTCTCCTCCTGCCTCCCTTTGCTGCGACTGAAGTATTGCTGTAAGCAGAAGGAAAACGAAGCCCTGTTGAGTTCAGCTTGCACAACACTTAATGGGATCTAGTCACCAGTGCAACAGTAGCCACAGTTAGAGCTAAAAATGCATCCTTAGCTAATCTCCGAGTAGTAACTAAGTTTTTAGTAAGTATCTTGGCAGGTTTCATGTTGTGTGTTACAAATACGCAATCCAAAATACAGCGTAAAGCTGGATGCTTCTGTGAGAACTTGGTTTGAAGGCAGAGAGCCTGCAAGAAGGAGCCCTGAGAAAACACTGAGAAGCCACAGTCTTCCCTCTGCCAAAAAAGCTGTTAAGAAATACTGCCTTAAAATCAAAACTTGTGCTGAACGACCAAAGGAGTGGTCAAAATAAAAACAGCTGATGCAGGGAACATCCTCCACACCCCTGGACGCTCACAGACAGGCTGTTCTGTCTCTTGCTGTAGTTATGGACTCTTAACTATAAACATCAAGCTAAGTTGCTCGTGGTGATCCTGTCTGCTCTCCACGCTGACAGACTGCACAAGTTCAGAAAGGTGTGATTTACTCCTCTTAGTACCACGATGAGCAAGTCTATTCATTAAAACAATTACTGTTTCCACTTGGTGGATTTATAACCCCTGGTGTAACTTCAGTATGATTTTGGTGTGATTGCATATGCAAGAAAGCAAAACCCAGCAAATTGGGCCAACTTCTGAGCTCTGTGTCCCTGAAACCCCTGGGAGTTTGCTGTAAGTGAGGAGTTCAGGATTTGGCCCCGGTGAAAACAAGCTTTAGCAGTGACACGGGCTGGCCTCAGCGCTACTAGTCAAACCAGTGATCTCCCATGCATGTTCTGTTCCACTCCAGACCACAGTTCCAGCACCACTCGAATCTGCACTGAGGGCGAGGACATTTCATGTGCATGCAGCCACCTGCAAAAGAGCAACAGAACACCTTTGATACTGGGCAAACACTTAGCAATTAACAACTAAGAGTTAAAATCCACTTTCTCAGGCATTTGTTTACAAACCAAGTAGATTATCCAATAACAGAGGTGTGCAAACCTGAGGAGCATTTTTCCTGGGGTTTCTGAGAACTGCTACTCCCTTTCTTACTGAGGTGTAAAGTGTTGGTCTCGCCTGAGGGACTGCAGGAGTAGGAGGAAATTGGAAGAAGCTGTGCTAAGAATATGGAAAAGAGGTGACAGTCTGTGGCCTTTCAAAGCAGTGAGGGAGATATCTGCTCAAGGAGACTCTACCCTGGTCCATCTGTGAGCCAGGAGATTAAGAAAATTCCATTCTTGTTTGAATTTGGATTCAACAACAGATTTGCAAAGAGAATAAATTGGGGGATACAGACTTTGGTGGTTGACTGCTGATTACAGCAAACTGCCATGAGTATTTTAAGTTGATTTGACCTTCTCAGCACCTGAAGCAGCGGAGGTTTCTTTCTTGCCCATACTGTGAGAGCAGCTTTAATCTCCCTGCTCACAACCTTGATCAAATGTTTATTCTGTAGTTTATAAAACACTAACATTGTCAAAGGTCATTGCAGAAACACACTTTGGGTGGAAATGGTGTTGCTTACCACACAAAGAGATCTCTTGTGTAATTCAAATGGAAAGAAAAGCATGCAGGACAAAGGAATGCTGAAATGTCATCTCGCTTTGACTGCAGGTGGTGATAGGAGGTACAGGGAGTGTGTGTCCCCTGCTGTATGACCTGCTGCCCTTACACCACCGTTTCTATAAATTCCACTCCAGAATGATTCTCTGAACCAGCAGGACACACAAGAACTGGTGTGTTAAAATGGGCTGCTTCATCTGACAGAGAGAAAACTAGCTGTGCTGGCAAGGTCTATTTGTGAGTGTATAGCCTTGTCTAAGAGATGCAACTTGCCAGGCATTTTAATCTTATTTAAATATATGTGTAACAATGGCCTGACCTCATGTTACACCTTAGGTAAGACTTAGATCCATAGAGTCATAGAATCACAGACTGGCTCAGACTGGAAGGGACCTCAGAGATTGTCTAGTCCAACCCCCATGCCATGGGCAGCAATGCCTCTCAGCTAGACTTGGATGTTCAAGGTCTCATCCAATCTGGCCTTGAACACCTCTAGGGAGGGGGCAGCCACAACATATCCAGGCAATTGATTCCAGAGTCTCTCCACACTTGGACTGAAGAACTTCTGCCTAAATCTAGTCTGAACTTCTTCTCCTTCAGTTTAAAACCATTTCCCTTTGCCTTGTCTCTGTATCCCCAGGGAAAAGTCCCTTTGCAACCTTACTGTAGGTTCCCTTCATGTACTGGAAGGCAGGTATAAAGTTGCCCTGAAGTCTTCTCTTCTTAGGCTGAACAACCCCAGTTTCCTTAGCCTATCCTCATAGCAAAGGTGCTCCAGCCCTTGGATCACCTTTGTGGCCTCCTCTAGACTTGCTCCAACAGTTCTATATCCATCTTTTGTTGGGGACACCAGAACTGGATGCAGCACTCCAAGTGGGGTCTCAGAAGAGCAGAGTAAAGAGGGAGAACCACCTCTTGCTCTGCTGGCCACACTTCTCATCAGTCCTCTCTTACAGTTTATACACCTACACAATGGATAAGATTTATCCATTACTGGGTAAAACTCATTTCAGTCCTGGTGCAGGACACAAACCCCAATAGGCACTCGCAGTCAGATGTGTGCGTTACCTGCTGAGTTACACAGATCATGTTATGTTCTCAAATACGTGGCAGCTGAGATAAGCAGCCAGGGTGGAGAGTGCCTCCCGCAACGTGGCCTGCAGCTTTGTGAGTACAGCTGTCCTCTGAGAGGTATGGATGTGTGTTTAAACACAGACTGGGAGCTGTGGGAAAGCATTTAGTTCTTTTACTTTGGCTGTTATAGAAAAGTGATTGCCATACAGAAGTATTTGACAATGCCCATGGCTATATTGACCTAGGGAAATATTACAGGCTATAACAGAAAAATTACTGGCATTGTCACTGTCCCAGTGTCCACAGAAGCATCGGGGGACAGAAGACAGAATTATTCTCTTGTGTGTAGTCATTGCACTCCTCCCAGTTGAGAAGTGTTGCAAGACTTTGGTGAAAAGTCATCAGCCTCTTGACACCAGCTGTACTTCAGCAGAAGTGAAGTCCTCCTTTCCATTAACAAATGTCAGCCTAGAAGCTGGCACCCATGACCAAAGAAGAAACAAGCACTGCACTTTTTATGCATCATGCCTTCTGCCTCCATGCAGAATCACTGAAGGGGAAAGGTACCTTCAGAGATTGTCCTTCTCTGCCCAAAGCAGGGTCAACTAAAGTAAGAAGCTCAGGGCTGCATTCAGTTGGGTTTTGAATGTATCCTAGAATGGAGACTCTTTCTGGGCAACCTGTTTCAGTCTTCAACCACTCACAGAGCAAAAAGCATTTTCTTATGTTTAGATGGAATTTCCCGTGTTTCAGTTTGTCCCCATTGCCTTAGCACTTTCAGCAGGCACCACTGAGAAGGGTTTGGCTCTGCCTTCTTTGCTTCCCCCATCAGGTACTTATTTATTCGGTCCTTTTACCATCTTTGTAGCCCTTCAATTGACTCCCTCCAGTCTGTGCCTCTCTTGTACAGTGGGGCCAGAACCAGACCTATCACTCCAGGTGTGTCTCACTTGTGCTGAGCAGAGGTGAAGGATCATCTCCCTTAACCTGCTGGTAACACTCATCCTAACGCAGTTCAGGATGCTCTTCTGCAAGGGCACGTTGCAGGCCCATATCCAACTTGCAAGTCCTCTCCATAAGGTTGGCCGTCAGCCTGTATCTGGTGTGTTCCCCTTTGCTGAACTTCATGAGGTGTCTATCAGCCTGTGGAGGTCCCTCTGAATGGCAGCACAATGAGCTAATCCCAGTGTGCTGAAATTTTTCTGGCCTGTTGCTGTACCTTTGTCATTATGAGGCCCCAAGTTTCATCCTGGATCAGGCAATAAGTAAGGAAAGGACTCTTCTATTTTCTTTTTGATACGTGGGGGATTTAGACAAGCAACTTCCTTAAACATTCATGGGAGTTGTGTCATAGAACCATTCAGGTTGGAAAAGACCCTTGGGATCATCAAGTCCAAACATCAACCCTACTCTACAAGGTCACCCCTAAACACATCTAAACGACTTTTCAACACATCCAGGGATGGAGACTCAACCACCACCCTGGGCAGCCCATTGCAGTGTCTGACCACTCTCTCTAGGAAGAATTTCTTCCTGATGGCCAGTCTAAACCTCCCCTGTAGAAGCTTGAAGCCCTTCCCTCTGGTTTTGTCGCTAATTCCCTGTGAGAAGAGACCAGCACCAACATCTTTACAATGTCCTACCAGATAGTTGTAGAGAGCAATGAGGTCTCCCCTTAGCCTCCTCTTCCTCAAACTAAACAGCCCCAACTCTCTCAATCTGTCCTAATAAGGTTTATTCCCCAGGCCCTTCACCAGCTTTGTTGCTCTCCTCTGCACTTGCTCTAGCACCTCGATGTCTGTTTTGTCCTGAGATGCCCAAAACTGAACCCAGTACTCAAGAAGAGGAAAAAAAAATATCAGTGTTCCACACTTAGGCTCTGTGCCTCTTTTGAAAGCTAACGTGCCTCCCAAACCAATTTCCCAGTGGTTTGACAGAATATGGTTGATATTTTCCCCTCGCTCCCCCTTTATTACCTCATTTAATGTTTCACAAAATTTTTTGGCTGCCTGTAGTATGATTCTAACATGACAAACGAGGGACACTAGAATTTAAATAGTGGGTTTTATCCTACTATATGCCCCACCATGAGATGATTCCTAATGGGATTAAAGAGGGCTCAGTATTAATATAGCATTAAATACCTAAAGGACTGATTGAAAGAAGGCAGATGGCTGCATGACTGAACTGTGTGTCCCAGGCCAGTTGTGCCAGGTCTAACACATGCACACAGTTTAACCCAGCCTTTTTCTAGAGCACATAATTTTAGTGAGTGACCATAACTTTTAATATTGATTATATTGATATATTAAGTGTCAGAAATGCCCCTCTACCCTGTATAACAAATAGCTTTCAAGTATTCCAGACTAAATATCCATGGCCAACCTAAAACACTCTTCTGGGTACAGAAACCGGCTGCCCAGGAAGGTGATTGAGTCACCATCCCTTGGAGGTGTTAAAAACTCTGAGTGGCCAGAGATGCGAGGCCATGGTCTAGGGTTTAGGGAAGTGTTGGGATGAAGGCTGGACTTGATCCTGGAGGTTCTTGATCCTGTCATGATGATTCTGTGATTCTTCTTGAGGAACAGAGATGATAGATTCACAGAACATTAGGGATTGGAGGGGACTTTGAAAGATCATCCAGTCCAAGATAAAAGATTCTTCCAAGGGTTGCATAATTTTATATAAAATTAAGGGAAGAAATGTATTTGCCATAAAAAAACTAAATTAAAAAAAGGCAATATAGTACTCAAAAAACCCAAATACCTTTGTCATCACATCTGGATTGGAAAATGTCACTCAATTCAAACTGCTTTCTGCTTTATTCAGAAATATTAAGAAGTTCAATAGCAGATGAAGTATTGGAACGTGTTTGAATCTGAGGCATTAGAGAAAATGGGATGGACTTCAGGTTCTTCCTGTGTGTTCTTTTATGGAGTTCCCAGCACAAGGAGGATGTAGACAGACTGGAGCACACCTAGAAGACAGCCACTAAAATGATTAGGGGAATGGAGCATGTCTTATATGAGGACAGGCTGAGGAAGTTGGGGCTGTTCATCCTGGAGAAGATAAGGCTCTGGGGGGACCTTCTTTTGACATTCCTGTATCTCAGGGGAGTCTACATGAAGGCAAGAGAAGGTCTTTTCAAGAGGGTTTGTACAGATAGGACAAGGAGCAATGGCTTCAAGCTGGGAAAGGAGAGATTTAGGCTGGAAATGAGAAAAAAAAATCTTCAAAGTGAGGGTGGCTGATGGCTGGAATCGGCTGCCCAGGGAGGTGGTGAGTTGGTGGGAGCCCCATCCCTGGAGTCACTTAAGGTCAGGCTTGATGAGACTCTGAGCAACCTGTCCTAGGTAGAATTGTCCCTGTGTAGGGAGGTTGTACTAGAAGGGACCTCTAGAGGTCCCTTCCTGCCTAGAACATCCTATGATTCTATGATTTTGGTTGTATCTTTAGAGCCACCTCTGAGCTGCAGATCACAGGACGAGGCCATAGGACGGAAGCAAAACAGTTCTATAGACATGTACTGAGCTCTTTGCTGAAGGCAAATAGCTGTAGCAAATAATCACCAATTTTCACTGGAATACTTCAAAGCACTTTACAGTGATAGTGGTTTTCGTGTTCAATTTTTCTGTCTCTGGTGGCTGGAGTGTAAACCCCCACTTTAAAAGGCAGGGGCTTGGCTGTACGACAAACATTGTGATCATAACTTCAAAGATAAACCCTCTTGAACTAGGACTGAAATTGCTTCTCTTTTCTCTCTGGTTAGAGACAGCTGAATGTCTGATGGTTAAATGGAAAAGAATTTTCAAAACTAACTGTTTTGGCTTTTAAGACTATTTCCTTGTGAAAATGGAACTTATTACAGGTCCTTTTGTTTTTCTATCAGCAATAGGTTTCGTTTTCACAGCAGGGCAAGAGACCTCAATCCCATTTCTTAAATAATTTAAAAGGAAACTTAGATGCTACAACGGATAATTTTGGAAAGAACTGGCTCTCGAAGAGTCTTGCAGCATCTTCTGTGCTCTCAAATAACTCTGGGCTGATCTGGTTTGTTTTCTCTCTGCTTGCCAAGTCCTCTTCATTTCTGAAGGCAGGTTTTATAGTGCTGCTTTCCCCCTCATGGGAATGGGGTGATTTTCACCTCCTAAGTAACTGTGGCCCATTAGCAGAATTCTTCAGCCTAAATTTGTTGTGTCTATGAGAATAAATTGCATTCCCCTAGAGAACGTTTCCAACTCTCTTCCTATCACTTTTAAAACTGCTGAGTTTTACCCCCTTGCACTTGTTAGTGCTCCTTCACTCTGAGTCTCTGTCAGAGTCTGTGATCTAAACCGGTTCCTTCCTTTGCATTTTCATGTAAGTTCATCTGGCAGTGTAATTTGGTATTGAAGTCACAGAAGCAGTTTAATTCAAACTTTTGAGTGCTTCATTTGTCAGCAGTGCCCTGCAGAACATTCTGGCCATTATTGCTCTATCGTAGCTTCGAAATATCTTTCTCCAACAATTACATTCAATCAAAGGTATTAGAAGACCACTTTCAGTGTAATTATGATGTAAAATAGCATCTTGCAAAATTGATCATTATGTAGGATGGTCCTGGAGTGAACACAGCTGCGAGGTGCTTTGCTGGTGCAGGTTACAAGCTCTACATTTCTTTTACTTCATCAGTGGAGGAACATCTAGCTAGGTTGATACAGCTGCTCCCATGTACACAGACTACTCAGTGAGCAGTTAGACTTGCAGGGTACTCCACAAAAGTGGTGATCAATATTCAAGCCACTTAATACTAGATGGCTGCCTGTCCTTAGGGAGGCAGGGCTGAGAGGGAGAAAAGCGATTTCCTCAAGTACTCACTGGATGTCACTTCAAATTATTAATGATTGTCTCGGGTTATATCGAAGCAATCTAGGGAGCAATTTAATTGGATCAATCCATGGAAACAGCAGTTGAGCGACTTCAAAGATAGTTTTCACTCTTCCAGACTTCAAAAAGACCCTCTTCTCTATTAGACTGTTCTTAAGTGTTACCTGTTACTAGGTATTAACCTAATAGCCTGTTCTCTGACTATTGTCAGGTAAGATGAGGGGTAACAGTTTTACACTGGAAAAGGGTAGATTTAGGTCAGACATCAGGAGAAAGGTCTTTAATCTGAGGGTGGTGGATCCCTGGAGCAGGCTGCCTAGAGAGGTGGTGGAGGCCCCATCCCTGGAGCCATTCATGGTCAGGCTGGATGGGGCTCTGGGCTATCTGTTCTAGTGAGTCCCTGCTTGTTGTAGGTGGGTGAACTAGATGACATTTGGAGGTCCCTCTGAGACCCATGATTCTATTGAATCCTCTTGTTGCATGCTGAATGTTTTCTTCTCTTAAGACACAGTCTAGGAAACTATGTCAGAGACCTGAGCACACCTACAATCTCTGCACCTCCAAGAAGTTTGGCTGCCTGCGCTCAGAGCGGCTGCGATGCCGATCATCCTGTTGTGTGACAGGCAACAGGGGTATTTTGCTGCCACTGGGCTGCAGGTTAACTCTGACTTCTGTCTCAGGCCTGCTCTGCTCTTGTTTGCTGTAGACTTGTGTCAGAGGGGACAGTGCCCTGCCTGCCTCATGCCAGCTCCTCTAACAGCAGTTTGTCAACTTAATTTACTCAGAGTAAGGTTTGTTGTTTGAAAGATTGGTGGATTTGTCAATTGAAATCTAATGGAACAGGCTGCTCAGAGAGGGGATGGAGGCACTGTCCCTGGAAGGGTTCACCAAACAGGCAGACAGGGTGTTTCAGGAGATGGGTTAGGGCAGATGGTTGGACTTGATGATCTTGAAGGACTTCTTCAACCTTGATGATTCTATAATCTACTGCATGTGTAGGTGATACCTGTCTCCCTAGAGAGAACCACAGCCAAATGTTTTTAAGTTGTTTCTGTGGATAAGAAAATAGATGTATGACTATTTTTCATGGCTACAAGATTGAAGTGATCACTTGATGCTAAGATGATGTCTATTCTGGGTGGTAGGCAAAGTCAGAGCAGTGACTCTGATTCTGAGACCAGCTGGTAACATCTGGCCACCTCCTTGCCATTAAACTCTCTGCTTCCAAACTGTGTGCTGGAAGTGAGCTTTGACACAGACTAATTCACAAACTGCATGAATTGTTTGGCCAGGGGGCTAATTCACCCAGGCTGCACTGTGCCAGGAACAACCGTAACAGATTAACAACACAGCCCTGCAAATCACAGCCTTGTAGTGCCCAGCTCTGCTTTCCGTGCCTAGCTCTGCCTTGGCACGTTAATTTATTAGCCTAGCTATCTCAGGAGAATTAAGCAAAGTATTAGGACTGTATGGAATTTTTAAGCATGCTTCACACTGCAGATTTTGGCAGCCAGAAGCATTCACCAGAGAAAATTATCAAAGCTCTGTTCAGGTGCAAATATTCTGTTTGATGTTTTGTGTCTATATATCTTGTTTCACCCTAGAGATTGATATAGAGCAGTCAGCAAACTTTGAGCAGAAATAGCATGGTGTCCGTCAAAGAGTTTCTGTTCTAGAGTGGAATGTGACAGCTGTTTACCATAAAAAATAGCATCACGTGTCTGTGTAGGAGTGGGACCAGGGAAGAATCCGGCACGCAAGGGAATAGGCAGAGGCTGTAAAGAGATGAAAGGAGACAGACAGACCTGAGGTTATTTAGGTTGTGGAAAGTGAGATGAAATATCTCACTTTGAGTCTTTTGCTAATATCTCTTGTCTTTAATAAAAACTGTTTGCCGGAATCCAGCGTCCTCAGGAACCTGATGTAGAACATCAAGGTCAAGAATATCAAGAACATCTGATAGAGAAATCAATTCAGTGAATCAATCCCTGATGCAAGTGCCGTGTTCACCCACACATCTTATCCAAGGACAGATTTTTCCATGTTGAAGGCTTTGTGTGGGCACAGTGGTTTTCCTGCACAGAATAGTTACCAAGACTCCTCAAGTTCTGAGCTGCAGGTCTTGTCCTTGTAAGAAATTGCACTGATTTATATAAAGGGATCATTATGAAGGGATTTTATTTTATTCCTCTGAGCACTTTTATTTTCATTTAGAAGTAGTTTATTTCAAATTTGGTAGAAGTGGAAAGCAGCTTTTGGACAGATAATCCTAATTAGACACCGGTGGGAGTAGAGAGCGCTGGCGGTGGGGCAGCAGGTTGTTACTCTGAGGAGACAGACAGACTATGAGAATTTATGAGAGATTGACCACGTTAGATGAAATGAAAAATGCATCTTCAGTGCACAGTTAGCAGCACGCAGGATGCAAGAGTTACTCTTGGCCTGATGACAAAACAGAAGATTACTCAGACTGTGGTTTCTCAGCTATGTGAAGGCAATGCTGTCAAGTGCTTCACACCGCCACTTAATTTCTGTTATGTAATCACAAGCACAGAATTATTGAGGCTGAAAAACACCTCTAAATTCATCAAGCCCAACCCATGACCTAATTTTGCCACCATCGGTGCCACATCCAGTCTGTCCTTAAACACCTCCAGGGATGGGCACTCAATGTGTGTGGTACAGCTATTGCTGATCCAAATGAAACATAATCTTATCTGTACTTCAAAACACCTTTACTGAGAGGAATAATTCTGGCATTAAGATAAAAGTGCACTGCTATGATGCTGCATGTTATGGATCCCTCCAGTAATTAGCCTTGTATTGTACTCTTAGGCTTCCCTGGCATTCGGCCTCATGTTCCTTGGCCTTCCCCAGTTGATGCTTGCTACGATCCAGTTTGGATGCAGATTTGTGGGAAGTTCAATCATAAAAAAAATCATTGAATGTATGGGGTGATGCAAATGCAGAGCCAAACATTAGGGCAAAAATGTATTGAGGCAGGTTTATTGTAACAGCAGTGCATCAGAAAGGAGAGACAGCGATCGGAAAGGAGAGAGGGAATAAAGGCAGGCAAGAGATAGGCAAGGAAAGGTTAGAGTAGGAGTACCACTGTCAGAGTTCCATGTGCGTTGTCTCCTTTTCTCGGTGTTCCTAGTGCAGCTTTCACAGTGTCTTCAGTGTCCTTTGAGTGTGGTGGGGGAGATCTCCAAATGTTGGGAGTGTGGAGGGGCACTTCTCTCTTCCTGTGTCCAACCTCCCTCTCACCCCCCACTGCCTGAAAGGCAAAGTCCAGGTGATCCAGACAGGATGTGGCTTCTGTCAGGTTTGTGTTCCTTTCCTTGGGATGTGTTGGGGCATGTTAAGACAAGGAAAAGTCTCCATGATTCTCACAATGCTCAGATACACAGATGGGTTGGTGCCCGGTCTCTGTGGTTTCACTAAGAACTTCCTGGAATCTCCTGGTCCAGTAGCCAACCCACTGACCCTTTGTTTTTCCTGGTATCCAGGTTAGATACTTGGCTCCCAAGCTTTCAGAATCCTAGAACCATCAAGGTTGGAAAGACCTTCAAGATAATCAAGTCCAACCATCTGTCTAATAACCTCCAACCACTAAACCATCTCCTATCTTACTTCCTTTTATTTGAAGACATTTTCAGACAAAGAATTAGTCAACTTTGACTTTTTAATTTTATTTTTAACGTTCTAAAACGTTAGGGTGGGTGTCAGGAGGATAGAGCCAGGCTCTGCTCAGTGGCATCCAATGATAGGACAAGGGGCAATGGGAGTGAGCTGGAACACAGGAGGTTCCACATCAGTATGAGAAGGACCTTCTTCCCAGTGAGGGTGACAGAGCCCTGGAAG
>JAOXOE010000343.1:40143215-40161544 GCA_028565055.1 Phoeniculus purpureus
CATCTCCCTGATGAGGAAAGGCTGAGGGAGCTGGGTCTCTTGAGCTTGGAAAAAAGGAGACTGAGGGATGACCCCATTAATGTTCATAAATGTGTGAAGGGTGGGTGTCAGGAGGATGGAGCCAGGCTCTGCTCAGTGGCATGCAGTGAGAGGACAAGGGGCAATGTGTGTAAGCTAGAACACAGGAGGTTCTACATCAATATGAGAAGGAACTTCCCAGTGAAGGTGACAGAGCACTGGAAGGGGCTGCCAGGGGAGGTTGTGGAGTCTCCTCTGGAGACGTTTAAAACCCTTCTGGCCACGTTCCTTGTGCGACTTGATCTAGGGGATCCTGCTGTGGCAGGGGGATGGGACTGGGTGATCTTTGGAGGTCCCTTCCAATCTCTAATATTCTGTGATTCAGTTACACCTCCTAGGGAAGAAAGACTGGATGAACACTGAGATCCAGCTCTTTCAGGTGCAGACCTGTTCCCTGTTAGGGTGGAGTTGCTTGTTTCCTTCCTAATAATTTTGATACAACCCCTTTAGTTAAATAGCAGTTACAGTCTTTGGAGAACTCCTTTCTTCAGTACTAACAAACAAATGAGTAATGCTAAAAATGGTGGAAAAAATTTAAAATTAACTGCAGATAGAATTGACAGAAACATCCTGGAGGTGGTTCAGTCAAAACCCACCTCCTTTCCAAGCTGCCTGTTACAATTTGTCTCCAGTGAGCCATGTTCCCGCTGACACTGCCCCCTCCCTATAAGTTGCTACATCCATGTGCGATGCTTCCCATCACGGCTCCTCCAGGAGCCATGCCACCCACGCTCCTCCTGGAAGGCGACCACCCCCTCTTCTGCCTCCCCAGCTTGGAACTGAAAACCCTTCAGAATGGAAAGTGTGGAGTAGAGAGGCTTCAAACCCTCCCAGCACCATGCCTGTCTCTATGTCCAAACCCATCTGCCTAGGATAAACTCAAACTAGATGGCTGAAGGGTCATCTCTCCTTCCACAGTGTTTTTCATGTCTGACTGAAGCCAGTGCAGGACAACTCAGAACCTGCTCCTGTTAAGGTCCCACTGTCTTGACCCCACCAGCAATCTGTCCGTCAGCAACAGTTAACAATGATCTCACCTCTTATTTTCCACACTCCTCCACCTCTAGAAGAGGACTCAGGACTGAACTCAGCTAGGCTTGACCATGCATTTTGCAGTGACAGATCTGGTGGATCTCTCACCTGGACATCCCTACATGGAAGTCCACGCTGAGCTCATCCAGCCCACAGTCCCATGTGCTGCACCTCCCACAACTCACCGGTCTCTGCAGCAGGAATCGATGCTGAGCTCATCCAAACCCCAGTACTGAATTTCTTGCAGGAAGGAGAGTGCACAGAGCTGCTCCATCACATGCAGCCTCCCTGTCTGGTAGTAATTCAGGATGTAGTGAAACGCTTGGGAGCTCCGATCAAAGAAATATTCATTCTCCAGCAGGTTGGCATCATCACAAAGCTCCAGGAGGCCAGAGGCCACATCCCGGGCAGCAGAGACCACTACAGCCAGTTTGCCGAGACGAGTGTCAGGGTAGCAAGACAAAGTTTTCTGGGACATCACAAAGCGGCTACCTCCTACGTTGATAGTAAAGCAGTCTAAGGAGGGAATGACCTTCTGGAGGAGGGTCCCCTGCTCTTCCTCACTGGAGAACACACTGGAGTCCAGGGAGCCCAGGGATGTGCTGCTCCCTGGTTCCTCTAGGGATGCTTGGGAAGAAAGAGACATGCAGCAGGGAGGCGACTTCATCCTGTAGCTGCTAGCAGCAGCCCCCACTCTCTCCAGAATCTAAAACACAACAAAGCTGCAGCGAAGGCTGTCCCGTTGTGGGGTGGGGTGTGGAGTGGCCGGGCCAGTCCCGAAATCTATCACTTCGTGTTGGTTACCGTTCCAGGGACACCTCACCGACTGTTCTTCCTCTCAGCGATGCCTCCATCGGCGGTCAGGCAGGGTGCGGACCCGCCCGGCGCTGCTGCGCGCCCCTGCGAGGACACAGAAAGAAGAAGGGAAGAAGGTACCTGAGGCCGTCGGGGAGCGCCCGGCACCAGCCGCTGCGCAACGGGACAACCCGGAACGGCGAGGTCCCGATGCAATCGCAGGGGTCTGCCCTGCCTCGCCCCCTGCCCGCTCTGACCCCGCAGCCCCGAGGGTACCCGAGGGCAGTCTCTCGCACCCGGAGCCGCCGCCCTCTCTCCCGCCCCGCTGCCGGGGCAATGGGCGCGGAGCGGCATCGCATCTCGGGTCTGCTCCCCAACCCCGACCAGACCCGCAGCCCCTCGCCTCACCTGCCCGACCTTCGTCTGTGGCAGCCCCTGCCCGCTGCTCCGGTTTCCCCCCTTGTGAGCAGCGCCAGCGCGGCTCCATGGCGGGTCATGCGCGGCGGAGAGCGGGCGGGATGCGCGGGGCGGGGCTGGACACCGCCCTCCTTCCCCTACATCCCGGGAGCTTCTTCCAGGGACGGGGTGGACGAGACAACTTCGCCTGGATTGCTCACAGGTGGTTTCGACGCCGCCCGCCTGTTAAAAAACCTAATCCCGAGCGTGTTCCTAAGGAGATGGGGGGTCCCTGCTACTCGTACATCACAAGTGTGGAGCCAGGTAAAACAGTGGTGGTGAAAGGTTTGTGGATGTATGAGAAAAAGCCGATTTTAAAAGCCAAATTTAACTCTGCTACCATCAGCTTGCTTTCAGAAATCCTGTGGAGTGTCTTTGGCGCTGTCTTGTGGTGCTGTCTTGGTGGCTCTCCGGTTCACCACTGCAAGAGTTAGGGTCACTCTCCTCACTTAGTTCCCTCTTCTCCTATGAAACAGCTATTTCTGAGAGGTGTCAAAGAATGTAATCTTGCAACCTTGCATTTTCTGCCACCTCCTTCTCTTGGCCAGGGCAGGCAGCTGCCTGTGTTGTGCCAGTCTGCCAGGAGGGGAAGTTCTGTAGCAGCAAAATGTGGATTTGTGTGTCACACTACCAGCTTCTGATCCCCCAGCACCTGTTGTCTGCAACTGCATCAGGTTCTGCACCTTTCTGATGTTTATTTCAGAGATCTAATCAGGGTTCATCTTTTGGGTACTAGTAGTCTTCTGTATTTTGTGTGAAGACTAAAGTGTTGCAGTGCCCTCAGCAGTCACTCTGCTCAGCACTTGCTGGCATAGAAATCTGCACCAGGTGACTGTCAGCAGAAGTATTCACCAGAGAGAATCCAGAGGCGAACAGCAAGGGTGGTCAGATACACGAAAGGCTGCTCACAAAGATGAAGGGTGTGCTCTGTTCTCCTTGGTTGCACTGGACAGGTGTAGAAGTAATGAGGTTGAATACACCCCTAAGGACATTTAGGGCAGCCAATAGGAAGTTTTTGTGAAGCAGTAGAGAAGGTCATCTGGGACACTGGTCTCTGTTACTGGTCATCAAAGAATTGAGTGGACAAGGATCTGCCAGGAATAGCAGAGGTGCGGTGCTCTCTTTCCTGAGGCAGGCTAGAAGGGCTAGATGACCTCCTGAGACCCTTTCCAGGTCTATCATTCTGCACTTGAAGTGTGTCATTATTTGTTTTCATAGAAATGTGACCTTTTTCTTTGTTTAAAACATACACATTGAAGCATATTTTAAAGGAAGAGTTACAGAATGGTGAATTTGTTGTCCTTTGAAAATGTCAGCACTGCTGTTGTGCAGCCAGCTTTCAGGTACAGCCCATTTCTAGTCCAGGATTACCATTCAGTCCTTCTGATGGACAGCACTTAAACCAGAATTTAATTAAAAGCAATAATTAAAATATTCATTCAGTAAGACCAATGCATTGAGACCATCAATGAGAAGTTCCTCAGAGCAGCAAGACACCTGAGTGTAATAGATCTGTAATTGTTCAGTCATGAAACTACTCACTCACCTTCTTCTTTTGCTTCTCTTTCCAGTGGGCATTTTTCCATCAGCTGCTAAGACTTCTACAGGTGTGTTTTCTCAGTTAGAAGGCAGAGCTGAAAACATTCCTCTCTCATAATCACAATTGGATATTAGGAAGAAGTTGATTGGGAATTAGGAAGAAGCTATTTACTGAGAGAGTGGTTGGGCACTGGAGCAGGCTGCCCAGGGAGGTGGTGGAGTTCCCGTTCCTGGAGGTGTTTAAAAACCAAGTAGGTAGAACACTTGAGCCCATGGTCTAGTGGTTAGGGAGCTGTCGGGATGAGGACTGGACTTGATGGTGCTGGAGGTCATTTCCAGCCATGGTGATTCTATGATTCCATTCTGTGATGAATCACAGAAGGTGGCTATTTCCCCTGTTAATCCAGATCTGCTGGCGTGCCTAAGAACTGACTTAAACATTCAGTTTTAGTGTGAACCTAATTCACAGTATCATTAAGACCATCAATCATTTGGTCTTAAAATACTCTGCTGCATCTTCCTGTATTCAACACTGGTGAGACCATATCTTGAGTACTGTGTCCAGTCTGGGGCACCTCAATACAGGAGAGAGATCAAGGTGCTGAAGTGAGTGCAGAGGACAGCAATGAAGCTGATGAAGGGCCTGGAGAATAAGTCTTATGAGGAGAGATGAAAGAGCTGGGGGTCTTTAGTTTGAAGAATAGGAGACTGAGAGGAGACCTCATCACTCTACAGCTACCTTAAAGGACATTGTGGTTGGTGCTGGTCTCTTCTCACAGGCAATAGGTGATGGAACAAGAGGGAATGGGTTCAAACAACAACAGGACATCAGGAAACATTTTTTCATAGAAAGAGTGGTCAGGTACTGGAAAAGGCTGCCCAAGGAAGAAGTTGAGTTGCCATCCCTGAATGTGTTTAGAGATTGTTTAAGATGTGATGTTGAGGGATCTGCTTTAAGGGTGCACTTTGTAGAGTAGGGTTGATGGTTGGACTTGATAATCCTGAGGGTCTTTTCCAACCAGAATGATTCTGTGACTTTCACTGCCTGTCTAAGGCTTTGAGATACAAGGTTCAGTGTTCTGCTTACTTATGTCCTGTGTGGAGTAAGGACTGTATACAGGCAAATCTACATAACTTCAAAGTTCATGTTTTGTCCGGTTATCAGCAGTTCAAACAGTGGGAGTTTTTAACCAAGAAGGTGACTGGTTTCTCTTCAACATTTTAGAGGCAAACCATCTCTTAAAGTTAAGCTTCCTGCAAGTTTTGTGCACTTAACAACCATTTTTCTAGCTCAGTTCTCACTGCTGGAAAGTGACAGCACCAACAAATTTCTGTAGTGTCCATAACTTCAATTAGACAGGAGATCTTGGTATGATCTAGTGTCTTACTTGTGAGTCCTTGCTCTCTGCTGGTTGTAAATTTAGATAAAAAAAAGGAATGTTTAGAAACCTGTTCAGAAAAACTATGTTCAAATGTACCAATAAAATAAAGCTGGGATGTTTCAAGGAAATAAGAAAAATATTTTATGGGTAGAAAGACTCAAAACACAGAGGGTTGACTGCAGAGTGGGGCAAAGAGGAACCTAATGAGGTTCAACAAGAATAAGTGCAGAGTCCTGTACCTGGCAAAAAGTAATGAGGTGCACCAGTACAGGTTGGGAGGTGATCTGCTGGAAAGCACCTTCACGGGGAGGGACCTTTGACTCCTGGTGGACAAGAAGTTCTCCATGGAACAGCACTGTGCTGTCGTGGCCAAGGCAGCCAGTGGAAGCTTGGGATGGATCAAGAAGAGTGTGCCAGCAGATCAAGGGAGGCTGTCCTCCTCCTCTACTCTGCCCTAGTGAGGCCACACCTGGAGTATTGCAGCCAGTTCTGGGCTCCCCAGTTCAATAGGGATGCAGAGATCTGATTGAGAGAACCAACAGAGGGCTACGAGGATGATTAAGGCACTGGAGCACCTACCTTATGAGGAAAGACTGAGAGACCTGGGGCTTTTCAGTCTGAAGAGGGGAAGGTTACGAGGGGACTCAATCACTGTCTATAAATCCCTGAGGGCTGGGTGTCAAGAAGGAAGAGACAATCTCTTTTCACTTGCACCCTGTGATAGGACTAGGGGCAGTGGGTGTCAGCTGGAGCACAGGAAGTTCCATCTCAACATGAGGGAAAACCTCTTTACCGTAAGAGTGACAGAGCACTGGAACAGGCTGCCCAGGGAGGTTGTGGAGTCTCATTCCCTGGAGGCTTTCAAGAGCCGTCTGGATGCTTCCTGTGTGAGCTGCTCTAGACTCTATGGTCCTGCTCAAGCAAGGGGTTGGACTCAATAATCTTGGCAAAACTACTTGGCCAACTATATTCTCGTGCCACTGGAGCAGCAGCAAAAACGAGCTGAAATTAACCATGGGCATTTCCAAGGTGGTTTGGCTCATGGAATTGTCACGTTGGACAGAACCACATCAGAAAGTCTCAGGGATGTGGCTCTCACCGAAGAGGTTGTACAGCGGCTGCTTTGTCATGTCAGGGATACAAGTAACAGCCGACCGTCTGTGTGAGCTACTGTCTTTACCAGTCCTGCAGCTGATATTTCCCTGGTATGATGCCACTGACAGAAGAAACAGATTTCATTATTTCACGACACTCTACAGCAAAGTTTTTGCTGGAATGCTGAGATACAAATTGCAACCCAGTATGTCTGTTGTGGGAGTTGAAGACTTGTTTCAGCAGAAAGCCAGCTGTTACAAAAAACTCTCTCTGTATTTTCCTGTTCTTCCCTACTCCATCGTATTGAAAGCTGGGATTGTATGACAATTGTGTAGTCACGTTTTCCAGCTGGAGTTTTGTGTTATGGGAAGGAGCCAGGATATGCAGATACCAACATTTATCTATTTCAAATAGATTTGGTTCTCTTCATATAGGAGTGGTGCTTCACAATCAGCTGTAGGTTCCTGGGCTTTGTGTTTCCAAGTTTTGATCTGCATTTGGAACGTAAAATTGGGATGGCTCTCTAACTTATGTGGTAGTAGAATAGAGGGAAATGGTTAGGAAAATGGTGTGACGTGTGGGGCATGGCTAGGGAAAACTTCCCAAAGAAGCACCTTTGTGGTTTCCAGCAGCACAGAGGGTGCATGAAGCCCAACATGTTTAATAGCCTTTCGTGGTGTTTCAGATCCATTTTTTAATTAATTTCGCTTTTGATGTCGCTAACACCCTGTGCAAGGTTCTCCCCAATTTAACTGTTCAGAGTGAAAGATCCCAGACAGTTCTGTCAGACCTTCTTTTGTTCTTGTGCTGGAACCGCTGAGCTGCTGCTCATGTTGCCGACATCCTTCATCTACATCTGCCTTACTTTAGTTTCTATGGAAATGATCTTTTTCAATAATATATCTTTAAGGTTTTAATGTGTGTCCAAGCTTTCTAAGGGATAAAAAGGTTCAAATTAATGGATTTTGGTGGTTCTATCAGTTCATCATTTATCTGTTGCAAGCCCTAAGCATCACTGCATTCGACACTAGACATAATCTGTACCATAAACTCAATTCCCTTGGCATAGGTCAAGAGTCAGTTCTTGGAAATGAGAGTGTAACTGGCTAGACTCTCTGCTGAGCCTTCCCCTTTGGTTAGTGTGAAGCAGTGCTCTTCAGAAGCAGTTCTGGTTCCTTTACAATTGAGTTCTCTGAAAGCAAGTCCTCCCTAGTCTGGGAGCCGCTGTACCCTCAGTGTTGCAATACCAGGTAAGAAAAGAGGAAACCTAGAAATTCTCTAGACAGCTCTCTGCTGTTTCCTTTGGCAAGTGAAGTAAGAGCTTATTAGAACAGCTTTATTCCCTCCAGGGATATTCTGCTTTTCTTGTGGAAATGGTCCAGCTGAAGCCAGCCCGATCTCACTTTCTTTGAGCTAGCTGCACAGAACAGACAGATCAGAAGACGACACTCGGTTTGGTCCACATCGTGTGAAAACAGTTTAGGGGAGTATGGAATCAGGGCTATGTTAAGAAAGCTGTTTTCAGTATCTTTGAACACTACCCACTTTCAGACCCTATTTATTTTCTTGCCTTTTACAATGTGGTAGGAAGTAAAGAAAAAAAAGCCGCTAGGGAGGTAGTTCTGAAGAGCAACCTACACATATGAGCAGTTTTATTTGCAGAGGACTAGCTTTACATCCACCAACTGCATGGCAAAACAAGTTGCTGGTATTTTCTGCTGCACTTACATTGGAAATCTGATCTAATATATAAAACTGAGTTTAGTAAACAGTGCGTGTGGCTCTAGGCTGGATGCTAATTTTTAATTAGATTGGTGAAGAGGATTATTAAGAATTTTCACGTTTTGATTTTATCTGCATTCTGCCAATTGCCCCGAAGGTCTCTCAGAAATGAATAAAATATAAGCAGTCTGACCTGGCTACTGACCTGCCTAGTGCATTTTTTAGGAGCTATTACTCCCTTCTCCTTTCACTGAACAGACAAAGCCCAGCAATGCCAAGGAAGATTCCACCCAAATGTCAAGAGGAAGAGTACTTGTCTTTAAATGGAGACTGAGTCTGTTGCTCTGAAGGAAAGCTCCAATGACTTAGTATCAAAAAAATATGCCTTGTTCTAAAGAGAATTTAAAATAGATCAAGGAGAGTGAAGTCATTCAGCACAGGATGAAGATTTGAATCGATCAATCTGAGATTTAAATCTGTATTATCAGAGACACAATCAACGTCTGTGCGGAAAAACCTTAGCAGTTCTCAACAGAAGACACTACATTTGTGGACATCCATGAACAGTCTATGTCTGTTCCTGCTACTGGTCCTCCCTAGAGAGAATGGATAGCAAAACCATCATGAAATATATCTTACAATCTCCAAGTCCAGCGTGCACCACGTAACTTTCAGCTTTTACCTTCATTTTCAATAGAAGAATCTTTGAGGACTCCCAGGAGTGAAGGCTCTTTGAGGTATTTCTCTTGTTATTTCCTCAACAGCCCATCTCAGAAGAGATGGAAGGCATTGCTCTTTTAAACTTTAACCATCTCTCAGACAAAAAAGTCTGTAGTCTTCAAAGAAGCTGACTCCCGAGTTCATGAATGTTGTGTTTTGCAACAGGTTGTGATCTTCTAGAGCTGTGTTGGACAGCAAAATGATCCTTTTTTTGGGAGGGTGTTAAGATTTAATTTTGCTTTTATTTTTCCCCACTTATAAAAGGATAAAAAGTAGAACAGCAAGGACATCATCTTTAAAAGTGATCTATTCCAGCCCATTCAAATGATTCCTTACCCATCTCCACCAGCTGTAATCTCTGAGGGATAGTTAGGTTGGAAAATACTTATTTTAGGCAAAACTAATCATCATTTGCTAAGAACCTTTGTAACACCAGCCAAGTATCAAGATTGCTGTTACCTCTGGCAGCTTTAAAATACTGAGTCATTCGTAAAACTTGTTTATTGCAGTAACTTATATCTCTGCACTAAAAGATAAAGATCCAATCCATCTGTCTGTGTACTTAACAATTCCATTTACAGCACTGAACAGGCATAATAGCTCAGCACCCTATAACAAGCAGGAGAACCAGAATAGGCCTGTCTGCACACAGAAAAAAGATCATCATGAAAATAACTTCAGATGATTTCATGCAGTGCAAAAGAGAAACGTGTTCAGGCAACTTCATCTCTGCTGACTTCCAAAAGAATTTCTGTGCCCCACAATCCTGCAGTTCACATCTTAGGTATTGACTGGTTTCAATTGATAATGCAAAACCCCTGCACTTGGGGTAGTACTGAGGTGATCATGTTTTCATTCACTCAAAGAGTCTTTGCATTTATCAAGTTAATTTGGGTATAGAATCGTAGACTCATAGAATGGCCAGGGCTGGAAGGGACCTTAAAGCTCATCTAGTTCCAATCTCCCTGCATAGGCAGCAACACCTTCACTAGAGCAGGTCACTCAGGGCCCCAGCCAACCTGGCCTTCAACACTGCCAGGGATGGGGCAGCCACTACTTCTGTGGGCAACCTGTTCCAGCATCTCACCACCCTCACAGCAAAGAATATGTTCCTCATATCCAACCTCTGTGTCTCCTCTTCAAGTCTGGAAACTTTTCCCCTTGTCCTCTTGCCACGCACCCATGTCTAAAGCCCTCCCCCAACTTTCTTGTAGTTCCCTTCATGTATTGGAAAGCTGCTGGAAGTTCGTCTGGGAGCCTCCTCTTCTCCAGGCTGAACAACCCCAACTTTGTCAGCCTGTTCTCATATGGGAGGTGCTGCAGCCCTCTGATCGTTTGAGTTGCTCTCCTCTGGACACCTTGTAGGAACTCTATGTCCTTCTGATGTTGGGGACTTAAAAACTGGACTCAATCCTCCAGGGGGGTCTCACAAGTGCAGAGTAGAGGGGGAGAATATCCTCTCTCAACCGACTACCACTGCTTCTTTTGACGCAGTCCAGGACATGGCTGGCTTTCTGGGCTGCAGGTGCACACTGATGGATGGCTACTGTTCAACTTCTGGTCCATGATCACCCTCAAGTCCTTCTCCTCAGTGCTGTCTTCAATCCTCCCAATCTGTATTCATGCTGGAATTGCCTTGACCCCAGTGCAGAATCGTGCTCTTGCCCTTGTTGAACTTGGTGCAGTTTGCACAGCCCACATCTTGAGCCTGGCAAGGTCCCTCTGGATGGGTTCCCTGCCTTCTAATGTGTTGGCTTCACCACACGCTTTGGTGTTGTCAGCAGACTGACTGAAGGTGCATTCTGGCTAACTGGCATGCCAGCTAATTTCATATCCTGTGTATTATATCCTCACAATATATCCTGTAGCAAGAATAATTAGTTGTTTAAGAGGAAGTGTGGTTCTTCAGTAACTGTTATTTGTAAATTGACTTTATGTAGATGACTCTAAAATTGACAGACTTTGCCTGCCTGTGAAAAGCAGAGGTTTTGTTGCCCTGCCACTGACCTTTAGCCTCTTCAGCCAAAGAAGAGAAATACAAGCTTCAAAGGAACAATTACCTGCTTTATACATCTTTGCTTAAGGAGAGGGTGAATTACCCCTTGCAAAGATCCATTCTAACGCCCCGATGTCAAGGGAAGGCTGAACGACAGCTCAGCTCTGTCACTGTGGATGTCTGTGCTTTCCCAGATGAACTGGACTTTGAGCCTTTTCTATTGTTTTTTAGATGTTCTTACAAAACCAAACCAATTATTTATTACTTAACTCAATAGAGCTGATATACTTCATCAATATAACTCACTGTGAGGAATAAATCTTCTCACAGATGATTCCCACAGAGCCTTAGCATCTTTTTCTTTGCTGAGCATATGTAGCAAGAGGAAATAATGGCCTCTAAGCAAACACATGAAAATAACCACCTCGAACATCTATAAATGTAGCTCTATTAGTATTGATTTCCCTCAGTATTCCCATTCTGGTTGCCTCAGTGTCAATATCTTTGGGATTCACTTGCTAAAACTCCAGCAGGCGATGTTTTTATAGATGTCAGTAGGTGTCTGTTTATGGGTACGAGCCTGTCAGAAAAAATCTGTTTAATGTCTCCAATTTTTCTAAGTCTTTCATTGTCGTCAGACAGAGTTTCCTAGGGGTGGTAACGGGCGTGCTGATGGATTCACTCCTTTTTTCAGGCTGTGCGAGGCTTGGTACAGCCTCCGTCAAACATGAGGTGTTTGCAAATAAAGTAGAGTTCATAATTATAGAATCATAAAATAACTGGTTGGAAGAGTCCTGCAAGATCACCCAGTCCAACCATCAACCCAACCCCCGGGGCTACATTTTTTGAACCCTTCAAGGGACAGCAACTTCACCCCCAACCTGGGCAACTTGTTCCAGACCCTCCCTGGGCAGCCTATTCCAACCCCTGACCATTCTGTCAGGGAAGAAATTTGTCCCTGATGTCTAATCTAACCCTCCTTGCCACAACTCGAGGCTGTTTCTTCTTGTCCTATCACTAGCAAGCAAGAATCGATCACTCTTAAGGAAGACCTTCGTAGTAGGAATAATGAAGTCACAGACGACAGCACTAACTGGGTCAATAAGCAGGTTTTGGGTTCCACAGACAGTTTCCAAGGAATTTTGCAACATTGACTAACTCTTCACTTGATTTTGACCTGAAAGGTTCTCAAACCTGTGGATCTTTGGGTGTGTGTGTGTGTCTTGAGGTAAAAGGACATGGGATTAATTTAACAGAAGGTCATAGGATTTATCTTGATCTGAAACTTGTAAGTAGCTCTTGTATGGTTATAGTGTGTTTTAAATAAATTCTAAACTTCTCAAGATCTATGCTTGGTGATTGTATATTAAAAGCCCTTTTAAGTCAATGAGGTATTGGCTTTTGATTTCAAAAGACTTTGGGCAGGGTCTGGACATTGGTTGTGTGAGCACTTGTGTCTGCCTGTCACTGCACAGGGTGATCAGTCCAGTTAGCCTGGGTTTATTCAAGGCAGGTCTTGCTTGACTGATTTTATTTCCTCCTATTGTAAGGTAGATGATGGAAGAGCTGTGAACAGTGACCACCTGGCCTTCGGTAAAGCTTCTGGCAGTGTTTCCCACATCATTCTCCTGGAGGAACAAGCTGCTCATGGCCTGGGCAAGTGCACTTTTCACTGGATAAAAAAATGGCTGAGTGGCTGAGCCCAGAGTGGTAGAGAATGGTGTTAAATCTAGGTGCTGGCTGGTCACAAGTGGTGTTTCCTGGGGCTCAGAGTTGGGCCAGTCCTGCTTAATGTCTTTATCAACAATCTGGATGAGAGGATTGAGTGGACCCTCACTGACTTTGCAGATAACTCTAGGCTGGGCAGGTGTGTTGATCTGCTTGAGGGTAGGAAGGCTCTACGGAGATCCTGACAGGTGGGATTGATGGGCTGAGGCCGATTATATGAACTTCAACACGGCCAAGTGCTGATTTGACTTGAGGATCCTAAAGTTCTCTTCCAAGAACAATGTTTCTGTGAACTGTATGAATCAACTTTTTCACACACCTTTCCTTCTTCTATTTGAATGTCTTCCAGAGCCTTGGTGACTCAAGGCTCAGTTAATTCACTAGAGATGACTACTTTGAGCTGCTTTGATAACACAGGATGGACTACCAGGCCCTTTAAGCTGCCCCAGGATAGATTCTACCTCTGCATGAGGAAAATTTCTGCTGCTTATTTACTTCACACCATTCCTTTTTCATGGCTCCAGCTGGGGAATGTGGCTAAATCCAAGCTTATAGGCTGGAGTTTCTCCTTTGGATGTCTTTAGCTACATCTAGGACAAGGCATTTTTCAGGACAATGGTCTCTGGTTTTGCCTATGATGTTGTGTAGAATTTGTAAAAAAAAAGGGCCTCCTTGTTTTCCAATTCTGTTTTCAAATTGTCCAAACGAGGGTTTGTGGTCTGCATTAATTCATTTGTGGTCTGGTTCATTTTCACATTACTTCTCCTTGTTGTTTTCCTCCTCTTGACACCTCCTATCCAGCCCAGCAGCTTCTTGCCATAATGCACCTCACATGTAGCAATGAACTTCAGCTCCCTGGCCTCCACTTGCCTCCTTGGACCTAGGTTTTGCATTACACCTGTTAGTCCTAAGCAGGTACCCTTAGCAATATCAAAAGGCAGAAGACACCTGCATGTAAAAAGTCCATGTTAAAAGAATTTAAATAAAGTTAAATTAGTAGAATTCCATAAGTGGAAACCCAAACCCATGAAAACTAGTAAATCTTATCTAAGGGCTAATTATTAATTTTACAGTATCCAAAGATTCTCCTCTGAATCACAGCATTACTTTTATTGGAGCTGTTTTTTCCCAGCTGTTTTCAGTCTTTTTCTTGGTTGTGAGGTACCAGCCCCACCTAGTGAATGATTAATGAATTCTTCAAACACAGCTCGCCAGAAGAATTCTAAGCAAATGCTAATTATTGTCTCTGGCCTGTGTCTGCTGTTTATCCACCTAAAGACCTCAGTGACTCTTCATTTAACAGAAGCTGTAAGTAAAACATACTGATGGGAGTCACATCAGAAACACAATGACTTGGTCTCACCTATTACAGGATAACTCTCAACAGCTTTAACACAGAATCACAGAATTTTAGGGATTGGAAGGGACCTCAAAAGATCATCAAGTCCAATCCCCCTGCCACAGCAGGATCCCCTAGATCAGGTTGCACAGGAACATGGCCAGGCAGATTTTAAACATCTCCAGAGAAGGAGACTCCACAACCTCCCTGGGCAGCCCCTTCCAGGGCTCTGTCACCCTCACTGTGAAGAAGATACTTCTTACATTAATGGGGAACCTCCTATGTTCCAGCTGACACCTGTTGGCCCTTGTCCTACCGTTAGATAACAGTGAGAAGAGTCTGGCTCCATCCTCCTGACACCTACCCGTCATATATTTATAAACATTAATGAGGTCACCCCTCAGTATCATTTTTTCCAACCTGAAGAGACCCAGCTCCCTCAGCCTTTCCTCATAAAGGATGAGCTCTATCCAGGCATCACTATGAGCCACTTTTGCTGCTGTTAGTATAATAAACTCCTGGAGATAAAGTGTCCTTGTGTTTTGGAGGTAAGTTCTATAGTGTCCAACAACAACAAATTACCTCTTGATAGCTGGTGCAAGTTTCGCTTGAGCCCAGTTTCTCCCAGTTACAGGGTATTTATCAGCAGTAGGAACACAATTTATATTAAACAGCCTGCGCTGCTCACTGCTAAAATTTATCCCAATCAGCAGAGTCATTACGTCCTACATTCGCCTTCTTCTAACCCACTGTTAGATTAAATGCTTCAATTAATAATAAATATTAGCAGTTTAGTAGATGAATAGTTACACCACTGCATTAGGCTACACGGCTGCAGAGAGACAGAACTGGAGCAATAGTTTCCCACTACATCATTCCCAGCCAAACAGTGCACCATATGTTGTCCTGCTGCACTCATCTCTTCCCTACAAAAACCAAAGCCAAAACCTCCAGCTTCACCTGCCACTTCTAGTTATTCAGCCACAGCCCAAGGATCGAGATGGAAATGAGGAGCCAGGCTGTGCTCTGAGCAAAGCCATTGAACTCAGCAGGGTGGCAGGAGGGCAGCCAGTGCAGGCTTTGACCCATTTATTTGAGAAAATTACCCCTGGACAACAAGATAATCCCCCTCTAGTAATGCGGGTGAGAGGCAGGAGGAAGCACCAGCTTAGGGAATTTGGTTCTGCTGAAGGGACTGGTACTCAGCATCTGGAGAGGCTCTGCTATCCCACGCTGAAAGCCCTGGTGTGGTAACATGCCAAACTGGTGCATCTGTACATGATCTGCTTTCATCTACAAAATGGATTGCAAAATGTTCTCGTTTCGTGAGGCAGGGGAAGAATCAGCTACGGGGAAAGTTGGTTACACAGTCCAGGAAACCACTGGTGATGTTCATCTGCCCTTTGTCCAAGTTCTGCACATGCTCTAAATGCACACACGAGTTTGCAAACACATGGACTCACTGGTAGGAGGGTGGGCAGATGACAGAAGACTGGACTCTCTTTGCAGCCTCATCCCTAGCTGGACACCTTTGTATTTCTTCCAGCTCTCTCAGCCATGTCCACTGAGGTTGCAGATCTATTCTTTCCAGACTTGAACTTTCCTGTTTCTTTTGCTGGGTAAATCCCATCCTGCTTTGTGCCTCAGTTTACCTCACCCATAAAAATAGAGTAAGGACACCTTTCACATAGTATCTTTAGATGAAAACACTGTCAGGGATTGTTAAAGGTGTTCACAGAATCACAGAACATTAGGGAATGGAAGGGACCTTGAAAGATCATCCAGTCCAATCCCCCTGCCACAGCAGGATCCCCTAGATCCAGTTGCACAGGGACATGTCCAGGTGGGTTTTAGACATCTCCAGAGAAGGAGACTCCACAACCTCCCATGGCAGCCCATTACAGTGCTACCAGGGAGTGACAGCTACACTGGACCGTGTTCACCTCAGGGCCATTTGTGGAAGGGTTGAGAATGTGTTTTCGTGGTCTCTGCTTGCAGTGGATGGGGAGCAGCCAATCTCTGCAGAATTGCAGAAAAACTCAATTCAGGTTAAGCAGCTCTTCTTAATCTGGTTTTCCCTATGGGGAAACGTTTCTAATCTCTCCTCAAGATGGAAACATTTGATTTACAAAGATGGCCTCACCAGCTTCGCACAAGCCTACAAGAAGCATGGGGAGGGACTTTTGAGCAAGGCCTGTTGGGATAAGACAGGGGGTGATGGCTTTAAACCAGAAGATTTAGATTAGATATAAGGAAGCACTTGAGGCCATGGTCTAGGGTTAGGGAGATGTTGGGGTGAGGGCTGAACTTGATGATCCTGGAGGTCCTTTCCAGTCATGATGATTCTATGATTTCTATGAGTAAGTTTTTTACAGTGAGGGTGGTGGACCCCTGGAACAGGCTGCTCGGAGAGGTGTTGGAAGCCCTGTCCCATGGGACATTCCAGGTTGGGCTGTATGTGGCTCTCAGCAACATGCTCTAGTTGCAGATGTCCTTGCTCAGTGTAGGGGTTGGACTAGATGGGCTTTAAAGATCCCTTTGTACCCAAACCACTCTGTGATCCTAAGCATCTATGATTCTATTATGATTTCTCTGCTCTTCAGAATTCAAAGAGACAATAGAAAAGACTTCCCTTAGGAGCTGCTCACTGATGGGTGTATTCCCAACTCCCCTGGATCTGAGTAGATGGGGGTGCGTGATTACAGTCCCACGCACGGCGATGATAATTGCAGTTGTAGAGCAGCGGAGGCATTGCCAATATCCCATCATTAATTTACAGACAGTATTTTCCTCCTCCTTTCCCTCCTATTAAGTGTAGAGGAAATAAACGTTCTTAGGAGTTGGCAGTTTCTCTTTAGTTTGCATATTCCTCCTAAATATGAACATTATGTTGTTTACTCATCTGTTAATGACAGCTGATTATCAAACCATAAATATACATGGATCTAATGGCTTGTGAACGTTAAACATCGGGATGGAATAGCAGTGGGTCTAGGCAGGAACCCTGTAGCAAACAATTGCCATTTAGCACGTCAGTCTCCATGGCGGTGCCTCACGCTGGGCACTGTCACTTCCCATGCAGAAGTAGAAGAGAATTGATTTTCCTGTCACAGCAGGATCCCCTAGATCAAGACTCACAAGAACATATCCAGGTGGGTCTTAAACATCTTCAGAGAAGGAGACTCCACAACCTCCCTGGGCAGCCCTTTCCAGTGGTCTGTCACCCTCACTGTGAGACGTTTGGTTGTTGCCTTGTGCAAACAGATCGGGGCTTATTTTGCTTGAGTCACCCCTCATGCACAATCCAGGGGTGTTACAGCCTTTTGCGGGCTTCTGGGTGTCTGAGAAGGAAACTGGACAAGCTGAACATGTTTACTTGTAGTTTGATCCTTCCTTCTGTCTTTGCTCTTGGTCACCAAGTAAAACAGAATAGAGTGAAATCACAGAATCACAGACTGGTTTGGGTTGGAAGGGACCCCAGAGATCATCCTGAACCCCCTGCCATGAGCAAGAACACCTCTCACTAGACCAGGTTGCCCAGAGCCCCATCCAACCTGGTCTTGAACACTTCCAGGGACAGAGCATTCACACACACTACTCCAGTATGAATATTCCCAAGAATTCAGGGTTTTACAGCTAACAAGCTCAAGGCCTCTTTCTGTGTTGCCTAATTTATTCCTCCTTTCCTCTGCCATCTCCACCTCTCTCCCTCAGCTCTCTCTTCCTCCTAAATGTCTTGATGTTACCTCATATTTGATTTGTCTGGAACAAAGCTCCTAACACTTCCTGATAACTTTACTTAACTTTCCGCTTCACAGACTTGTTATCTTTAATGTTCCTTAGTTCTGATTCTTCAGCTTTTTCATTTCTTTCCTCTTTCTAGCGCTAAATCCATTCTTTCTCCTTCCCTTTTGAAGCCAAACTCATGAACTGCCTTTCTCTTCTTTGCTTTCCATCCATCCCTCTTCTGAAATCTTTCTTAAATTCTCCTGCTGAAGTTGACTTCTCTTATTCTGAACTTGTGAACTTCCACTTCGTTTAAGCCCTTCCCCATCTGTCTCTTGTCATAGAGGTAATTTAATTCTCTTTTGTGCCACCACTCTTCCAGCTTCATATTTCCTCTTCTCCTCCTAACTGTCCTCTCCTTCTCTGGGTGTTACAGCCAACTCCTCGCTCTCTACTTGCAATGCTCTCTTAAAAACTAGAGCTGGGTCAGACACAATTCTCTGGATCAGAACCCTTGCAAAAGGTGAAGGGAATCACAGAATCACAGAACATTAGGGATTGGAAGGCACCTCAAAATATCAACCAGTCCAATTCCCCTGCCACAGCAAGATTACCTAGACTGAGTCACACAGTAACATGTTCCCGCAGGTTTTAAATGTCTCCAGAGAAGGAGACTCCACAACCCCCCTGGGCAGCCCCTTCCAGGGCTCTGTCACCCTCA